>JADKLZ010003886.1:33236511-33247602 GCA_021533235.1 Biomphalaria straminea
TGTAAGACAGTTTGTGTTATCAAGTTTGAATAGAAATCTTACATGGTCTTTGGCTTCATTTAGTTGAGGCTGCTATCTATAAGGATTTGAGGAACTCAATCGAGGTTTACAATGTTGGTTAAAATTTTGACATTATGGTTCTGTTGCCAAGCATTAGCAATGTCACTTCTTGATTATTGGGTCTCCTTTTTTATTGTTTGTTATTAGCCTTATGGAAAGGGTTGCTTGTTTTAAATGCAAAAGAGATTGAGGTACTTAGTTTGGTTGCAAACCATGTTTCTGATTAAATTATATAATATAAAAATAAAAAGAAATATACAGTGTGTTTGTGTCATGTGTTGGTTTGCCATTTTAAAGTTGTGTCTTTTTTTAGGTGAGCCACCAATTAAACGTCGTAGAAATGGTCGAATATCTTCACTGGAAGAAGAAATTTTGACATTCTGTAGAGAGCTGGTAGTGTATGACAAAAATAAAGTCTGTCTACTAACTCAAGGCAAATATGAACTTGGTGTTCAGACCTCTGAGGGGAGTGAGAAACTCAAATTGAACAAAGTGTGGGAATCCTTCACTGGGAAGGTATTTGACTTTTTTTTTTGTTGTTGTTGTGTGTTTTTGTTTCTTAATTTAGAGATCTACATTTGGAGGTTGGAGTTGTTATGTATAATGTCTGAATTAGACAGACATGTAAGAGCCATTAATACACTTTTTTTCTTGTTTAATCCTTTAGCTTCTAATTGAGTTTAATGTGGTAATGTTTTCTAAGTCCTAATGCTTTAGAATGCATTGGGATTATAGCAGAAGTTAAGTTTTTTAAACTTTCCTATAAGAAGAGCTCATCATGTCTCATTTAACGAGAGTTTGAAGACTTTTTTTTTAAAGTGAAAAATGGATAGGTTGTTTTTTTTTTCTATAAGAATTTTTGAAACTCTTGTGCCCGAAGTTCCCACCGAGAAAATTAGTACCAGTATTTTTTAAATTGTATATTCTTAGGATATTAAAAGTTTTAAATAGACCTGACATATTGTTTTATCTTTTAAAAAAATATTATTTTTTAAATTTATTATTCGTAGCTCTTGGTTAAGGTTTTTTTTAACCTGAAATCAGTGCTTTTGGTTTATAGAATGTTTGATATGTTTGATGTTTTTATTTTTGTAATAACTATATTTGGATTGGTTTTATGTTCCTTACCAGTTGTTCCAATTTTTTGTTGTTGTTGAGTAAATTAAAAAGATGAGTCTGCTGATATGGTTATTAGTCTTCAGTTTTACTAGAGATGCTTAAACTGTTCTATTTATTGAGCTAGTAAATAAAAACAACCTAATTTGTTTGCTTTTCACAGAATGTCAGACCACTAGAACTGTTCACTGATTATCCAACTCTCAAGTTCAACTTAGCCTGGATAGGCAGTGAGGAGAACTGTCAAAAATGTCAGTCTGAGAATGTTTCGCAGTCACGGGTTCCTCCCCCACGCAGCGATCTCTTAAACGGAACCTCTGATTTCTCAGCGGCTTTTGAGAAATGTAAGGCTTATCAGAGTGGTGTAATCAAAGGTTTGCCTCTTGTTCTACAGCATCTCATTCATTGTGGTTTGACTGTCACTGAGTTCCAACAAGTCTTTGACTGCTTTTCAGTTTTTTGTTAAATTGTTCTTGACATTGAAACAAGTCTCAAATTGTTTGTTTTTACTTTTTGTTGCTGAGGTTTCTGTCAGTTTTCAATCAGATTCATCTTTGTATATGTTCCAAATTTTAGAATTAAACAAAGATCAAATTTATTAATAAGATAACATGATTTAAGCAAAATAAATCTTTTTTTTTTATATTTAAACACAAGTCTTAGCACATTCCATATTACAAAATATGTTGTTTTTGTTTTTAAATTGTAGATCAAGAAGGTCTTATAGATCAGACAAAAAAAAAAGCTTCTACATGGACTAATATTTTTGGAGATAATGTAGAACTTTTTAAGTGAAGAATCCTTTTTTTTTTCAAACTCTACTTAAAACCACTCCAGCAACAAGAATGTTTTGTTTTCAAAGACATTTGCTTCTTTAAAATTTTGACTGTTTTTTTTTTGTGGTTTTTTTTATATATATATATATATATATATATGTTAATTATAGTTTCATAAATGTTTTGTTAGTAAAATGATATTTTTTATACTCACACTTACCAATTGATTCAACAAATTTTGCAAAAGTAGTCATTTGAAAAAATTTGCTTCATATTAATATTGAGGTAGTTAAAACAAAATCTTTTTCACATTTTATTATTTCTGTAACATTCTAGAATGTTTTTTAAAAGTGGAATTTTATTTTGTTTACTTTTAGATTTCACATAATTTACAGTAAAAATAAAACACTTAAGAGTAAACAAATTTGTTCTAAATTCACCCATGTGATAGTGCTCAGAATAAGTAGTTTTCTCAAATAATTAGAAGCCTACAGTCAGTTTTGCAAAAATTACTAGATCTTAATCATGACTGAAAGAATCAAACTTTCTACTAAATAAGGTCTTAAAAATGTTGACTGCATTTCACTAAAAGAAAAAAAAAAAAGTTTAAAATTGACAGTTTAATTTTTAAATTTGATCTGTGTCAAATATTGGTGTTTGTTTATATTCCTTGTCTTCTCTAGGGGCCAAGTCAGAATATAATGGTGCCAAGTCAAGAGGGGATAGGGACACAGATGGGCAAATTACACCCAGAAAACGCATGCGTGTGTTTTATCAGTTCACACACAATGACTGCACCCAGCAGGAAACAGAGGCTCGGGATGACCTCCGCTGCCCGTGGTGCTGTTTGTCATGCCAGCAGCTGTACAGCTTGTTGAAACATCTTCGCCTGTGTCACTCCCGTTTCAACTTTCTGTTCATTGTATGTACTGCCTTTAGTAAATTCATGCAGAAGCAACAATGTATTCGTGCACAAGACTTCTATGATAAATAGTTTCTTTTTATTGCAGCCTCATCCTAAAGGTGCCAGAATAGATGTTTCTTTAAATGAACGCTATGATGGTTCCTACGTAGGCAACCCTCAAGATATTCATTCCCACGTGGGTTATGCATTTAGCAGAAGTACTCCTGTGAGACGAACTCCTATAACACATGTTATAGTTTACAGGTAATCTCTTTGTGTAGGCTTCTCATTTGCATAATTCTAACAAAACAATTGAAATTCATGCAGTTCTTTCACTTAGTTTTTTTTTATATTTTCAGACCTAAGCGTCCTCCCTTTTCATTAGCTGAGTTTCAAGAACTAGAATCAGATAGTATACTAAATAGACAACTTATACAAGGTCACAACAGGTAAATGTTAATGTTTTTTGTTTTTTTTTAGCTGTAAATATTTAATAGTCCTTTTTTTCCCAAAGAAATCTTTACTTTGTTGGTTCCCTAGAGAAATTGATTTTTGAAATTTGTGAAACAAAAGGAAGGGATCATGATTATGTTGGCTTCATTGGAAATCATCTTCTTCATTCTCATTGTTATGTTGGAGGGTTCAGATCACTACACCAATACATGAGATGAACTGCGCAGTGGTTTCCAAGTCAGGGAGCTCTCCATATAGTTTTCTTTCTATTGGGTCATTGGCAATGATAATGAAGGTCAGATGTATATTGCCTTTGCCAGTTTACCTGATTCTGCTTGGCAAACTTTTGAAATCCATGGCTATTTTTGAAAAAACAATTTAATCGACTACATTACCCATTAAAAAAAAATTTGATCTGTAATATGTGTTAACGTTATATATCATGCTTCTATTGAGATCATATTGCTGCATGTAATGCACTGGTTGACTACTTTATATGGTTCAACACACCACTATAAAAAGAATGGTTGTTCTTTTCTCCTACAACATTTATCTCCCCCTAGACTGTACTTTCACACTGGGACATGTCAGCCTGTACTACCACAAGAGCTGGATACAGAAGGAAGAGAAGAGTCTAAACCAAGATGGTTGCGACAGAAGACTATCATGGTGAGCTTTTGTTACTGTAAACCCCCCCCCCCACACACACACACACACAAAAGAAAAGAAAAAGATCATACACAAAAGTTTATTTACCCTAACATAGAGAAAGATTTTTTTTTTTTCAATTATTATTTTTTTTTTTTTTTTTTAAGACTACATTCTGTCAGACCAGATTTGGCATCACTGTTCTTTATATTTTCCAGATTGAATTTAAAATAAATAACTTTTAAATAAATAGACTTAATAAATTAAAAAGAGTTTGCAGATATTTTTGACATGTTGGCCAAAATGTAGGCTTTGAATCTTGGACCATTTAACTATTTAGGGTGCACAAAACCAATGAATCATTATTTTTCTTTTCTAACATTAAAATAGTTTACCATCATTTTTCTTTCATTTAGTTTATGCTAATGAAAGTTTGACAAATAAATATTTTGTAAGTGTCAGTGCAGTTTGGTGTGAATTTAGAATAGTGCAGATTTGTGTTAGGAATGAAAATGGTATAGAAGAGCGTAGTGAAAAATAAAGAAAAGGTTTCACAGTAAGATAATTTAAACATTTTTTATTAGAAGTAGCAATAGTATGTTGACTTAATATTCACAGTAATCAAGTTTTTTTGTTGGTTTTCCCTGCAGATGATAGATGAGTTCACTGATGTCAACGAGGGTGAGAAGGAACTGATGAAGATGTGGAACTTGCATGTCATGGATAAAGAGTTAGTTGTGTTTTTAAAACAGTTTTACTTGTGTATCTGGTATAATAGTTCAGATGTTTGTTTGAACTGGGTCTAAAATCTTGGGAGAGGTCTAAATCTGTGAAATCCTGAAATTTTGTTGGTCCCATTATTTTTGGCAAAAAAAAGGATATAGGTCTCTCCTTGTTTAATCTAGTAGAAATCAAGTTTGGACTGTGGTTAAGAGGATCATGTGTTTATAACCTGGTTGCAGATTTTTTTGTCTAGAAATAAAATTGATTGATTTGGAAGCTCTCAATGCCAAGTACAAAAAGAAGAAAACGCTAAGCTTTTTAAGTTCTCCTTATTAATGTTCAAACAATAGTGCCAAGTATGCATTTTGTGTGTTAGTGTATATAAAAGACATTCCTTCTTTAAGAAGCGGATGACTGTTTTGTTAGAGGGAATATTATACTCTAGATTTAAACATGAAATAGAACATTTTTTACCCCAACCAACACGGACAAAATCCTGGTAAAGCATTTGTAGAAAGTATATTAACATGATTTAGCCATGATTTTGATAGATTATTTTTCTGTGCATTAACATCTTGATTTCTCTGTTGTGTGTAGGTACATTGGTGACTGCATGGTGCCCCAGGCCTGTTTCACTTTTGTGGCTGAGCATGGGGCTGAGATAGTTCAGAAAAATTTGTGCCGAAACTTTTTGCTGCACTTGGTCAATCTGTTTGACTTCAGCCTGATACGCCCGGAGATTGTGCAAAGAGCTTACGCCATGCTTGAGACTCTCCGTCATGAGTTGGGCTCCCATACAAATAAATTTCAGACTTGATCTCCATCAGAACTTAGTTTATAGGCAATCACAGAAAACCAAAGTGGACTTTTTTTTTCCTTCAGAATTTCAGTTTTTTTGTTCTGTGTATATTGCTTGTTAATTGTGAATAACTTAGGAAAAAAATTATTATTTTTTTGTATTTAGTTTAATCTCATTTTGTAATATATCTAATTAGATAGGAAGTATAAGAGACAGTATATAGTGAAAAAAGCCTTATGTATTTATTGTCAATCCCATAGTGCCATGTTGAAAAAGATTTTTAATAGAAAATTTATTTAATGTTTACCCTTAGTTATTCCCCCTCTCTTTTTTTGTGTGTTGCTTCTGTGAGTTCACTAAAAGACAACTGTAAAGGAAAACAATGTGTTTATTTACAGACTATACCAGATGTTTGCTGAGAGAGTTCTAGATGTATGAATGAGAAGAATATGTGATCCTGTTGTAGTTGTGATGTTATCTTCCAATATTGTGCCTGATTCATTCTCTTGTGATGTTATTCACTAGTGTCTGTGAATCATGTTTTTTACAGGCATTCTGTTCTGGAGTAGCTCCTCATTTTGTGAACGGAGCTGCTTCTTGGATGAGCTCAATTAGTTTGAAGTAGGTCCTACTTGACACATATGGGTTTTGAAGTTTGTCCTACTAGATACATGTCTGTTAATTTTTTTTTTAAAGTTTTGAAGTTTGTCCTACTAAGACACATGTCTGGGTTTTTGATAGTTTTGAAGTAAGTCCTACTTGACACATGTCTGGGTTTTTTATTGTTTTGAAGTATGTCCTACATTACACCTCAAGTGGCTTTGAGTAGTGTATATCTCAAGTTACCATCATAAGTCTGACATTGTTGACACCATATTAACTTAAATGGCAAGATTTTTAAGTGCATTCCTAATCCTGTCTGTGTGGTATTGTATATACATTAAACACCTAGGGGCTTACAATCATCTGCAAGTCTTCAAAAGTTGAACATATTTTAGAGTTTTTAGACATCATTCTCTTGTGTTTGAATATTTCACTAGAATTCTATTTTTAGAACAATTGAAAAGATGTATATTATTTTGTTAATCAAAATCTTGTGGTTAGGCACAAGTTGGCAATGTGTCATTGTGTTAATAATTTTTTAAATGTAAAAATGTATAAATTTTTTGCTTTCATTGTTGAAGCATTGTATTTATTGTTACTATGTTGACTATTGAAGCTTCATTTTTATTGCTTGGATGGTCATTCTACTGTTTCTAATTCCTGTCAGCCCAATGGTCAAGTTCAGTTTCTTGTTTGCATGTCAGCAGGATTAGCTCTTATTTATTCACTGTCACATTTTTATTTTGCTGTTATTTCACTATCTATTAGTATATCAGATGTGAAGTTTTATTGCCTATAATGGCCCCAGACCATTGCAGTTTTAATACTGCCAGCATTAGTCATTATCTTTATTCTGGGGCCATAGTCACTCAGGCCTATTTATTTCATCAAGTTGTGTGTTGGTTCATTACTAAGGCAGCACACTGTTGGCCCACCAAGTCATAATGCTGTTATCTTGGTGTAGTTAGCTCTAATATATTCAGTTACAAAGCATTGACTGCATGAATGATTTTTTTTTTTTTTACAAAGACATAGTCATGCATGTTTACTATTAATCCTTTGAAATCATTGTACTTTTTGTGTATACCATAGTAATCTTTTGAAATCATATTAATTATAATTGAATGACATTTTCAATGTGGGGAGAACATGAATGAGTGAAGTTGAGGCCTAGGTTCAACAAATTGTACAGAGTTCACCTGAATGAGCACTTGGACTGAATAAAGGGAAGACTGTGTACACTTAGTTCAAAGTTTGTTTCTTTTCTGTTCTATGGGAGGGAGGTCAGTTTAAACGTTAATGATTTGAATCTATCTACAAATATAATACTCAAAGTCAAGTTCAAAAGTTTAAACACACAACAAGCAAGCAACAAGTAAATGGGAAGATCCCATGGCACAGCATGGTGTGAATGGAAAATGGTGTATCCTAATCTGCACTATTTTCATTCACAAAATAGCATAGCATAATTTCATTGGCTTCCTCCTTTTAATCTCACTTCCTTTTCCAGATATATTTTTTTTTTTACTTTACTTTTACTTCACAAAAGATTTCAATATTTTCCGGAGATTTCCAGGACTTTTTCGTAGGCCTATATTTAATAATATTTCAGGAGATTTCCAGGGGCTCCTGGTAAATCAAGAGGCTGAGGGAAATCTGTTATATGTTATAAAATGGTTTAATTTAATAATTTATACACCTAAAATTAGCACGGGTCCAAAGAAAGTGCAGGACCCACTGCGGTTGCATATGTTGCAGTGCCTAATGCCTTCCCTGCAAAATAGTGGCGTACGCTATGCCGCCGGTCGACTAGTTAATGATATTCAAAGTGGTGGGTGACAAGCAGTACAAAAAAATTGTTTAAAAAGCTTTAGAAAGAACAAGAAAATTACTTTTAGGAAAAAAAACATTTATGTTTCCAATCAAAGTAGTAAATTCAATCATGTTATGGCCAAAAAGCACAAAAGTATTTCAAAGTCTGATAGCACTAAGAGTAGTTAGTCCTCTTTATGTATTAGACATTTATCTCAATGAATTTTTCCAATAATGACTAGTCTTTTACACAAAGAAATATTAAAAGCTTGATTTTCTTTGCATTTCTGGAGTTTTGCCTCAGAGTATGCTACACACTCTGGACTCTTGGTCCTTGATTGCACTTCAACTCTGAGGGAACACGTAAACTAACATATTTGATCTGGTAGGATAGGACAAATTTAATGCTATCAATAGCTTTTCTTTTTAAAATTCCATCTAGTATTGCAGCATATTTAAAAACATTTTCAGATTATTATTTTTTATTCTAATCAAATTTTTTTTTAAACAAACAAATATAAATAAAAAAACGCCAGTTTAGAATTCCTTTACAAATGTACTGGTTGTTGTTCTGTTCATTTCGTTCATTAGCAATTTTTGTGTACAGTCAATAATAAGCAAGTCTTTTACGTATGTAAATAGCTTCATTTTGTCTAGATGTAACTAATGTTTAACAAAAAGATTGTACAGCCTTGATAATTTAAATTTGGTTTTTATTCTTTCCTTGTCATATTAAGCGGTTGCCTAATTGCCTATTTATAAGAATATGAAATCTATTACGCTAGAAATACATTTGAGACTATTCCACCCCAACAAAATAGATGACTTTCGAACATTCAATGATAAATAATAGAACTACAAAATCTGTCTTCGACCTCATTTAGAGAAGATGATGGTTTGGAGAGTCTTACAAAATCTCTTTACTTATATCAAAATACAGAAAACACTATAGGTAAAACATTGATTTTACCAGCAGTTGTAGTTTTAAAAACTGTTTTGCACAAACCTACATCTGATATTATTAAACAAATTTCTTTAAGCAACAATGTGGCATGTGTTATAAAATTAAAAGCTTCTTGAATAATATTTTTTGAAAAACTAATTTAAAGAACAACAAATTCTTATATAAAACATTTATCCGTAGCAACAAATAATAGATGAGCAAAAAAAAAAAAAAAAATTTCCAGTGTGGTTGGTTTTTGATGAATCAGTAAAAATTCAATACAAGTTAAGTAGGTGGTATACCAAAAACCAGAAAACATGGCAAGGGGTCTACCAAACAAAAAAGTTTGGGAATCACTGATCTAGATGATAAGGGACTTTCTGGTGTGTGTGTGAGGGGGGGTCTGTGAAGAGCCAATCTCTCATTCTTTTGGTGAAGAGGAGTCTCATGGGCTTTGGCCTGACCCTTTAATGGACATTAGAGATGACTATACTGTCCTACCTACTGAGACATCAGTGATAACTATACTCTGAAAACAGCACACAATTTTACAACCTGTGGGCAGTTTATACTAATAATTTGTTTCCATGTTGTCCTCTCCACTGAGACATCAGAGATGATGATGACAAACTGTCCTGTCCACTGAACATCAGAGATGACAAACTGTCCTGTCCACTGTACATCAGAGATGACAAATTGTCCTCTCCACTGAGATATCATAGATGACAAACTGAGACTGCAAAGCTTCATTAAGGCTAGCTCTAGAACATGCAACCCATACACATTTTGTTATACAGTTAATTCCTCTTCACAAGAATAGAAGCCACCGTAATAGTGACAGGATGTGCTGAAATAGTAAGAAATACTCTGATTAGGCTGGCTAACCAATCAAGTGGCTAGAAATAAAAAGGCTCTGAGGTTTTGTCTTTATTCCCATGCTACTGTTGGCAGAAAGTTCAGCCTCATTGTCTCCAGATAATTAAAATCAAGTTAAAATGTTAACTCCAGTGGATTTTTGAAAACAATATCAAGTTTCAAAGTATCTGGATTTCTTTTGAGTATTTCTAATTTCCATTCTAACACCACATTAACTAATGTGTCAACCACTGTCAACTGCAATGCTTGATATTTTCCAGAGTTCCTGCAGAAAAATGGAACAATTTTAGCAGCTTCTGTTTTAAAAATTTGAATAAAAAAACTGCACAATTATTTAAGAAAACAAAATATTACACTGAGAATAACATGAACCAAATTCAGCTTAATTCAAGAATACAAATGTAACATCAGCTCCATTCTCTGGCTATATCTAGCTTCACACATTTCACTTTTAGCTCAATAAACTACTAGGGGATTTATTTAGAGCAGAAGTTCTTGCTTTTAAAATGAACAAATACACAAAACACTGAACCATAATCTTCAAATACAAAAACAAAACTAAATAAAATAGTCAGAAAGACACAAAGATAAGGCACATTCCTCGTCCCATATGCTAGGACAAATTTGTACAAATGCTCTTTCTTGCCTAGTGCCATTAGAGCATGGAATGGGTTGCTTGAGCTAGCCAGGAAAACTAGTGACTTGGTAAATATGCATGACTGAATGCATGACGCGTAGGACGTAATCATCTTCTTTTTTGAAGTAACGTCTATATTATATAAGATAAGAGGTTAAGTATACACTTCTGGTCACAAAACCAATGAGCTGGAGTTTTGACACTACATATAGAGCTAAGACTTGTACATAATCATGGACTTCTATAAAGATGGCATTGACCGAGAATGATAATCAAATTGAACCCCCAGTTGACAGAGAAAGAAGTCAATGTATAGGGACCACAATGAAAATGGCAACCTATAACCATTGAAAGTCTGACACTGTACATTTAGCTAGATGACAATATGTTTGAAGCCACAAGAAACACTTACAAGGTATTTTGTCCTTGCATATTGGAAACACTGAGGGAAATCTGTAAGCACTTGATCGACACTGAAACGAACTGGCCCTGTATCTACACTAGTCAAGTCTTGCAGATGCTCTTGAAATGATTCATAAGCAGGGCTACACATCTGCTGGCTCTCTGAGCTAAATACAATCCTAGAGTGAATACAATGTGAGATATTCTGGTCAGTTACTGAGGTATCAACTGTTTATTACAAAATCATTGTTATTACAACTTGTTATCAAGTCCAGCCTTATGAAATGATAGAAATAGGTACATAGTACAAACCTTTTCTCTAATGTTATATACAGAACC
>JADKLZ010003886.1:33253832-33274523 GCA_021533235.1 Biomphalaria straminea
TCTATCTATCTATCTATCTATCTATCTATCTATCTATCTATCTATCTGTCTGTCTGTCTGTCTGTCTGTCTCTTACTCTCTGAAAAGAATACTAGCAAAACTTTACGTTCTTTTTACTTCTATGTGTGTGTGTGTGTGTGTAGGGGTGAAGGGAGGGTGTAAACTTTTCAAGATACCAGTCAGGTTGATGATAAAAATGTTTGCTTGTACATCGTTGCATTTGCCATTGGCGTAACTGGCCGGCAGATCGCAGGACAGCAATGCTGAACTTTTACCTTTGTTGTTCGGACAGCGCTTGGTTTTAAGTTAGTTTGTCTATTTGTATGTATGTCTGTCACGTCTTACTATCATAAACTAAAAGCGCTATTGAAAATTCGAGTTCACCATAGCCTGTGCCGCTAGCTGCAAGCATTTATTTTCTTTGAAAGAAATATGCAAACTGGTATAAACCATTAAGATTTAGTCCTTTCTAACAGAAGGCTATATAAGTATGGCAAAATATTGTAATGTAATTCTCTTTCAAACTAACGTCTGTAATTGATAAGACGTATTTATTAATGTAAAAAATGTTCGGTAAAAAAAAACAAAAACATGAGCTACAAGACCTAGATCTCTATTTACGAATGGCATCTCTAGCCTTCGTATGGCTACTATCTTATCGTAAACACAGAGCGCTTCTCTTGTATTC
Organism: Biomphalaria straminea; assembly: GCA_021533235.1. Taxonomy (NCBI): domain Eukaryota; kingdom Metazoa; phylum Mollusca; class Gastropoda; family Planorbidae; genus Biomphalaria; species Biomphalaria straminea. Next base: position 33,254,521 of record JADKLZ010003886.1, read on the forward strand.
TTTAACGTCTTTCAAGTGGCTGTCCGTCATGGAATGCACCTTTCTCAGTGCTGTGTCAACCAAAGCGTCCCTGGCAACGCCAATGGAAATTAATATTGCTCGCGTGGTAGCTGTGTTTGATCAGCTGCGGCGGAGGTTAGTTTGGGATGCTTGGTGTCATGTGGACAGTGTCAACATTGTGTCATCGGCACACGCAAACACACTCACTCACACACACACACCAATAGAGACTTTGTTTGGAAGTTGTACCCCCCACACACACACACGCACGCCAATAGAGACTTTGTTTGGAAGTTGTACCCCCCCACACACACACACGCACGCACCACCTTGCGAAGCAGAGAGATGAATTATGTGGCCTTGAGAGAAATGTCGCAGCACTGATTCAGACAAATTGGGCAGCTGTGGTCAATGGGATCAAGAAATGCTGAAATCTTTTTGTCGATTTGGTCAGTGAATTTTGGGAAAATAAGGAGATGTGGTCAGTGAAACATTTTGGGAAAATGAGATGTGGTCAGTGAAACATTTTGGGAAAATAAGGAGATGTGGTCAGTGAAACATTTTGAGAATATAAGGAGATGTGGTCAGTGAAACATTTTGGGAAAATAAGGAGATGTAGTCAGTGAAACATTTTGATAATATAAGGAGATGCTGAGCCAAAGAAATAAACAGATGCTGTGCGAAAGAGATAAACAGATGCTGAGCCAAAGAAATAAACAGATGACGCAGTTAGAGTTTGATATAAAATACAATCTTTTGTACATAAAGTGAGTGAATTCTGAAATCAACATTAGAGATGGACAATGTCACTAAAGAAAAGAAATGGACAGTGTGGTTAAAGAAAAGGATTAGACAGTGTGGCTAAAGAGAATGAATGGAAAGTGTGGCCAAAGAAAACAAATGGACAGTGTGGCTAAATAAAAGAAACTGACTTCACAACGAGTGATCTACTTAATTGTCATTTATTATATATATATGTCTCCTTTTGTCTCGAAAGGCAATGGATGCGCCCAGATGAGTCACTGGTTTTGGTTTAGTCTTGAGACGGGGCAGAATCTGGAGTGGCTAATCAAGCCAATCAGAGCGGCAGACTTTGCCACAATTCATGCATGTAAATGCATCAGATTCAGGGCTAGCGGACACGGCAGCTTTCTTTTTTTTCCCCTCTTGATTAAGGCTGTCTCGATTCTTTGATCTTATCTTCTTATCTCATATAATACAGACGTTACTTCAAAAAAGAAGTTCTCAGAGAGGGTTGTCCAAGCTCACACAGTCTGTCTCCATGCACTCCGGTCCTTGGCTATGTTTTCCCACATATTTTCGTTGATGCCTGTGGCTCTCATGTCTCGCTTGGGTCTGACTCCTCCCACAAGCTCAGCATATAAGATATCTTTCGGTATTCTACCATCTGACATGCGGGTGACATGTCCGAGCCAGCGTAGCCTTCTTTGTGTCAGGAGAGCATACATGCTGTTCGTATTGGCCAATCTCAAAACTTCCTGATTGGAGACATGGTCCCTCCAAGAGATGCCCATTATGCGTCTCAGGCAGCGCAAGTGGAAACTATTCAATCTGTGCTCTTGGTACATGTATGTTGACCAGTTTTCACTGCCATAATGGAGAGTGCTCACAACACAGGCGTTGTAGACTAGGACTTTGGTTGCTGTGGTCAATTTAGCTAAATTGTCATTTATTATAGAAGGCGAAATTAAAGTGTACACTTTGGTAGGTGCTCTCAAATTGGCACACTTTGGTAGGGCCCTCTAACAGTAGATCTAGTGTTTTGTAGGCGTCCTAAATTAGGCTAAAACAAGTAGGCCTACATAAGTTAAGTCGTCCTCAGAAACGTACACTTTGGTAGGTGCAGATTGCATTGTAGTTCTTGTAGGACAACCCGGCCTTAGAATCAGTACTAATTCAACATACGGAGCTCTCCACAGAAAGCTGGTCTCCGCATCTGTGAGTCTCTGGTGACCTCCCTGGCAACTGTTTGTGTCAGTCCTCTGGGCGGCTGTCCATTCCTTAAAGAGACGTTGCCATCTTTAGCACACTTTAGGTGGGTGACCATCATATGACCTAGATCTTTGAGTCTTCACATCTACCCCAATCCAACGTTACCAGTTTAAGGTCTAATTAAACTGACGCCGATAGAAATCAAGCTGCTTATGCTATCCCACACTGCCCAACATTCTTCCAATACCCAAGTCCACTGCTCGATGGAAGGGTTCAATGATTATGTGCCACTTCTTTATGCCCTTATAATATATTCAGGTACAACCTGCCGTCGTGTGTATGTGTGTGTGTGTGTGTACTTGTATGAATTGTCTGTGTTGGCAAACATTTCAATCATAGCCGAGCAAATAGAAGCCCACAAGCTCAAAAGTAGGTCATGACATTCCAGATGTGTTCGATACTAAAGTATCAAACGATCATTCTCTGAGGAAATCTTTTCTTTTTATTGTAACCAACATTATGAGACTCCATTCGAACTGCAATAGTGACACACCATTTTTTGTTTCTTTTAAACCGTACGAGGAAGTGATAAGTATCCAACGAAAGTAACTCTTGTACAAGGGGAAGTAATTATTGAATTAATTACCTTCGATATCAATTCGAACGGCCATGTATACTGCCCCCCCCCCCCCCGAAATCCACTCATACATATGTTTTTCCATTGGCGTTAGCTGCAACTCATAAACACTATTTGTTGTTAAACTCAACTTTTCCCTTACCGTCATCCCCGCCCCAATTTAGATTTTCTCTTCTGCCACGAATTCACTGATTGCCAAGTTCGTTCGTCTCTCTAGCTAAAGATTGAAGAGTCGACTAGATGATCCAACTTACCTCTGTAGATCTAGTCAAGGGCAATGGTTTAAATAGAACTATACATTTCTAAAGTACAAAAGTAAGTTTTTGTTTGTGTGTGTGTTTTACACATCGCCTAGACTTGTGGGGAAAAGGAGGTGGGGAGTAGTATATGTATCCTTAAGGCTTCAACACACCTAGCTACGAGGTGAATCTGACACAACAGGTTACAAGTATTATGCATCGGTCGATGATCTGGTGCTGAAAAAATGTCCCGAACTGTCACCTAATGAACCCCCCCACACACACACACAACCCCAAAACATAATCGAGCGGTTGCTTCTCCCACCCAACCCCTTATTTTTAGCTGACACGAATAAACTTGAATCATGACTCGGGCCGTTGGGCTCAGCTGGGGCCCTGATAGCCCATTGAATTAAAATGATATTCAACAGACTGTGATATTCTACACTCCAATGATACTAGGACTAATGGATGACAGGGATATATTGGTCTTTCTACTTGCTTGTTCTGGAAAAAAGAAAATGTTCGTTTAATAGGCCTACAGACTATTTTGAAACTGCAACTAGATCTATATACTTCTAAGATATCTGATATTTGTTATTCGGTTTTATCCATAGTCCTCTGTCACAGCGGTGTCGCAGCCAAGGATGCAGCCAATGAAGACTTTTGATACATTTTTATTCCGATTGTGCACCTTAATGTCACGTTCATGCCATTTCATTGGTTAGACAGTTTGAAGTACGTCATAATTTTGTTCTATGAGTCTAAGTCGATTGGAACTCTTGGCCTATGGAAGTATTGTTCTATGAGTTGAGTCTAAGTCGATTGGAACTCTTGGCCTATGGAAGCTTATTTCCTTCTGCCTGTCTGAAGAAACTTATTTCTGGTAAAGATAAAAACAAATGTAAATTTGTACATCCTTATGACTGATGGCTCGTAAACCAAGACGCTCGGGTCAGAAGCGAGGCCAAAGGCTGAGCACACTTGGAAAATTCCCCAATATTCCTTCCCTGCACCACATCAGCCTTTCAGGTGTCCGACTTAAAAAAGGCTTCTTGAGGAATGCTGCTTGTTGAGGCTTTCTTCCATCTTCGCCAATGCAATGGCACCCCAACGGAGTTTCTCTGTTGCTTCCCTATTGGCCAAAATGGTCTCCTCTAACGTCTCCAGCCCAGAGCCACATTGAGGCAGAGGAGCCTCGCCCGGGGTTGGAAGTACCCAGAGGGCTTAAAGACTTTATATTCCCTTCGGCTTCGCCTCTAAACCGAGCGTGTTGGCAATATGGATGTGACAAACTTACATTCACTTGTTATGTTAACAGACAACTGCACGCGAGGAGAACACAAAAGAGAGCAATGCTTAACAAAAAAAAAAGTCAAGACAAACTAATTTTAAACATATTTTGATATAACATTAAATGAAAACTGCCAAACCGGTATAAAGTATTATTTCTCTCATACGAAGTGACTTGTCGGTGTAGCGCAACTCTGTGTCTAGGTTCCTATTCACATTTGATTCACATTGTACTTCGTAAAAACTAAAACATTATATTCATATCACAAGGTCCTCAGGGCTCACAAAGACCTTCTTTCAGGGAACAGTACCAGGCAAAAAAGAAGAGGCAGACAAAGAAAGCAATGAGAAGACAACATTTTAAAAAATGGACGGGCTTGTCATTAAAAGAGATTCTATCCATGGCAAAAGACAGGAATGAAGATCGACTGTCAGCAGATCATGTGTGTTGCCCCTTAGTTCAATAAACTAAGAGATACATGATGTCGAAGAAGAATGCCTGAATCCAAAGAGAGTCCAGCTATCTCTCTATTTTGTCAATTTTGTGTTGACCGGAGACAGCGCTTTTTTAGCGTTAGAAAATTTGAAATTTCGAAGAGCTTTTAGTAACTTTTTTTTTCAATTATTCTTGCATAATCAAACTCACGTGACCTGTTCATAGAGGAGATTGTCAAAAAAAATCTTCCAATCCTTCTCCTTGTACGAGCGACTGTGTGTTTAAACCAGAAGATTTCAACCATTGAATTTCATGGAAACAATACTGAGATAAACATGGTCAAATCCCTAAATTTTCACACTTTCGGCCAATGCACGACCAGGACGGTAACCCTAACTTGGATTCCTCATAGCCTGACCAAGACAGAACTGTTGGCCGACGGAGACTGACTTCCACTTAAAGTTCTTAGTCATCAAACGACCGCCCCCCCCCCCCTTCAGTGCTTCATGTTGAAGCTAATAAGCGTTAACCGGGGGTCAGTATTACTAGATCTATCATAGGTCAATAATATTAGATTTATCATTGGTCAATGTTATTTGATCTATCACTAGTCAATATTATTATATTTGTCATTGGTCAATATTAGGCCTACTAGATCTATCACTGATCAATAATAAAAAATCAAAATCCTATTAAAGTGAGACATTGATATTTTGTTATATTTATCACCCCGCCTTCTTGTTCATTATAAAGCGATCCGTTCTTAATGGCGCAGAGTTTCAATGCGGTGCGAATACGTTCTTGAATGTGATGACGTTGAGGTGGAGTGACGTCAGAGAGCAGACGGTAGAACGTAGAAATGCCGGTCGCCATTGTTTTTCATGTCAAATTTAGATCATAGTGAGCACAATTTAAAAACGTCAAATTTAGATCACAGTGAGCACAATTTAGAAACCAAGAAAGCTTTCATTTTAAACCACACCAGTAGCTCGAGTTGTACTACCATTTGTATGTGTTCCTATTTGATATTAAAATATTATTGATCACCCTAAGTCTGTGGCGGAGTAACTTTCACTAAGCATTTTAACCCTCATCTCTTTGCCTAGTAAAAGTTGATATTTGTCTTCGTAGCCCTTAAGACGTACATAAATACTGGAGCCTTCGTCTAAATAGATTCATTCGTATCGTGTGCAATTCAAAGAGCACACATTGTATGTATTCCCCCCTCCCACCTTTCCTAAAGTCAGGGCACATGTTATCAGTAGCTGCTTTCCCCTCGGTGTGCTCTCTTACCTGCGTTCTAGTTTGCCAAGTGCTCACTCAGCTAACTGCATTGCTTGACCCAGTTCTCTGTGTAAAAGTGTGTTTGTAAAGCAGTTCTATATTATACGTGTGTATGCTTTTGTCCCTTAAGGTTGTGCTACGTGCGGAGGTGGGGGGGGGGGCAGAAGTGGCAGAGACAGAGAAAGCCTTAAAAGACACAGCCCATAATTACTATCGGGTTTTCCGTTCTTTTTTTCTTTTCTTCTCGCACATTCATACTTTCTTTTCTATTGTTAGACTTACACTTTCTTGTCCAACGGGTTGTTAGATCTAACCAGCCTACATGATGTACTGGTTAGACTGAACGTATATATAGGGCCTAATATAGCCTATAGGACGTGTTGTGTAGGCCTAGAGCTCTTATCTGCTAAACAAATCTGCACACAATAGAAGTAGCAATTATACACAAAACACTGAACCATAATCTTCAAATACAAAAACAAAACTTAATAAAATACTCAGAAAGACACAAAGATAAAGGCACATTCCTCGTCCCATATGCTAGGACAAATCTGTACAAATGCTCTTTCTTCCCTAGTGCCATTAGAGCATGGAATGGCTTGCCTGAGCTAGCCAGGAAAACCAGTGACTCGGCAGAATTTAAGTCACTGGTAAATATGCTTGACTGAATGCATGATGCGTTGGATGTAATCATCTTTTTTGAAGTAATGTCTGTATTATATAAGATAAGATAGTTACAGCTACCATATAGCCACTTATTGTCATTACTGTTAGTTTAACGCTACAAGTTAAAGTTACAAATACTAAAAAAACGTTAAGTGCCCTTTCAAACCTTGTGATCTATTGGGCAGACCATGTCAAGTTTATCTTTTTAACGAGGGTGTCATGTGGCCAGCACAACGACCAAACGCCTTTATGTTCCCCTATTAATGCAAGGTACCCTTTAGAGTTGGGAGAACTCAGGGGATCCTAAATATCTTGAAATTCAAAATCGGGCGATATCTGCATTCAGATTAAGATTCAATCTATAGTCATCTTTCAATCTGTCCTATGTGCATGAGCTGTGTCAAAGTCTGCCTCTCTAGAATTGGCCTGATTAGCCTTTCCAGATCCTGCTCTGACTCAAGACTAAACCAGGACCAGTGACTCATCTGGGTGCATCCATTGCCTTTCGAGACAAAAGGAGCCATATATATATGTATATATATATATAATGTCTTATCTTATCTTACACAATACAGACGTTACTTCAAAAAAGAAGATGATTACGTCCTACTGTATATGTCTGTATATATCGTTGATATATGTACATGTGGTAATGTAGTTAGTCGTCTAATCATTGCTACACGTAATACGTAATACAAGCCTCTGTTACAAGCCTCTGTTACAAGTCTCTGCTATAAGCCCCAGTAATCGTATTCATGTAAAGACTATCTTGATGTCAAGTGCCCTCTTCATTTACAATAAAGTTGACCTATTTTTTTTTTATTTCAAAGACAAAAGAGTGGGTGGGGATCTACACTTGTTTATATCTTTGTTGACGTCATCAGTGCATGTGTACATTAAATTAAATATATCTAAGTCCATGAGTATGTAGAAAGCTGGACTTTGAAAACTTTTAAGTTAAAATATGTTTTGCTATAATCGTAAGCACAAGGCACAAGCAAAATAAAAAAAATAAAAAAACTTTAAAAAATAAATAAATCAAAACTTATATAATGAAATGAACTACACATATATCTCAATAATGCAAGATTTATCTTTCCTATTCGAATAAAACAAAAAGTAATTAATTACCACTAATTAACTAATTGATGTATTTGTTGTCATAGACAATTAATAATTGTGCAAAGTTTCAACTTGATCTGATCTGGGAGAACTAACGTGTTCAAGATTTTTACCAGACAGGGTTGAAATAAGCTTTAGTAAAATAGGGGAACTTCATAGCATTCGCATCTCAAAGCATGCAGAGCAGTGGCGTCACTAGGGTCGATGTCAACCGGTGCAGACCACACACCCCTGACGTCAGTGAAGCACAGGGATAGGAATGTTCCCTGTTTTTCCCACGCCCCTAGACGAGCCTGTTCCAAATGTTCGAGACGATGTGGTGTCCATCCCCATGACAGTCCAGCACGCTTGACCGCTCTAGCACAAAATAATTCTCATCAAAGTCTTGATTTACTGTGGGTCGACATGGATGGCCTAACGGAAATAGCGTTGAAATAATTGTATTACGTTTCAACTAAACTGAATAACGTGTTCAAAATTTGTATCAGAGTAAATTGATAAAATCTTTGTTTAAAAAATATAATATAATAGTTAATTCCACTGATCCTCATTATATTAAAAATTATTAAAATAATCTTTCTGAAATTTTAATCAAATGTTTTGTCACACTGTACGAGTGTTTGTTGGAAATTTCAGCTTGACAGGAAACTGGAAAGTTGTCCAGATACATTCAGTCTCATTTTTTACTTTCACGAAAGTGTGAGGCCCGGGTTCATTGAATCCCTTCGAGACTTGGATGCCGTATTTATTTATGTCTATGAATTTCCACCATAGACATAAATAAATATAGACTGGAAAAAGGAAGTAACTTTATGTAACTTGAAAACATGTATATCTATTGTATTCGGATTTCCGAATTATGAAAAATTTAAAAATTGCATGGTCTTCAGTCTTAGAGATTTAACAAAATTTATAGACATAAATAAAGTACACACAATTGCAATGCACAAATTTTTGTTTCATAAAACATAAAATTTATGTCTATGTGTCTATGGTCTAGATCTAGACCCAACATCGGTTTTGAAAGGTCTGTCGCGCTCTTGAAAGAATTTTCGCTTCATAAAACTCTCTTATTGGCCAGTCTATATTTATTTATGTCTATGGGTGGAAATCATTCCCTCTTCTTAATGTCAACATCCTTTTCTGTCTAGTTTGTGGCCGTGCGCACCTTCTGCACTATCTTGGATGATGGTGTGCATGGCGGAGTTATAACCATAGACATAAATAAATATAGACTGGAAACAGGAAGTAACTTTATGTAACTTGAAAAAATGTATATCTATTGAATTCGGATTTCCGAAATCTGACAAGTTGCACGATTTTCAGTCTTAGAGATTAAACAAAACTACACTGCCTCCTTATTTACAAAATATATAGGTGTCTTTCATTTTGTATATTAAAAAGAAAGTTTTAAAAAAGCACAGAATGGTTACCCGTTATCTGTGTATGTCCAAATAAACTAAAATTAAAAAACACGTTCAAAACAAAAAATGAACATTATGATTAATAGACATTACAGTCACGCTAAGAGATAAAAAAAAACACTAGTGAAAATATTGTAATACTTATATAGGTTATTGCTGAAATAGATATGAATACTTATAACTTTTATACTGTTCATGCTGTATAGTATAGTACACAAAATTGCAAGTCACAAATTTTCCCTTCATAAAACTCTCTTATTGGCCAGTCTATATGTATTTATGTCTATGGTTATAACATAATTAGCAGACGTTACTTATTATTCTATTAATATCTGGTATGATTGATATCTCCATGTTGTCTGAAGGTAAATCAAGTTTAAAGATCAAATTAAAAATTACTAGTCTTCAATGGGACTTGAACTCAAGTCCTTAATTTAACTAGGCAGTCTTTTTTTTTTAATTTCTTTTTTTTTTTTTTTTTTTCCTCACGTAACAATTCCATCTAGAAATAATCTAGGGAAAAAATTGAAAGTACAAAATTATACGTTTAATCTTCTTATTTAAAATTATTTGGGTCTAGAATTCATCTTTGTGTATGTACAAACATCTTCCACTTCTCTCAAGAATTCATCTGGACTGCAATTACATATCTTCAGCCTGTGATAAGGTCTTTTCTAACTGAAACTGTGAAACACTTCCATAGTGAAATACTAGAAGTTTCATTATATTGGCGAGGAAGGCAAGAAACACATGTTAAGTTCCTTCCGTTATCGGAAGCACACAAAGTTTAGAAACACTGCAGTGGACCAGCACTGGAACGTATATATAGCATAGTTTACATAACGTATTCTCAGCTCTCCAGAAATAGAGATAGACAAACAGAAAAGGGATGCCATGCTGCGAGATAAAATAACAAATGATGAAAGAGCTATCTGTTCTTGGGGCGATTAAATTTAGAACTAGGCCTATAAGAAAGAGCCATTATTGTGGGATGATATAATTCAGATCTAAATGGAAATCCCTTTCTAAATTTATATTTAGGAATTAACATTTTAATAGTTCGATATCTGTTGAGGTATTTTAGGTTATAAAAAGAAGCTTATCGCGTAGAAGTTAGGATGTCTTTGTTTTGTTTAGGCTGGGTTTAGGTTTTATAGCAAAGTTAAAACAAAGACTAGATCTTAGATATGAAATAGAAGCAGTCTGTAGAAAATTGCATTCAAGAATAGAACCTAATTCTTTCTGTAAAGCTTAAGTAATACAATTTAATTTTTTTTCTTTTTTAAAGACAGAAGGCGCCCAAACATTTGGAAAGCAATTTGTTTAATAAGGCATTGTACAGCCAACACAACGAATATTGTACTTAACATTGCCACCTCGTGCCAGACACTAAAAAAAAAAAAAAAAACTATGCTGACTCAGTTGTGACCTTTTCATTATTGTTTTAAATTTACCTCTTCAAGATTAGCGTTGAACCCACTCCCTTTAAAAAACATTATCAGTTCTACTTTTTCTTTGTATAGACACTTGTACGTTGTCTAATTAAATAAGACAAACTACAAAGAGCATGTTCATGTTCATTTCTCTAACAACAATTAAAATGTTTAATTCTTCGTGTACACATCCTCTACAGTTTAAAAATATATAATTTAGACATTTGAAGACCATGATGTCATAACTTTACACTACGTAATAACTTGATGTAATGCAATAACTTTACGCTGTGTAACAACCTGACGCTATGTAAAAACGTTACGCTATGTAATAACGTGACGTGATGTAATAACTTTACGTTACGTAGTGACGTGATGTAATAAATTTACGCTATGTAAAAACTTGACGCTATGTAATAACTTGACGCAATGTAATAACTTTACGATATGTAATAACTTGTACTTTTTGCTAGCCAATGTTTTCTTGCTTCCTAAGTCAACTCTTCATTGTAAGTCTCTCATGTCATATTCAAACACGACACGCCTTAACACGCACCACGCCTTTAAATTTACTTTCTTGTCAGTGTGTGTGTGTGTATCTTACGCCACACGACGTTGTGTGTTAAGTTGTTTTAGTGCATTGTTACGTCTCGTTTCCGTGTCTGTGTAGGCTGCGACACAGGCGACACACACACAGGCGACACACACATTGCCTACTGCGGTGAAGCCAGATAGATGATGGCTAATACCACAACATTGCCTACTGTAGTTTTAATGAAGCTAGAGTATAGCTAATTCTAAAAACATTGCCTACTTACTGTAGTTTTAATGAAGCTAGAGTATAGCTAATTCTAAAAACATTGCCTACTTACTGTAGTTTTAATGAAGCTAGAGTATAGCTAATTCTAAAAATATTGCCTACTTACTGTATTTTTAATGAAGCTAGAGTATAGCTAATTTTAAAAACATTGCCTACTTACTGTATTTTTAATGAAGCTAGAGTATAGCTAATTCTAAAAACATTGCCTACTTACTGTATTTTTAATGAAGCTAGAGTATAGCTAATTTTAAAAACATTGCCTACTTACTGTATTTTTAATGAAGCTAGACCCCTATGGCTAATACCTAAACGTTTGTGTCAATCACATTACAATTCAACAAATACATCAATAGTTAGATTTAGCTTCAAGATCTACTTTTGCTTGGTCACTTGAGTGATGTCTGTTGTTTCCCTCTAATACTGCCTTCAAAAACAATAGGCTTAGTTCATATAACATAGACACAGTCGCATATTACGCCCTCTTGAATAACGTATATGCCGAATTAAGTCAAGATGCAGGCACGATTAAAATTTTGAATTATTATTATTATTTTTGACAATGGACATATCGTGGAAGTAACGAAAGACACATTTTGACCTAGTGTCACTTAATTTCACCCTTTCGTCCTGTTCAATATTGACAATTTTGTTTTTTACTTTTTTTTTTTTTTTTTGGATCAGTTATTGTTTATCAAACAGCGTACCCAGAGGGGCCTCATATGAGTTGTGTGAAAACATTGGGTATTTTTTAATTATTGATGTATCAAATTACGAAACAAAGTTTATTTAGTCTTGAATTTTTGTTTTTTAGAATATAATATATACGTCAGTGCAGGGGCGGCCTTGGCTCATGGTTACCGCAATTCTCGAGCCTTCTAGCGGTGAATAACAAAAAAATATAGAATCTACACGTCTTACTTTGACAGGTGTAATCTGCTACCTTGTTTTTTTTTTCTCTGTTGACGAGTCCCACCTCAGAGACGCCTATGATCGTAGTGTACTTTTACATTTCTATGGAGTAGACATAATGCACTACTGGTTCTAGTTCGTTGCATAACAAAATAAGACTTAGATTTATTTAGGCTTCGATCCTCCCTCGACGTGCTGCGAGCTGTCTCCACAAATATCTGTCATTGACAATGTCTGAAGCCTCTTTCCACCTTGTGTCCTCTGCTCTGAGGTTTTCCACGACAGAATTTGTCATTGGTTAACATGCATGATTAGATGCTTGACCCGTAGGACGTAATCATCTTCTTTTTTGAAGTCAATTCTGTATTATATACAAGTTAAGATTAGTGTGGCGCCAAGTTCTACAATGACGTCCCTGTTTGCGCTTTCCTCGTATTAGCTTCCATATCATCGCAACTCTTGGTATGCTTAATTCATTTTATCGGAGGGACATGTCCCGCAAACCTCAAGCGACGCTCTGTCACAACCTCACCAAGTGGCCGACTCCTATTACCGCATAGGATTTGTTTGTTTGAGACTCGATCTCATCTCTATAGTAAGTGTAGTAAAGTGTCCCCTTCAGACCTTAAGATCTATAGGGCAGATGATGTTAAGGTCATCTATTTCTTTGGCCAACGGTTAACGAGCAGGGTGTTATGTGGCCAGCACAACGACCAACCGCCTTTACTTTCCCCTACTAAAGTCAGGTACCCATTAGAGTTGGGTGGACTCAGGCGCACCCATCTCTAAAACTGACTCCTAAAATCCGTCTTTAAAAAAAAAAGAAAGAAATGGTCACAATAAATTCATTTCGTTTGCTAGCTTTACAGCCTTAAAACAAATTTGTGCAGTTCTTAAAATGATGATTAATTGGGCTTAACTGTTGATAAAATTAAGAAGTCGATATCTCTTTAATGACTATTTAATTATAATACAGTCATTGAACATTAGAGAGATAAATCCAGGGTTTTTTTTTGTTAGTCCACACAAAGCCAAGTTCATTTGATTGTTTAGTCATGTCTGCACATTATCCCACTAAATGGGAATAAGCCATTTATACTAGACCCATGCCTTAGGTGGACTTGGTCGTGTGGTATGCGCGCTGGACTGTCGTTCGGACTTGTCCCGGGTTCAAATCCTGCCCGCTGCCATCCACCGTCGTCCTGCGGGAGGTTTGGACTAGGAAGGGTATTATCTTCAACTCTGAGCTACTCTTAAGAAATATCCGAAACATTTTACAAACAATCAAGACACTTAAGAAATTGTGTCGATGTTTGTACTACACGAATTCGGAAATCTAATAAGAAATCAATTGAAATCTTGTGCTGGGATTGTGAATACTATACACTGAGTTTGGCTATTTCTTAAGTACTACAGTTGTTCAGCAGTTGTGGTAGGTGGAACACGTATCTTCAGTGGGTAGTACTGGATGCCAAAGTAGATCTTTTTTTGGCGAGCTTAAAGTAGAACGGCGTTATAAAGATCAACTCGTGCGTCATTCACCTCGCCCATATAGAGAAATGCAGCTGACAGTAAATGACCTCTAAAAGAGACTCACGAATGTCGCCGGACACACATTAGAGACCCAAAAGAAGAGCTCTTGCCTAAAAGGGAACTAAAAGGATCATTTCAGGACAAAGGCTTTGTCTGTATCAGAAGTGGCAAAAATATGCATCTGAATCTGCGTAGTCCTCTGAAACAGTGCACTCATCCTTAATCGTCGTTCATATACGTTGTTTCTGGGCATTAAACAGACTTTAAACACATATTTTAACACATACTTCAAGACATAAACTAAGAGTAACTTCATAATCTTCTTTTGACTGATAGCCTGTAATTGAGAGATAAGATACCAATTAAAAAAGGAAGTTTTTGTGTGGGGTTTTCTTGCACGTTACTGGGTTGATGATCCAAATCACAGCAATCTTTTCACTGAATTAATCACAGCGGGTTGTTACGGACTGTAACTGTCTTGTTATTGACACTTTGTCTTGTTATTGACACTTTTGTCATGTTATTGACACTTTGTCTTGTTATTGACACTTTGTCTTGTTATTGAAAATTTTGTCTTGTTATTGACACTTTGTCTGTTTTCAGGTGAACCCAGGAAGTGTGTCGGAACAATGCGGTCTCAAGCCAGGCGACGCCATTTTGGCGATCAACAACAGCACCTCGGACGCCATGACCCACGATGAAGCCAAAGCTGAGATCATGAGGTCTGGAGATCAAATCTATATGTTGGTTGAGAGGTAACGATCTCATTTCAGCATCCAGATACGCTATTTCAGTAGGCCTATCCAAAATAAGATATGTAGGTAGATCTCATTTCAGTATCCAGATATAGATCTAAATGCTAGTAGAGAGGATTATCTTAGTTACCAATATCTGCTCAATCCGCTTCTGACTTTTATCATTCCTGACCTTATTAATAACTCTATTTTCCCAGCATCACTCCCTGTACTCTCTCTCTCTCTCTCTCTACTCCCTCTTCTCTTCTCCAATCTTTGAACTCTCTCTCAATCCACCTTTTTTTTCTGTCCCTCCTCTCTTCTCTATTCACCTCTTCCTCTATCCATCCATCTATCGACCTTGATCTCATATATCTCTCCATTCTTCACTGTCTCTTCCTTCCTCCTCCTCTCTTCCTCCCCCCCTTTCTTTTTCTATTCTTCCAGCCAATCCCCCCCCCTCTCTCTTCCTTCAGCCCTCTCTTTCTATCTCCCTACAACCTATACTCCATTCTCTCCAATTTTTTTCTCTATTTCCCTCTCAATTCTATTTTGTGTGTGTGTTTATTGACAGGGGCGCGGTCAAGATCTGGAAGCCGCAGGTCACACCTCTGAACGAACTGCGCCCTACCGAGCTGAAAACCATCCAGTCCGCCACTGGCGAGGAGTTCACACCAGTTCAGAGGACGTCCTTGGCCATCAATAAGCCTCCAGATGTGAGTCATAACGTGATAGAAATTACATCTGCTGTTATGTCCTTGATTTACTGTTGTGTATTTGAACTAGTTATCTTTGTATTGTTTATACGTTCACATCTACATACCTAGTGAACATTCAGCTCACTAACCTTGAAGTCTTAAAGACTTAATGGGGAACATTATTTTCATGTTAGCTGCATTAGCCCAAAGGCAGACCATACATTGGCTTGGTAACGTAGAGGCAGATCTGTAGTAGCTAAACGTCCAAGCATGAACATTAAAGCACAGGATAGATCAGAATGGAGAGATGGCCAGGGCATCCATGGTCTGTAGCGCCACTGGGATGATATATTAGCTCAGCACAATAGGGGGGTTGGCTACCATATTCTACCAGCGCGAACTAGGTGATTGATAGGGGGAGGAAACCCTTCGATATATTAGCTGTGAATACCACAGACAACTGGTTTGCAGTCATGTAGGGTGATGTGGGGTATTTCATTAGTTTGTATATTCACTTAAAATATCTAACCAAAAATTCAGGGAAATGATAGCAAAGAAAAGCGAGTACAGGGCGCTAAATCTGGGTATTTAAAGCTCGTTAGCTAGGGATGGCAATTTATCTAGGAGAGACACTTACACCAGAAGGAAGGCAAACAAAGAGGTGCAACTTTGAAGCACACTTAGTTGACTTAGAAACTTGGATTTTCAGAACAATCTCAACGTCTGGAGAATTCCTGAAGTCTCTCACACTTGAAGATTTGTATGTGGCATTTTAAATTATTATTATAGCTTTTTTTATAGCGCTACTTTCATGCTTATAGCATGCTCAGAGCGCTTTGGTCCAATCTCATTTGTGGACCAGTGGGGGTATTTATTAGTTTGTTTTCCGTGCTGCCTTTAGGCGCTCAGTTGGGTGTCGAACCTCGAGCCCCCTTCTAGGTAGCCAAGCCAAGTTCAAGCGCACTAAGCCTCTCGACCAGGCTTCCCACATCTTCTGGGGCTTTTCCATTTGCAACTTCACAATGGGACTAAAAAGACCAATCCTTGATACAGAGCTGTGGTGACAGGCTGGGCATTTGCAATCACCATGCGCAGTTGCACTTTCACCAATTCTTTCTACTTCTAATGTAGGACATCTGCAATCCAGGACCCTTTCTTTATGCTTGCTGTCCATGTAGATCTATCCGGTGCCTCTTCTTACCAACTGTGAGTGTCGATTTTTAAGCGCTTCATGTCGCGATTGCAAACATCAGTGTATCTTGAAAGTGGGCGACCAGCGGCTCTCCTGCCCTGTATTACTACATCACCGTACAGAATGTCTAGTGGGAGTCGACCTTGTGGCAATCTGTGGTTATTTTATCTTGGCACCTTATTTTCAAGATCCACCTTAAGCATCGGTGATGGAAGATATTCAGTTCCCCCCTACTAAAGTAGGTTGACTATGAAGATTTGTATGGCGCATACAACTTGACACTTTGTTTCCCACCCAATCAATTGAGATGATTTAAACCTGCAAACAAATGTGTCCTTTCTTTCTTTCCCAAGGAGCCTTGCAAGATTGGCAGCAGCCACAACAGATCGGCCCAGCCCTTCGGCCAGGCCAAGGCCGCCGTCCCCAACGTAGTGCACGCCCAGTACAACTCACCAATGGGACTGTACTCTGCTAATAACATCGCAGACACCTATAGTAAACAGACCGAAGGCATCCAGGCTCAAATGCAGAAGTAGGTGCCTGACTTTCCATTTTTTTAAATTATTTCTATTTTTCTTTTTCGTGCTCTTGAAGTTACATCGGAACATATTTTGATTTTTAAAATCTTAGTCCATTCTTTGCCACTAGGCTGCAAAAGCTGTTTACTATTCATAAAATATAAATCTGTTTGTACAAATATTATATGAATAGTGTACAAATAATGTACATGGTATCCGCCAGAAATACTTTTGAGCATCTCTAGACTTTAGTGATCTTGAACTTTTTCTTGCTAGTGGCGGTCCAGACTACTCTAGACTTTCTGAAGATATGTTCTGATGTTCCTTCCTACACAATGTGCCCACTTTATGTTACTTTGTTAATTTCACTTCGTAATCGTATTTAAAACTATTTTTTTGTCACTATCTTTTTTCTTTATTAATTGTTTGAATATTGTTACCTTATTTTTCTTTTTTTTAAAGCCACGCACAAAAGTGTTGTCACTATTTTATTTCTAAGTTTCTAAAAACGAGTCTCTTTTGTTTCTCTCAATCTAACAATACGTATTAACCATGTTCTCCCCATGTGGACAACCCCTTAAGTTTTGTACTATGTTCCTAGATGTGCACTTAATGTCACCGAATTTCTTTTTCCAGTGTTTCAAAAAAGTCTGACACGATTATAAATCTTATTAGTATCATTCTTAATAGTGTCCAGTGTTAAGTCGAGAGCATACGTATAGGCCACATAAGAACTATTGTTTTCATTGCAGAAATCTGGTTTAGATACCAGATGTCACTAGGGGTACGAGTACGAGCATTCTAGCAGCTTCCAGTTTCTACACAGAAGAGTAAATTAGTTTAAGGGGAGATAATTTGGTTCACGGTACTACAAAATTAGAGAACTTTCGATTTGAACAACCATATATAAGGGAGACAAGCCTTTTTTCAGGCACAAAAAAAAAAAAATGCCCAGTCTGTTTAATTTTTAGGCATCAATCGTCAGGTTACGTCTACTAATGTGAATTTATTGTTAGTTTAGATTATAATGTATACTACAATACATAGTTTATGTTCAATCTTTTTATGATTTCTACTTTATTATTAAAAATTGATTTCCATTGTTTGGTATATTGTGATCCATTCTCCAGATTTAGCCTTTCATAAACACATAGACATGCTTGCTGATTGGTATAATTGTAACACTAGTATCCATTCCCACAAAGTTTATATTTCTTCAGAACCACTACATTGGAAATATATAATTCATAATAACCTATTTCTTTTATTTTCGCTATGCTTTAAGTCTCATTTTGCCATTCCCTTGCTACTTGGGAAAAAAATTATGTTCTCTCTATTGATGTCTAATTATTAATTTGGATTTGTCACTCTGCAGAAATGATTCGTGAGTATATTTAGGACCAGAAGTTTTAATTTACTGGAGATCGTGCCATCAGATTCATTGATTAGATTTAGAAAGCTACTGATCAGGGGCAAATTATATGCTACTTTTCATATCACAAACACATGTTTTTTTTAATTTTTAAAACGAGGGCATTAATTTAACGTTATATTAACAAATTATATTTTTAAACGCTGCGTATATGATTTGCCCTTATTTTCAGATCAAAAAAAAAAAAAAGAAAAAAAAAGTATCTTAAAGGGACACAACTGCAATATTCGTTGTCCTGGAAAATATTACAATTGTGTTTCGATATTTGCATTCATCCTTTATTGTTATATATTTTTTTGTAGTAGTAGAATTGAATTTGAAATTTTAATATTTATTTATTAATTTAAACATGGCTAATCATGTAACTTTGTGTATATAGTATATTTTGAGACATTTAACACTATCAGTTTGTGTTTTAAAATAAGAAACCTATAAATATGGCCGAATATTGCCTTTTTGTGTGCAATAATAGCAAATGAGTTACGTAAAATTACAGGGGCAAACTTTCACTGCCTACTACAATTACATAAGTTTCTGTACTAAGTATGGATTAAATGTCTCAGCTAGCTACACACCGCATATACCTTGGGATTTATTTTGCAATGTGTTGTTTAACCTTGTTTTTTTTTAAATTACATTTTAGATTGTTCAATCATCTCATTCATTAGCATGGATTAATACGATCATCATTGTTAGCCATCCCTATAAATAATAACATTATATCTGTTGTGTTAGACTGATGTTGTGTTTGGTAGCATGGTGCTATATGGTTCTAAAATAGCATTTTAAATTATAATTGGATAAAAGATGTAATTACGAAAAACGTAGTTAGTTTGTAGGCCCATTATATAAACCAAAAAGAAAAGTTTGCAAAGCATGTAACATTACTGTATCTGTTAATGTATTTAATTTAATTTTTTAGAGTAGGAAATCAGACATTTTTTCGCCATATTTTTATTGTTTTAATAAAACTAGTCACGTTTCGGCTTCGATAACTCAATCGTAGCCAGTTATAGATAAACAATTGATATGGAGGAAAAACAAACAGTGTGTCTGTTGGTGTGTACTGTTCTGCCTAAATGACTTTGACGTCACAACTGTTAAGTCTGTCGTCTGCTGGTGAATGGGCCTGTGGGTCCGTTCCGGTCATACTTTTTGTTTATCCCTAGCTGTCATTAAACATACCAATGTCCCCATCATCTTATCGTCTGCTAATGTTTGACATGTGTCCATGTTGTCCTCTGCCCTCTCGCCAAGGCCTTGTGTATGTATGTGTGTGCGTGTTTATTTTGTGTTTCATAAGTAATATGTTATCTACATTTAGATCTCTACTGAGTTGCAGAGTTCTTTAATGTATTCTGTTTTTTTAATGTTATCCATCTGTGTGTGTATTGTTTATGTGTGTCTAAAAGTGTGACGTCACTAAGTTTCAGGCCTGTGGTCCAGTCGTCTGCTGCCAGTGTTGCCAACTTCAAATCCTATTTGAATGGACTCACTGATTGCTGCAATATCTAATTCGACACAATCATAAATTGAAACATGTTAATTAAGCTTGCAGAATACTCGATATTTTTCTTATTGTGTTAAATATTTTAATTTCAAATAAAGAATTATGGAATATTATATTTTAAAAAAATCTTTTCATCAATAGGTATAACTTTTACTGGCCTGAAGGTCATT
>JADKLZ010003886.1:33304563-33324458 GCA_021533235.1 Biomphalaria straminea
CGAGGCTGGACACTGCTGGTTCGAGGCTGGACACTGCTAGTTCGAGGTTGGAAGATTAAATCCCAGTTTAGCTTTATTTCTTATATCTTATATCTTACCCCCCAATAAAACTGCGCTGTTGTCAGACATTTTCACGCCACTTGAACTTGTCGTCCAGTAACTTTCTCCTACACTGGAACTTTTATTGCCACTCCCATTGTGTCCGTCTGTATTAAACCACACCAATGGTAATGTTGCATATTGTCATGTGACGCCTGCTCTGAGCTACCTGTAGCAGACGTTCTCTGTAGCACTAGTGCTTGTTTTCGTCTGCGCCTGATGGTATCCCTAAAAAAATGCACATTCTATTGACCCAGATTTCTGCCCAATATCGTCAGTGTCGACAAATTAACGATACACTGGGCACTATGGTGGGCCAATATAATGTGCTGCCAGGGATCGTCTGCCTTCTTTCTTCCATTTCATTATCTCCCCTTGACACTAATGAACTCTTAATTGTCTTAACCCTCGTTGTCTCCTTGTTATGTGTATTAGCACTAGTGTTGTTAGTCTTTAATGTTGTTATTTCTAATGTTATGTGAACTATCAAAACATAACAGCATCGTACATAATCATTATTTGTAATCAACTGCATGCCTCATTCATTTATATTTTAAATTGCTTCATGTGCATCTTCTATAGTCTATATGTACTTCTGACATAATATTCTTGTTTAAATTTAATATGTTATTTAAAATTTGTGTTTCTCTTTTGTACAATTTAATTGAATTAAATAATGTGATTGATTTTCTTTTAGATAAATCACTGTTTTTATTACATGTTTATATATACATCTATATATATCTAATATATAAAGTAAAATGTAATGTGTATGTATGGGGGTATTGTCGATAGACATCAAAATCGTTAGACCAATGCTGATGATACCTAGCACTAACTATCCTTACCAAAAAACGTTAATCATATGATATGTAAAGCTGCCATACCACAACCAGAGAACCCTAAGAAATAGTAATAAAAAATTTCTAAAACAGTAGAGTCCTCTGGATTAGGTCAAAGAGACATCTTGACATACATTTTAACTATATAAAAAAAAAACATAGATCTCTTTTATAATAAAAAAAAAACAACATAGTACATTAATATTGTAATACTATAACAGTATCTTCATTTTGTCTATTAATTGCTAAAAGTAATGACTTTCTTTACAGTATGATTTAACAAAAGTGTTCACAAGAAGATATTAGCACACTATTTGCTCTTCTTGATACCTTGACTCTTTAGCTGAATGAAAAAATTAAGTCTAGAAAGGGAAAGGTGGCTTTGTGTGTATGTGTAGGAGGGGGGGCCTCACGTAATTCCCCCCTCTTCCATTCTTCTGTTTAGTTTCTGGCACCCCCCTACAGGTGTCGGTGATATATTTATGCACACCGACTCAACAAAGGGATACAACTCGTGCAGCAGAAGCCAACAATGTGTGCTTGCCGGCGCGCGTGTGTGCATAGAGATAACGTCCCGCATACCAAGGGCAAGAACTGTGTGTTAATACAAGTACAGACGAGCACACTGTTTAAACAGGAGCCGAGCAATATCCCATAGCAGACGTTACAGAGTTATTTTGTTTTTTCTCTTTTAAATACATTGTCCATACATTCCATTGAACTAAAGTTGAATTTAGCGTCTAGCAGCCATACTAAATATTAAGTCATCCATTATAGTTCAGTGTACATTTGTTGATCAGCACTGGAATGTATGGAAATGCCTATTCCAACTTGATAAGGCCTGGAGTCGCTTGTACTTGATTTACATGTTTGGGGTTGAATCAAGATAACTCCATGTAGTCTAGTGACACGTCTATTATCTGCCCTTGATCTTGCAAGTACTCAATATTTACGTGTAAATCGTTTGGGCACTGGCATTTCGCGTTATATATTAATTAATCTAGCCCGGCATTTTAAACGGAATCGCGGTGGCAGATTGCCTCCGAGTCCACCAAACTACCTCACTTTAGTTGGGGAAAGTAAAGGCTTTTCTAGAAATAAAGGCTGTTGGTCGTTGCGCTGGTAAACTCTCGTAAACCGTGAGCAACAGAAACAGATGGCCTTTACATCATCTGCCTTATAGATCGCGAGATCTAAAAGGGGAAATTCAGTCACTTTTTTTTTTTGGCATTTTAAAGTGTCATTTCTACCATCCTCATTTGTTTTGATAGGTATTTATCCTATACTCTTAAGCGAGCAATTCTTGTATATATATATATTTATTTATAAATTTTATTTCGAAAACGGCTCTAACGATTTTCTTTAAAATTTCAAGGTATGTGCGTATTAGTGAGAAAAAAATTCTGAACTCATTGGCCACATCGGGAAAACTCGAGTTCGACCGTTATTTCGATATGAAAATGTCTCAATTTAATTTTGGTCAGAATAATTTATGAATGAAATGGAAAATTTATGAATGAAAGTTTTCCATGACGTAAACGGGAAAAACGCTGCTTACGTCACTAAGCTTACCTTACTACAATGCAAACAAGAACGAGTTTTAAAGTATCATAAACATTTGCGCACCATCTTATTGAAGATTGATTTATTATAGAACTATGGAAGGAAATTAATGAAATTAAATGTACCGATGTATGATTAGTTATTGCGTTTTAAGTGCTTAATAAATAAATAATAAATTGTTTACACTTTAATTGCGTAGAGCGGTGTAGATTCCTTCGGATTTGATGTCAAGCCTTATTATAATTATAATTTTGCTGGTAAAATTATGACCATATGTTCATGCTTCAGTGTCTAATGTCCCGTACCAAAACAAAGGAAATGGTGATTACACAGCTGCTCTACTGCTCCTTACTTTCTCACACTAAACAAGATATCTAAACTTGGGGTTACCGTTAGGGCGTGGTGACGAAAGGTCCAGGAGATATATGAATGGAGGGATGTGTAAGAGCAGGCCATATCTTTCCATGGGCTGTAGCACCAGTAGCAGTAGTATATTACCTTTCTTAGTATAAATTATTTAACCGAGCAAGGCTCGGCCACCTGATATTTGATAAATATTTGAGCAGAGTTTTCGCTTCAGGGGAGATCACTTTGAATACGTTATCTCGATCTACATTTTTTGAGTTATCAGTCTCCCTGCTTCTCTCTACCACAGTTCGTCTGCTACATTTTCAAGATTAATCTCCCTTGTTTACGTGTTTTAAACTAAAAATACTGAAAAAAGAAAGAAGTGTGCTCTGAAAAATGTAGATTTACATTCACTTTGCGACACACAACACTCATACTCTTATAAATCTAGAATCTACTTGCACACTCACATGCTGCAGGATCGGTACATAATTATATTTGTGCATCGCTAGAAAACTGAAGAGGGGAAGACTCATGTAGGCTACAATGTACAATATGAGGCCGCGCGTCTAGAAAATACACACTTAGGCTCTTAAGACAATCGTTCCTCGTGGAAAATAACTTCAATAATAAAATTAGATTGATTTGATGAATGCAAAAAGATCTAACAACATGTTAGATCTGTTCAGGACATGGCCAGTCAGCCAGACACACTGCTATTTTCACATCAGTCTAGTTTGTAAAGTGCGTGGGTGTACGATGTAATCTTTCTAAAGGGCGTTCGAAACAAAAGGCAAACAGATTGAAAGACCAGAATAAAGAGAAGGGTAGTTAGCCGCCATTGTATGACATTTAGCTTATGGTTAACAGTTTTTGAACAGATCATAATTGCAAGGATGGGTGTAGAAAACAGTTTCCATTCACAATATAAAGTAATTTGTAATGACATAAGAATAAACAATACAATCAATTTGGATTCAGGATTTAATCAAACATTTTGTGTTTTTTTTTATATATGTACATTAAAAGAGTTTTTAAAGGGTTAGGAACTGTGGTTAATGTTTTCTATAGGACATTTGAAAAAACATAGTAAACAAGTGCTGGTTCAAATACAAATGAATGTCCTTCAATGTTGAATGTCAGTTACTCCCTCTTAAGATCCATGCAACAGGAAATCAATTTAACATTTGTTAGACCTCTAGATCTAGATTGCAATAAGAAAAGAATTGTGCACTACTTGAGACCATAGCTAGGGCTGCTAAGCCCAAGACTATAGAATAGATGTATGTCATTTGAGGGATATCAGCATACGTCTATGATAATAGGCTATATAGATCATGCTTGGAGCTAATACCTAGAAAGGTATCAGTAAAGTCATTGAAGATACAGATACAGCTAGATCTGTTCAGTGAATATGTTCAATGAATCAATGATGCATTTAAATTTTTGCCAGCTAGATTGAACATTGTCAAGATGTCAAAAATCACAAGTAAAACATTGTTCACGTAGTTTTAAACAATTTCTTGAAAATGAATGTATATATTGATGTCAGAGTATGCCAGTTATGTCATTGCTTTTTATTCAATTTTGTTTTCAAAAAAGGTAATATTTTATTAAAGGGGCATGATGACATTTTTTTCTTTGCACTGTTTTTTTTTTTAATATTTTTTTATGCCAGTATTTTATCAGAATGTTACATTTAATTCAAAAAAATCTTTTTTATTCTATTTTATTAAAAAAAAATATTGCAAATTTTTCCAAAGCTTAATTAGTGATATGGATTAGCTTTCAGATAATCATTAATTAATTCATTCATTAGATTAAGTTTAGGAAAGAATAAGTGTAGATATTGGCTTATTTAATTAATTATCTAATACCCAAGCTCTATCTAACCCTACAGGGGAGGCACACCTGCTTATGATAGATTCAATGGACCCCAGATCACCTCCACCTGGACACCTCAGCCACAGGCACCTCCACCGCCTCCACCTTCTCAGGTACATTTCTTTTTGTTTCAATAAAAATCTGAACGTTGAAATACAATTCTTTTATTTACGTTTCTGGCTTTTATGTCCACCAAGAATTCTAATACTTTTAAAACATGAATCGAAGATCGATCAAAATAAACTTGAAAATGGAAAGAAAGCAACACAAATTTGATCTTTGAATAACAAACAAAACTTCTTTTTTTTTTTTTTAAACATTTAAATTTTTTTTTTCAGAAAAGAAGAAGGTTGTTTTCTCTATTAAGTATCTAAACATTCCTACATGTTGACTGTTGGTACTTGTTTAATTAGTGGAAACTCAGTTAAATGTTATATTATTTTTGCATATGCCATGGAATCGGATTAATCAGACAATAAATAGGAATTATTGTTTTGGTCTTACTTGCCGAATGGTTCAACTAACTAAATTAATCTGTATATGTTTCAGTACTTAAGGATTCATGCTAGTATTTCTAATCATAAATCAATTTTTTATCGGACACCCATTCTTGGATCAAGTTGAAAATTTAAACAATCATTTATTGAACGTAACAAAACATGGATCAATAAAAAATGTAATCAATTAATTATTGGTAATTAATTTTTATGTTTGATATTGAATAAGCGAAATAACTTCTACATTATTGAGAGATATAGTTCTCAGTGCAGAGTTCTTCCCTTAAGATAAGCTTTGTTTTTTTTTTTTATTTTGGTTGTTTTCATTTACCAGTCAAAGTAATGTCAAAACAAGATTTCATTATTTTTAAGAAAATATGATTTAAAATCTCTATAAAAAATTTTTTTTTTAATTCAACGTTATACGTTAATTTTGTTGTTAATCGGCAGAATTTTAACACTGCCCCTCGACCATTTGGTACATCAAGTGTCAGCTATGAAACTAATCTCTCTCAGCAAACTTCTAATTTGTCTCTATCAAGGTAAGTCAATCACTTTATTAAGGTTGATCTAACTCAAATTAAACAAATAAAAACACATATCAGAAACTCTGTAGCTTTTTTTTTTTAAACTATCCATAGGAAATTGTATTTCACTTCCGATCTGAAATTGAAATAAAATACTTTTAAATTAAAAAAACAAAATAAAAAAAAAACATTATTGTCAAAACAAAAAATGTAAAAAATCTTGTATCTTACTCAATTTAAAACAAAGTTAAAATGTAGGATATTTTTTCTGCAGATATTATACACTTCAATTCTCTGCATGCAGACAGTTGGTGTGATTTCCTGTTGAATGATTTGTTTCTTTAGTTCCCAATCTAGTCACTTCCAACCATTTACATGATTAAAAAATGTTTAAATAATTAAACAAAAAAAATCAGCATATTTTTAGTTCATGAGTAGGTTTTCAGATTGTTCTTTTCCCAGCTCTGTTTCTGTTTGAGTATTTTTTTAGGGTCACAATTTACAACATATGAGCTACATTCTATCATAAAGTATTAAAAGATTAAGGCTAAGGAAAAAAATAAATATTTGTGCAGTATTTTTCTGGAATAGTAAATTAATTTGGGATTGCAGCATCCAATTGGAATCCTTTAACCAAGACAGCTGTACAAAATTAATCATTATGATAAGAAATATTTCTAGTGTCCTTGGTGCAAAGGTATTTAGCCTAACACTCATACGGGTTGTAAAGGGAAAAAAAAAAACTTTCATTATCATTTTCCATTCTTTTGTCTTGCATATGTGTTTTTGCTCCCACTTCTCTTTTTACTGTGTTTTCCCCCTTTTTGGATATTCATTTTATATTAATTTGCTAACCTCTACCACTAAAAACAGCGAGCCTAAAGAATCCCCACCCTTCCAAAGTGCGGCAGAAAAATATGCAGAGAGAGACGAGCCACCAGACCCAGCCCAGCATCAGTCTAAATCTTTCAAATATTTGGCTAACCTGATGGAGGAAGGAAGAGGTAAAAGTGTTGGCCAGCTGATCGTATAAGACAAACGGTTTACATCAAAGCTCATTAGGATGATCTGAGTCTGATAATTATTGAAAAGAATCTAAATTTATCTTGTATCGTAAACTAATGGATTATATTTTTTTTTATGTCAACACAAAATAAAATCAAGGGCTCTCAACATTTGACAGTTCATTTAAGCATGCACAGTTAGTAAGTAATGTGTTTCCTTTGCCAGCATGACTTTGACACCTTCACAATCCCTTCTCACATTTTCAGAGTTGAACACAGCTCTAAAGCCACGAGTGGCCCCGACTACTGCTACTAACAAGCCAGAACCTCCCCGGGGTCCCTCCCCTACCCCTATAGGGCCTGGCAGCCGACCGGGCACTGTCAAGGCCATCGTGTCTCAGAGGTACAACAACCCAATAGGACTTTACTCCAATGAAAACGCCGCCACACAGTTTGAAGGCCAGAGTAAATTTCTGGTTGACAAAGAAGAAGCATCTGGGTGGGTAACAGATCTACTAACATTTCTGTTTGATAAATAGTATACATTCATGTCTGCCATATTTTTTTGTTTAGACTTATACATTTACTTTAAAAAAAATTTTCTGTTTGTTACTATAGAAGTAATTTTAAAAACTAGAATTTTTTTTTAAAATTTACTTTTCACACATTTGTTCATTGATGATGACCAAACAGTTAAGAAGTTGTAATGTTGTAACTTCATATGTAGTAGTGGACATTTATAATTAAACAACACTAGTCATCCCACCCCCACCCCCCTTTTCATTTCTCCAACTTCTTTTTACTTTTTTATTTAGATAAAAATCAGTTTTGTTTTTGTGAACCATAACTTTGTGCAGATATTTTAATGTTGTTGTTTTTTTCTTCTAATCTTTTTAATAATAATAATAATAATGATCTTTATTATACATAAGGAAATTTGTCTTACAGTTTGTGCATTTCACCAAACAAATCATCATAACTGTAGAAAACCAAAATATACATTCACACCAGACTCACTCACAATTTACTTGTGAAAATTTTATATCAGATAAATGAATTGTATTTAATATTTAATGAATTATTTAACAAAAGAGTTTTTGTGTCAGTTTGTCTTTGCTATCGGCTATCTATTTTGTGATGGTTAAATCACAAAATCCTGACCCAAAGGGTGATTTTTTTATTTTAAAAATCTTTTTAGTTTTCATATGAGTGTTTTTTTCAAACAGCTGCTCAAATCGGGCTTTTTTTTGTCCAATGACTTTACCAGCAGCATTAAGGATTTTATGAATTTAATTTTTAATGTTCAGATTGCCATACCAGGCAGCAATATTAAAACTTCAAATATTGCATATTTGAATAAAACATTGCAAGGCCTTTTCATTATTCTTAAATGATGACATTTTTCTAAGAACTACTGTCTTGACATTCACCCATCTTACAAAAATGTGTTAGCTGTTTTACTCCAGTGAATGATTTCTTATTCATTTCAAGAACAAAATGTTTGAGATAACTTTAAACTCCATATTTTTTCTGCATCTAATTCAATTTTATCTTATTGGTCATCATCACTGATTTATTTTATACTTTTGAAAAATTACCTAATTTATCAACTTTTTTTGCATGCAATACTTTAGTCAATTTTTTTTTTCAATGTTAAGTTGGCATGAAATAAATGTAACATCTTTCTGTATGGATGGAGCATTTTGATTTAGACAGTGCAATTTGCTCATGCATGACTACAGTTTGTTGTGTTATGATTGAATATTATTGTTTGAGGATGTGTATGATTTGGCTTTTTTTTTTCTAAATATTTTACTACTGCATGTTGTTTTTTTTTATGTTGCTGCATGCCAATTTGTGTTACATCTAACTCTTTCAGTCTCATTGAGGATCTCCCGCCACCTCCCCCTCCTCTCAATGAGAGTGAGTATGATGAGCTTGGTAGAAAAAGGTATATCCCTTCAGAAACCTACCGACTTGTCTTGGAAGAGACTGGGCTTTTGCCCAAAGATGACGAGCCCAAAGTTGCTCACTCACGCACATTTAAAAAATTGGAACAACAGTTAAACAGGTGGGGCTTAGACTAAGAACGACAAAGGTATCATTGCATTTGAAGTTGAAAGGAACATAAAATTTATTTTTTTCTACCCAAGCACAATATTATAATAGGGTATGTTGGCCATGTGGTAAAATGATTGGTCTCCAAACTGAGTGGTCTCCAGTAGGAATCCTGGTGAAGATATGATTCATGATTTTTTAGGATGCACCTTAGTCTTGCCAACTATAATGGTTACCTGACTTATGTTGGTGAAGAATAGGCAGTTGGTCATTGTGCCGGTCACATGACAGTGACACCCCATTAACCATTGGCCATAGAAACAGATTATCTCTTCATCCCTTGCTCCCAGGGATCACATGTGGTACAGACAGAAAAAGTATTAGAGTATTTCTATAAAGATAAAAAATATTAATGATGAAAATATTTTTTTTTTCTGCTACTTAAAAAAATGTATTATGACTTGTTTTAGCTAAGCTTTCAAATTGCACAATTCAATTCACTTCTGGCTTTTCTTTTATTATCTCACAAGCACTCAGCTTTTAGTCGTGTTTAATTTTTTGTTAGGGGTTGTTAGGGGTTAGTTAGTCCAGGAGGATGTTTGATGTGTGCACATTAATACTTGTTGTCTTTATGTTTGTGCTTGTGAGTTTGTGAAATTTTTTCATCTTTTCTTTTTTTTTTAAATGTTAGAATTTTGTGCATGTTTTAAAACATGAGCTTCTCCCTAGAGATTTCAAATCTGTTGAACCTGAAAAGAAGATTAGTTTTAGTAGATGTAGAACATGTACATGTCTAACTGATCAGTGGCTAGTTTTTAGTTTGGAACATTGAAGTGCTGAATATTAATGTTGTTGTAGTTGCCATGTTAGTGCTTGTATGCATAAATAAAAACATTAACCCTAGAATAGTGATTGCTGAGACTAAAGTGTGATCCTCATCTATGTTTGTTTTATTGCTTTAAAATATGGATTGTAGATTAGCCTCTAATCTCTTTTTTTTTTTCTGTCATCCCACCAGTGCTGGAAATACATCAAGCTATGTGCCCCCTTACAGTAAGTGTAGAGTTATCTGACTTTGTGTGTGTTTTATAATTATCTTTTTTTTGTTTAAGTAAATAATTTATGCTTCATTAAAATTTAAGACCCTAAATTTGTATCCATGATCTTCAGAACCTGTGACAACTCCTACTTTCACTCCATCCACTCCTGTGTACCAACCTCCGCCACCACCCCCAGCACCAGTGGCGTCTGCTCCTAAGCCTTGGGCACCGGCCCCAGCTCCGATAAGCAACCCTACTCCCAAGCCTTTTGGTTCAACGGCTGCCCCGAAGCCCACTGGACAGGGAGCTACAAGAGGCAAAAAAGGAGATGCGGCCATGAACCCAGCTGCTCTGCCCTCTGTTGGTCGCATCCCGTTGTGCTCTGGATGTAACATGCCCATCAGGTAACCAGACAATAAGATAACAGACATGGATTTCATGGATCACTTTTAATGTAACCATAAACTTCATTGGAGGGCATCAGGTTGCAACCAGGGGCGTAGCTAGAAAATTTCCATCGTTTGGGGGCCCGGGGGGACTGACCTCTTTGAGGGCCCCTACATTTTGTGTAGTACTTAATTTTTAATGTAAAAAAACACTCATTTGGGGGCCCCCCTCAAGTGGGGGCCCAGTGGGATTTTCAAATTCTCCCACCTCCCTAGCTACGTCTCTGGTTGCAACTTATGATCCTCATCACAATTTATATTAATATATGTATAGGGTACGCACATTATCTGGAGTCTTATTAATACAAAAATAACTGCTTATGTTACACTCAAAGTTTAACTAACTCAATATAGTTGATTCTTGATAGTCTGATGGTTACAGGACCAATGGGTGTGTTGGATTTCTGAAAACAGATTACCAAAGGTCAACTGTATTTCAAATAATTTAACCATCCATATATGTCAAGAATATAAAATAACAATAAACAGTTTACATTAACTACGTGAATATATGTCAGCACAGCATCAGATTACTGAGTGTGTTTGATTAGAAAGTGTTGGACTATCTAGAGTTAACTGTACTTACTAAACATGTTTATATTATTATAAATAAAACTAAATATTTGTAACATATTTAGACCATAGAAGAGCTTTTTAAATACTTGAACAACTTCTACTCTTCTAAATCCAGAGGTCCATTTGTTACTGCCCTAGGCAAGTGTTGGTGCCCTGATCACTTTGTCTGTGCCAATCCCCAGTGTGGCATTAAACTTCTGGATATTGGCTTTGTGGAGGAAGGAGGATTCCTGTACTGTGAGAGAGATTATGCCAACTATTTTGCCCCTCATTGTGAGAGGTGTGGCAAAGCTGTCATTGGTGTAAGTATATGCCTTTATATGTTTTAAATGTCAAATGAGAAACAATGATTATTATGTCTTGGCCCCAAATTTTTTCATAGGAATGTTGGCGGGTTATGTTTCAAGACAGTATTCTTCTTCTTCTTCTAGCCAGGCTTTTGCTGTTTAGCTGTGAGTCTTTTGCAGACTGTGCCAAGAAAAAATAGTGTGTTGTTCTCTTTAGTTGTTCAGCACTTGACATACAGGGTATTGGTTATGTTGGGCTATAGTGGTAGTAGGCTCTGCCTAAGGTGGATTAGGAAGGGGCAAGGTTTATCTTATCTTATATAATACAGACATTACTTCAAAAAAGAAAATAATTACGTCCTACTGTTTCCTAAGGGTGGGAGCAGTGTCTACAAAAGTGTGGGATTTATTTTCAGATGGTAATTTAACAGAGTAGTTTGTCTTGTTCTTAGTTGGAAGATTGTAGATTGCTCCTTGTTGGGGAGAAGTTAATACTGTCCAGTTTGTTAGGCCTAGTCATTTCTTTTTTGTGACAGTATAAAGCACAACCACATAACCGTGTAGCCATAGTTATTTTTGGACATAGGCATAGTAGTAAAATTACTTTGTTTTAGAGCTGTAGTTTTAAAGCTAGTATTACAAATTATTTTCATGCTTAGTCATAAAAAAAGAAACAGGTTTTTTTTTTTTAGATTTTATATTTCCAGTACTACTGCAGCGCATCTACATCTTATATAGACAACATTATAGCACTGTCTGCATATTAACTATTAACTAATTAAATATTTTGATTAAACTATTTTCTTAAAATTCTTTTTCTTAGATTTTATACTTAAAAAAAAAATGGTTATATCCAAATAAAATCACGTAATTCAAGTTATTGATATCTGCATTATGTCTTTTTTCCCCAGGAGTGTTTAACTGCTTTGAACAAGAGTTACCACCCGGAGTGCTTCACTTGTACTCAATGTAGACAACCCATAGGTGGCACCAAGTTCCACATTGAGGATGGAAAGTTCTACTGCGAAGCTGGTAGGTTCCATTGGAAATCCAAATTTGTCTAAATTAGAATTTGTTTCTATCATTTGGACAACTTTTGATAGTTTTGTTTTCATAATAGTTTCTTAAACAATGTTCTGGTATTTTTCAAGGACTTGAAAGTTTTCAATTTCATTTTATCTTCATACAAGATGCCAAAAATTATTGGCACCAACTTTATTCAATGTTTGTTATTGAGGAACCTCTCTGCTCAAATGTAGGAGTCACATTTACACAAAAAAGCCCATAAAGAATGATAGGATTGTGAAATATATATTAACAATATCCTCTGTATTATCCTAATTGTTTTGTTTGTTTTTTACTTTTCATGATGCTAGTTTTTAACAACTAAAAAATTTGACTTGTGGCACTAATGTTTTAACAATTGGTTTATTTCAGACTGGGCTTCTATGTTCCAGACTATGTGCTCAGGATGTAACTTCCCCATTGAGCCTGGCGACAGATGGGTTGAAGCTTTAGGGAAAAACTTTCACTCTGAATGTTTTAATTGTGCGGTAAGTTTAATTTGTGGATCAAATAGATTGCTGCCATTTTACAGGCTTAAACAAGACAAATTTTGAAAAAAATAATTGTCAATAAACTAAAAAAAAAAAGCAAATAAAAAAAAGTTTAGACAAGAAAGCAGTGCAAATTGTTTTGAAGAAGCTTCATTACATCTAATTAGAATGTAAAAAAAAACAACTCATTAAGAAATACTTTTTTTTTTTTTAAATTAATTTGATAAACTATTAAATGTTTTTTAATTTGATTGAATTGTTTGAGAATTTATCCCCTTTATTTTTGCTCAAGTTTTGTTTCTAGATGTGAACTGATTATCTCATGAATGTGATGCTGACTGACAAAACCTCATTAGCTCAAAATGTTTAAAGAAAATGTGAAAACAGAATTGACATTTTCAAAGCATTTTTAAACAATTTAAAATCAAACACTTCTCATTTTACTATTATTTTGTAAATTGATTCCTGAAAATTAACTTAGAAATATAACTTAGAAATATGGTATAACTTAAAATTATAACTTAAAAATATAACTTTAAAATATAACTTAGAAATATAACTTAGAAATGTAACTTAAAAATATAACTTAGAAATATAACTTAAAAATATAACTTAGAAATATAACTTAGAAATATATTTAGTGCTACTATGTGACCACACACATTTTTTTTTATCTGGCCAAGGAACATTCCCATGAATAAATTGATTAGAGAAACTGTTTAGAATCATATTGATAGATCTATATTTTTATACATGTATTTTAATAAGAGGTACTGTCAAAATAAATCTCTTACATCTTTGTTAATAGCATTTTATCATGACAGTTTGCGTAACCAAATCCCTCTATAGTCAGCAGCTGTCCTTAGCAGGATTCTAGGCTTTATGTTTCAACTATTGTGCCTGTAAAAATCACAAGAAAAAATAATTACAAAGATAATGTTCAGACAGCTTTTTTTTTGTTTTCATCTTATAGTTTCATCATTAGTTGGAACTAATCTTTTGTTTCATTTCAATACACACTTTACAGTATTTACCCATTATTTACATATTAGCACATCTTCATTTATAAAAAAAAATAAACTAAATCCTAGAACAGAAAAAAATAACTTACTATTAATAAAACATGTATAAGCTTCCTAATTTAAATACCCCACATAGAATGATAGAAAAGAAAAAAAATCCATGTAAGCTTTATATCCATAACAAATGAGGCAATGTTATCTCATAATGTTTGTTAGAATAATGCATTGTTACTTATGGAAACACAATAAAAACACTAAAACATGTATATTAGAGATGCAATTTTTTTTTAGGAAATTCAATGCCCTACAATTTTGTATATATTCATATGGTGTCAAGATATTTTCCTGCTTAATCCCCTTCCTTTAGGCTTCGCTTCCTTATCCAGTTGGCCTCCTTTAGTTGTAGAACAAATATGGTCCATCGCATAGCAATCTTGTTCATGTGACTGTGGCGTCCTATTCTCAAATGTTCTCTCCAGTTTTTTTAATTTGGGCTTTGTGTAAATGGAATGAAAGCCTGGGCATTATTTATGGTTGGAACTATGCCCCCCCACAGCAGTTCCTTCCCCACCCCATGTAGCTGATGTGTCATAAGAAAAATTGCAAAATATGTGATACAGTTTGGAACAAAATACTTCTAACAGATAATTCTAACACTTCAAATTTAAAAAAACTGAGGCTTTTTTAATTGTAACTGATCAAGACTTATAAAAATGATCCAAACGTGGACAAAAAAAATCACCTGATCTAGTTAAAGCAAAGAACAATTACTACAATTTAAACACAAATACTTTTTTTGTTATTACATATTTTGTCTGGCAGCATCACAAAAAACTTATCACAATTTTAAAAGTTTTCCACAAAATAATGCTTTTTTGATAGTCTTTTCCATTAACATGTTTTTTACTAGTCATAGAAAGACATCATATATTTTTTATTTTAAAATTCTCAAATATCACATTTTCTATTAAAAATGAAAACTATGCAATCAAGTCTAAATTTTGTTGGTTTGTTACATTGACACTTAGTTTATCTTTTAAATTGTATTTGTAAACAAATGCTTTTTTTTTTTGTTAATTATATTATTTTTATTCTTTGCTGCTAGTTAAGTGTTTTTATTTTCGTAACCTTTATGTTTTGAACTTTGTTGATTTTACTGTCTTAAAACTGACAGATGTTTCAAAAACATTTTGCATTCAGAAGTCCTCATTGTTCAGCTATTACTAATTGGACTGACCTATGTACCTGCTTTACATCTAACCTTTGTCATGTCTGTGCAGACATTAGACAGAATAGAGCAGACTATACCTTTTCCTCTGTGGCTATCAATTCCATCATATCTATCTTGAGCTCATTTCACCAAGATTTCTTTACATTTTTCTTTGTGCATGTTAAGCGACAGGATTTTTTTAATGAGCTAAAATGTAGAATATTTTAATTGGGCTCCTAAGTACAGCAATGGCAACACTAACAATAAGTATTCTCTTAAGATATTTCACACAATTCAAATACATTTATAAAAGTCTTGGCATATACAGCTCAAACAAGTAATGTAAAATATTTCTTAAAAGTCTACTTTATGTTCAAAAGAAAAACCATTCATATGAAAGACAAATTAACACTATATAGATGTTGAAGTCAAGTGAAGTAGATAGAAATGATTGAATGTGTCATAGCTTTACATGGGACAGTCATATGCAAAATACTGATAGTCAGTAATAAGAGAAAAAATATATTATTGTTATTTATTGTTAGTTCTATAGATGGAACACTGGCTAAATGGTAAATGAAATTTCTAAATTAATTCAATAATTAATGAAGAGATTCTTTTAATAGTGTGTATTATTGCAGCACGCTAGTGTAAAGAAAGGATTCCAATTTTTTTTTTTTTTACTATACAAAAGTGTGAGTTATTGGTAGGCATTGAATAAAGTAATGAATTAAATATACCAAGAGTTCACCATGTCACAATATCCTGGCATTTGTTTTTCTTTTCTCCTTACAGACATGTCAAGTCAATCTGGAAGGGCAACAGTTTTGTGCCAAAGGGGGCAAACCTTTCTGCAAGAAACATGCCCGCTAGGATGACTGAAGTCAAAATAGAGAACAAAAAAAAAACAACAGTTTTAGACGTTTAATTAATAAAGACAAGATGATAACCATTAGTTTCCTATGTACATAAACATATAAACTTGTCATGTTAACTTAAAGTGAATGTGACTATTCAGGATGGCAGAGAGTGCATTTAGTCAAAAGACAATAGTCCTGTAATGTGTTTAGTTTTAATACGGTAGATTACCGTATGGGGAGTGGTCTTGATGAATTGCATGCTGATAAAAGGGGGGGTGTATTTTCTTTTAGGCATGACCTAACCAGTCTTTGTAACCCTTTATACACATATATACATATATTCTTTTCATGCAGGCAGACTGCGTTTCAATTTTCATCAAAGTCCTCGCATGATAAGCACAATGTGTTGTAGGTTTTTTTGTTTGTTTCTTGCACTTGAAAAGAGTCCTGACCTGATGACATTAACGTTCTGGTGTGCTAGGTGTCGTGCAGTGTTTCTCCTGTGTTCATGAAGCTGGGTTTTTTCAGTTTTTGAAAAATACTTATAAAGTTTTTAGTACAATTATTGTACACGTAATTAGTAAATTAAGATGTACAGTACACATATATCCTTCTTGTGGCAAAGTTTGTTGGTTTGCATTGCTTATTTTATTCTAAAGCTATATCAGTACAAGATACTTACCATTCAAATAGTTAAATTACAGTTTTCTAGCATGCTGCATCAACCTTATCAGGATAATAACTTAAAAATATTACAGTATATATATGTATTAGTTGTTTTTTTTAAAGTTCTACTATGTTATATTTTGTCTTATTGTCAAGATCTTTATTTCCTCTTATACAAATTAAAGTTTAAAAATGTGAGAATGTCTACTCACATAGATCTAAAAGTATTTATATCTTTTAACTAAAAGTATGGAAAAGTATTATATTCAATAAAGAAGAATGAAATAAAAAGGTAAATATATTCAAGTAGTTTAAAACTAAATGTTGGTTTGCATAATTCATTCAATTGTGTGTTCTTCCAGTTCGAATTGTCTCAACAGTTTTGTCCTCAATTCTCTTAACTGCATATTTTAATTCATGGTATTAAAGATAAAGATGTATATGAAAAAAACAACAACATTAGCATAACAAAAAAAACAAGAGTTTTAATCCCTACATTTTGTTTCTGCAGTATACATTTGAGTCAACTCCACCATATAGAATAGTTCCCAGAGATTGCCTGTAGATCTTTGATTGCAGTGCTACTCTGTGCAATCGAAACCATGACATCTGGCCTGTTGTAGCTACCAGAAAATGATTTTGACAATAACTTTTTATTACTTGTCTCAAATTAAAAATTTTCACTGAAGTTTCAAATGTAACTTTTTGTAGTCACATGTTTACATATCTGAATCATTTTTATTTTATTATTGTCACATTAATAGTGTTACAACAAAACTGAATACAGCTTTAATGTCAAACAACTTCAAATAGCTGCTTTTTCTACCTGCACTATGCTTTATAATTTATGATTCATTGAAAAATATTTTTATGAAGATTTAATTTTATATTTCTAATTATATAATTTTGAACTTTGTTAGCAATTTAAATCTTTCACAATTTTTTTTTCTAAGCATTCAATAACAAACTTTACTTTTCAAACTGTGATAACAAAACAATGCTTGTGGTTACATATCTCTTTTTTGTGATCATGTTCAACAAACCTTTGATGACTGGCATATAAAACTAAATCTATCTGTACATATTATATGAACTGCCTTCACTGAATAAAATACTAAATTAAAGAATTCCCTTGTGTTACTGTCAGTCTGTTACTGTCAATGTCAGTTGTGTGAAGAATGTATGTTTGTTTTATCTTTTCTAAATAATTCAATGTTTTCTTAGATGTGAGTGAGATAGAAATAAAGTTGTATTATTATTGATCCACTGTTACTATGACTAAGTGTACACTGCTGTTCAATTGCTGTGTCTGTCATGGCATTATTTTGAAATTGTTATCGACTGGCTGAGTAAATCAGACATGCTATTATGACTGAGTGAATAGCTAACAGAAATGGACAATGAAGTGCTGGAAAGTGTAGGATTATAACCAATATACAGTCTATTATGTAATAATGTTTATACCAAATGTTTTGGCCAGCTGGTCACTATATTTACATCACATGTGGTTTATTATATTCATAGTTTAGTGATATTTCTAGAGCACGAGATTTGAAATAGAATTAAGATTTCTATGGCAATGAGTTTATAAATATATTGTCATTGTCTTGAAGTATTTGAGCCAAGTCCCTTTACTCTCCTACTTTTGAGTTTTGGTTTCAGGAATTCCCTTTTAATACTGACAAAAACAACTGCAGGCTGACTAAATTTGAATAGTGCTGTGTTTAAGAGCCTATGTAATTTCAGTGTATCTTTAGAAAAGGTTTTTAATAATTCAATACTACATCTATGTGTAGCCTTTATGACATATATTTTTATTGTTTATTTAAGTTATCATTTGTTAATGGATTTTAAGAAGTTGGCAATGTGTGTTTTATTTAATTTACATTGCAATGCATTGCTCCATAGTAGAAGGGGACAATGTTGAATTATGGCATTTTTTTTCTAATATTAAGTTGCTTCTGGATGTCCTATTGATCCATTCTGAGCATTTTTAACTTCATCTCCTTAAAACTTGCATGTTGTGTGATCTTAATACACTTAAAAAAAAATTAAAACATGAAAATGTTGTTCCTAAAAATTATGCATCCAGTTTTTTAATTTCTTATAATTTTTTTTTTAGATTTCTTAGTAAAATTGCTGAAAGTGTGTTAAAACTTTGCATTTCTTTAAAGTTTGTTTTATGTCTGTACTCTCTTATTCTGCTCTTGAATAAAATCTCTGTTTCCAGTTTGGAAATAAGTTTGTTGAAAATTATCAGAGGATCACATTTACAATTGTGACTAAATATGTTCCTAATAACAGGCCAAAAATGACAAGCATTAATCAAAGAACAACAAATATAAAATTAAGATAGACTATGTTAAATAGATCATACTTAGGAGCACATTAAGTAGTCTATGTCAAATATATCCTCTCTGGGCATAACAAATTTATAAATTAAAATGTTTGAATTAAGAACTAATATATATGCCAGGTGATTTTTTGATTTCATGCAAAAAAAAAACAACAAAACAACATGAAAATACACATCATAAAATAAAAAAAAATAAATAAAATACTTCTAATATTAGAATGTACAAACTTCTTTCCAAAAGCATTATTTTTTAGGATCCATGTGTTAATTTAGTAGTTTATGTACATTACAATCTATGGCATATGTTTTCAAGGCAATATTTATTGTTTCTGAAAAGAAAGATAATAGAGTAGTAAATTTAGGTTGTTCATTAGTATAGATGAACTATAATTATTATGCACAAGACCCTCCCATCTTAATATTCTATCTGTAGGTGTCATTCTATAAGCAACTAATCCTTTTTTCTTTCACAAAAAACTTAATTCCGAAATATATTTTTAGGCCTATGTCCACACGTTCATATTTTTATAACAATCTTTGCTTTGTTGTCTTTGTGATTTGTAGATAGTTGACAACTGATGTTATCTTCTGCTTACTTAGAACACCAGAGTAGATGCCCCTTGTGGCCTTGCTGTTTATTCTTTTACTTACACTTTCACCATAGCCAATTAATAATATGCAAATTTAATCTTTGACTTTTACTTGAATGTGATGTAAACATTTCTTTTTTTTTTGTGGTGCTATTTAATATAAGATAAACATTATCTGAAATAGTTTTTTTCAAAGACAGAAATTTATTTTGATTATGTTTTGTTATTGCATATTTATAATGTCTTCCTGTTTTGTTTTTAAAGTACTTTAGGTCATAGATCTATGAAATTTAATAAACTTTTCTCCCAGTAATAGAAAATTAATTTGTCTTGGGTTTTTCTTGTTTCTCTACATTAAAATTATGTATGTTGATCATCTAATATATAAAGTAGAAAGTAAGGAGCATGTAGCCTATGTATTATGGCCACCGTCAGTCGCGAAGCGACTATGGATCATCTCATTT
>JADKLZ010003886.1:33334458-33350311 GCA_021533235.1 Biomphalaria straminea
AAGTATTGCATTCTAATGTTGTCAATATATGCCATTAGATCTAAATCTATATGTTGTACGTTTATTCATCATTCATTGTATCAGAACCGGGCACAAGAGAATTGAGACAACATA
The DNA here is from genome assembly GCA_021533235.1 of Biomphalaria straminea. Taxonomy (NCBI): domain Eukaryota; kingdom Metazoa; phylum Mollusca; class Gastropoda; family Planorbidae; genus Biomphalaria; species Biomphalaria straminea. The sequence continues at coordinate 33,334,573 of JADKLZ010003886.1, forward strand.
TATATGTTCCGGAAGTTTAAAGTCGAGACGAGCGAAGCCTGCAGTGTCCTTGTAGAGCATCAACAGAGAATGCTGACCAAGTTCTTCAAAGAGGCCCGAACAAGACTCTGGCACGAGAACCCTCCTATAGCACAAAAACTATACGAAGAACTGCCTGATCTGGAAACCACTGCGCAGTTCATCTCAGATATAGGCCTAGTATTACTGATCTGAACCCTCCGACATGTAAAATGAGAACGAAGAAGATCAGAACTAAAATTTAATTTCGCATTTAGGTCGAATCTGCTGATAAAAAATTAACTTATTTTCGTTTCAGACATATTCCACACACACCACGTTATTATATTGTGATATGAAAACAGCGTCATTTGATTTAAATTAGTCCATCTTTAACCTCCGTATATCATAATGTACTTGAACATTTGTTCCCTCGTGTATGAAGTTGGCCAACATGATATAGATCTAGGTCTGCAACATTAATAATACCAAAAAATTAAGCAGGAAAAAAAAGAAAATATACCGTTTTAGGCTTATAGTAAGTACTTTGGCATGATTAAAGTGTTTATACATCTACCATAATTACTTTTTTAATTATTCAAGGGGGGAAATGTGTCGACTGATACATCTAATATTCTACTTAACTGCTTAGAAGGAGTTATAAACAAAACCAGGTCGACACAGCAGCTGTGACAGCCCAGTAGGTCTAAATGTGTCGAACTTGCCTTGAACTTTACTAAAATATCAGAACTATTACGTTTGTGTTTCTGTTTATCTTTGTACCCGCGACCACTTGGCTGCTTCTCACGGACTCTTGAAAATCATGGGAATGAAAGACAAGGGCGATTATCATGTAAGCAATTTTACTGCAGCATAACTCTTGCTATTTCTGCTTGTTCCAGGCACCGCTACGTTATTATTGATACGCAACACACCTAGCAAAAACAACACGTTTAATAGGAGATGTCTTCCAGTTTGCTGGCCTGTCAACTCCGGCAGCTTAAATATCTAGGTGAGTTAATAGACCACCAAGAGCTTGATCTAGAAGAATAGATTGCATTATATATATTTTTTTAAATTCATTGTTATAGAAGTTTGACTTAAAAAAAAATCTGGCTATTAATATAATTCATTCACAAAGTAAATAATAAGTTCAGAGTTGAAAGTTCATTGCTACAATAACATAAACCAGTTGAGTAGTAAGTAGGCCTACTTACTAGTACATCGTCTTGTGCAAATATATCCTACAGAGTCTATAACAGTTTGATCTACACACTTAGCCTTTTAATAAACCTACTAGATTCTATTTCTGAGCCTGAAATAGTATATCTCCAGACTTATGTAGGCTGCATACTGCATAGACCTCATCATAAGGCAGTATTGAGTAGCCTATATGAGTATCTAGAAATCTAGATCTAGTTTGAAATTATGATTTTATTGTTAATCTTTGCAGCTAAATAAATGTGAGCCTACATTTGTCGTAACTGTTAGAAGTAACATTTAGATCCAGACCTAGATAATTAAGACGATCATATGATATATTGATATAGATCTGGAATCTCTCTCCCTATATATATCTATTATAAAATATAGGCCTATATCACATCTAACTATTATTATAAGTAGTAGGCTATAAGCCTGTTCCCCCTGTTGTATTTATAATTATATAGTAACTCTAGAATAAATTCTATTTTGAATAGCACAGAACTTTATTATAGGTAACTTCTTATCTATTTAGATCTTTTTTTCTAATTATCTTTTAAATGAGCCAAAGTTTGACAGATTAGTTTAACCTTAAAACGAAGGAAAAGATAAGCTTGTGTATTTTTTAAAATTTAAACCTTGGCCTTGAAACAGTAGACTTAAATGTCATCTTGTGTGGAAAAAAAAAGTTATTTTGTATTAAAAAATCAAAGAGTAGGCCTATCAAGAAAAGTTAAAATAAAATTTAAGACTCTCACTGCTTTTTTTCCACATTTTTTTTAATGTTCATAAAGTACCTATATTTTTCTTAAGTTAAATAAAATATTAATATGCAAGCATTCCTGTGCTATTGATTTCATTAAAAGCAAGTGTTTTTTTTTTCTCAGACCAAGTTGTAGGCTTGTTATCTACTTTTTTATATTAACAAACTAAAATTTGTCATTGATCAACCTCACAATGAGCTCTTACTTCTTTTATTCATCATTAAGTCAGTGCTAACAGCTACTTGAAACTAAGCCAGGCCAGTTACACTGTGAGCAATGCTGAACCAGCAGGACCTGTCCTGGTCACACCAATACCTGGACCAAAGTCGAAGCAACTGAAAAGTGAACTTGATCAAGTGCAGGTAATTTTGTCATTTTTTTGTTCTATTTCATGTCTTTTTACATCTTTTATCAGATCGTTCATGCTCTTTTTGTATTGAAAAAAAAACAACAAAAAAAAAAAGGAGTTGGAAAAATTCTTATGACATTTTTTAGAGTATAAAATTAGTAATTTTTAAACCATATCAAATGCTGTATTTAGGTTGTAAAAAGATCATCATTTTATTTCCACTTCCATTGACTTATGAACCCTTAATCATAGGTCATTTTGAATAATTTATTCCCCAGAACACAGATGCAGTACAGTTTTTTGTGGATTATGAAAAGAGTTATGGGAACTACATTGTGGATGTGGATGGGAACTACTTGCTGGATCTGTACACACAGATAGCCAGTATTCCTTTAGGTAGGTTGATATACCTTAAACGTTAATTGTACACACAGATAGCCAGTATTCCTTTAGGTAGGTTGATATACCTTAAACATTAATTGTACACAAAGTCATTGTATTTTTTACTCGTTGAATTTTAAAGAAAAGTAGAGACTATTACATGGAAGAGGATTTGGCGTGGGGCTAGCGACCCACCCTGGAGAACCTCAATTGCTACAGAAACAGCAAACTTTAAACATAAAGTAAAATTACATAAATAATTTTTTTTTAATGCTCAGTCTTATAATACTTGAGGGCGTGGTGGCTGAGCGGTAAAGCGCTTGGCTTCCGTACTGGAGGTCCCGGGTTCAAATCCTGGTGAAGGCTGGGATTTTTATTTCGGGATTTTCGGGCGCCCTTGAGTCCACCCAGCTCTAATGGGTACCTGACATTAGTTGGGGAAAAGTAAAGGCGGTTGGTCATTGTGCTGGCCACATGACACCCTCGTTAACCGTGGGCCACAGAATCAGATGACCTTTACATCATCTGCCCTATAGACCACTAGGTCTGAAAGGGGAACTTTACTTTTTTACTTTTACTTATAATACTTATTTCTTGCACTCAGGTTTCAATGGGCCATATATATGGCCTTTAAAAATATTGACTAGATGCTAATGTAATTTTTTTAGTTAAGAATATTTTCTGTTGTGCTAATATATTCCAGTGTAATATTCTTTGTTCTCTCATAAACACAACAAAATGCTCTACCTTTGTCATGACTGAAATTCCTGAAAAGATTGTTTAATTAATGTTGAACCAATTAAAAATGTCTATTACAGGTTATAATCATCCAAGGATAACAAAAGTTTTGACAAATCCTTCTAATCTAGTGAGTTCAAAATTTGTATTACAATCATGCTAGCAGTTGCATATTGAATTGATATACAATAAATGAAAACTTTTTTTTTAATTTTTAGTTTTAAATGTATAATTTCTGTATAAAATATATATGATAAACAAAAAAATGTAAAGCAGTTTCTTAAAATTAATCTGTAACTACTTGGGAAGGGTGTATATTAGGATACATCATGACTTTTATATTGTGGTGTGAAATCTTCTCTAAGATTTCTTTATTTCTCCCCGAAATGTCCTATTACACTCAGAGACTGAAATTAAAACTCGTCTTCACTATGTTTGAGTGTAAGATTCCTTTTCGTTTGATACTCAAGTGTTTCATTGCAACTTATCCTTCTTTACTTTTTTCTTACTTTGTACACCAGACTAACTAACCATTTTTATCATACCTTGTATTTTATGTGCTAACAGCTCACAAACATTTTTGAGGATTTAAACAAAATTATGTTATTAAAACAAAATCTATGAGCATAATGAAAAACTTTGTTGATAGAAATGTGGTTAAAAATAGCTCAAACCTCATGGATATGGTTTTTGAAATTTATATTTTAAAGTTTTTAAATATTACTTAATACCATTCATTAATTTATTTTACATTTATTTGCTTGGCCTTAATTTTTGTTTAAATAAGGTCATGCTTCTTTTGTCTTATATTTTAATTTCGAGATCGTGTTATTTTTTTTACAGAGTTCCTTTGTGAACAGACCGGCACTTGGTGTATTTCCTCCGGCTGATTTTGTCAAGAATATCAATGAATCCTTGTTATCAGTAGGCAATTTGTTTTAGTCTTTTAATAGGTATAATTCAAACAAATCTGATCACATTATTTACAAAATATATATAGGACAGTTGGATCTGCAGAGCCATGTAAAATACTTAATCCCTTAATCTTTAGAATGGATTACAATAACATGTGTATTAACTCTTTCTCTCCGTAATTATTTATCACATTCTGGTGGAATCAACGTTGGTTTCGTCCGTTAGGAGAGAAAGAGTTAAATCATTTGATTATCAAGTAGAGCATGATAGATTTAATACATAGGCAAAAAACTTTCACAATTTTAAAATGACTATATTCTGACCTTTTACCTTTTTTTTTTACATTTGTTATTTGATAACAATTAAAAAACTAAATAAATATTTTTTGGTCACACTTTTTGATATTAATGTAATACGCACCTTGGGTGGTGAGTGAAATAACATTTAACCATAAGTAATGTCAAGATAAAGTAAGTTTGAAGTAAGAACCTTGAAATGATTAGTTATATTTGATATACTATGGCCACCGTCAGTCGCGAAGCGACTATGGATCATCTCATGGAAATGAGATGAATGCCTGGGCACAAACTGTGGTCAGAACGATGTCGCCCACACATCAGTTCCCCCCTCTCCACGCAGCTGATGTATCCAAAGGAACGGCAGTGCCGATACAGTTTGGGGTCAGCAGCGTCGCAGGTTCTGCCAGAGTGTAGCACTGGGTGCTGCAAACTGCCTTAGGGTCGCCAGCTCCTGATTTTTCCTTAGGGTTGACTCCCGAAGCCTTTCCCTTGATTGAGTATAGCTGCAAGGCAGCAGAGGTTTGAATTCAGAGTTTTCCTTCTCCTAGGTGGGTAGCCAGCCATGGCTAACGAGCCCCTCCTGCCCGAAGCTTACTGGTTAAGGCGCCAGTTACTCGCCTGTGCCCCTTCTCCTGTTAGTAAGAACAGTTCCGCCGGACTCAATATCTGAGCCACACGTGAAGGCCGGGAGTTGGACTGGTTGTCAGAGGCTATTTGAGACGCATGCCATTAGGAAGGATTTTATAGGTAGTGGAGTGCTTACATCCACTACCACTTCCGGCAATGACAACCTTGCGGTTTGATATAATATATATATATAATATATTTGATATAATAGAGTTGGAATTCATATGCCTATATGTCACAAACGTGAATTGACAATCACTTAATATCAGCTTATTTTTAGTAGATACAATTTTTTATATCTTGAAATTAATTTTTTGAGAGAGATCTACTTCATATATATGTAGTACACTACCCTATATATATCTAGCTTAGAGTCTTATAAATCAGAAGTTTGAATATAAAAGTAAAGCCTTTTTATCTTAAATATTTATATTTTTAATGTAAGTATTACACAAAGTGTAACCATAATAAATTCATACTTATGCACATTATATAAACAACATTTGATTGTTTCTTAAAATTAACATATATAAAAATTACAATATATTTATTTTTTACTACATAGCAATTAATTAAAAGAAATACATTCAAGTTAAATAGGTTAACAAAATAAAGGAAACAAAATATTCTTAAAACCTCACTTGAAAAGAATGATTGATGTCAGTATTATTTTTTCACATTTAATTTATATTACTTAGGTAGCTCCACCTGGAATGAATCAGGTTATTACAATGGGTTGTGGTGCTTGCTCAATAGAACATGCCCTCAAAGCTGCTTTCATGGCATTTAGAGTGAGTACCCATCAGCTTTATAGGCATCATAAGCATTTAAAAATAATTTGACTAATTTGTATATCATTTGTTTACAATTTGCTTTTATAGAGAAAAGAAAGGGGCGGTAAGCCACCATCCAGAGAGGAACTTGAGACATCGTTGTTTAATAAACCTCCTGGAAATCCAAACATTTCTGTGCTCTCTTTTAAAAATGCTTTTCATGGCAGGACAATGGGTAAGTTTCATTTCTCTTACTTTTTTATTCTATTTAAACAAAAGTTGTTTCACCGTGCTTTTCAAATTCAATTCATACCTGGTATCATTTTCTCCTGTCTACTTCAACCAAATAATTTTTTATTGCATCTAGATTAATATAGAATGTGGCATTAAATTATCTCATGGAAATTGTCTATGATAAACAAAAATACTTTGATTTTAACTAACAAATAAGATATCATATTCTGTAACATCTTCATTTATTTCTAAACATCTCACAGACTGGTAGAGTAATGAGCACAATATTTTTCTGTTTCATAAAGTATTTTATAATCTTTAAAAAGATTTTTTTTTCCAATACTTTCAGGTGCTCTTGCCTTGACTCATACCAAATGGACCCACAAGCTTGATTTCCCCAGCCCTGACTGGCCCATTGCCTCCTTTCCCTCACTCAGATATCCTTTGGAAGACTTTGAACAGGAGAATTCTAAAGAGGAAAAGAGATGTTTGGCTGAGGTTATTTGATACTCTATCAAAAAAAAACTTCAACTTTTACATTATTAATTTGTATTACCTTTATCTTATCTTATAAATTACAGATGTTACTTCAAAAAATTCAGGCAACCCAGTCCATTCTCTAATGGCACTAGGGAAGAGGGAGCACTTGTATGACTTAGTTTTAGCATATGGAATAAGACATGAGCCTTTACCTGTGTTTTTTTTTTTACTTTTTATTACATAACACTTTGTTAGACTTTGTATAGAGACACATTATAGTTGACAGACTTTGAATGTGACCTTTGGGGATGTCACGGCTTAGCGGCATATAGTTTATTTATGTTATTATTAGTCAGTTGGTGTTAGGACTTCAGAAAGATACCTTTGTATTACGTACTGAGATCCAACTGTGGACTATACAGAATAACAGTTTGGACTTAGTCTTTGTACTTGTTACATGTGTAGGCTCTGTTCTGTGTAGATAAGTGCATCTAACACTCTTGTACAAGAAACCCAGACATCTCCAGGGTAATCTATCGAAGCCAGACACAATTCCAGTTCTGTTTGTTGTTATTTTACAGCTTAGCTGTGTAAAGATGTGTTCTTACTAACAGGAGAAGGGGCACAGGCGAGTAACTGGTGCCTTAACCAGTAAGCTTCGGACAGGAGGGGCTCGTTAGCCATGGCTGGCTACCCACCAAGGAGAAGGAAATTCAAACCTCTGCTGCCCTGCAGCTATACCCAATCAAGGGAAAGGCTTCGGGAGTCAACCCTGATGAAAAATCAGGAGCTGGCGACCCTAAGGCAGTTTGCAGCACCCAGTGCTACACTCTGGCAGAACCTGCGATGCTGCTGACCCCAAACTGTATCGGCACTGCCGTTCCTTTGGATACATCAGCTGCGTGGAGAGGGGGGAACTGATGTGTGGACGACATCGTTCAGACCACAGCTTATGCCCAGGCATTCATCTAATTTCCATGAGATGATCCATAGTCGCTTCACGACTGACGGAGGCCATAGAGTGTGTAAAGATCTGAAAATCATTTACTAACTACATTTTCTAAATTAACTACATCTAATGCTTTACACTCTCACCAGGTTGAAGATTTGATAAGTCATTACCAAAAGAGAGATAACCCAGTTGCTTGTGTGGCTATAGAACCTATTCAGTGTGAAGGAGGAGACAATTTTGCTAGTCCTCAATTTTTCCAAGGACTTCAAGACATTTGTAGAAAGGTTTGTAAGAGTGACATTTTTGGTTTGATTTATTGATGTAATTAATTTTTTAATAGAAATATAAAAGTAAAGTTCCCCTTACAAACTTTGTGGTCTATAGGGCAGATGATGTAAAAGTCATCTGTTTCTATGGCCAACGGTTAATGAGGGTGTCATGTGGCCAACACAACGACCAACCACCTTTACTTTCCCCAACTAATATCAGGTACCCATTATAGGTGGGTGGCCACATAGGCCAAAGATCCTTGGAAGCCAAGCTCTTTAACACTCAGCCACCTCACCTTCAATAAAAAAAGGTTTTAAGACATGATCATCCATCCATCCCACTGGCGCTACAGCCCTTGAAGGGCTCTGGCCTGCTTGCACACGTCTTTCCGTTCAGATCTCCCCTGGGCCTTTTGTCTCCACACCCTAACCCCAAGCTATTGCAGATTTGCTTTCACATGATCAATCCAACTTTTAAGACATAATTGTTTTTTGGTATAGTCAACAGCATAAGGTCATGTTTTCTTAGGAACAAAAAATGATCAGAATTATGTTGTTTAATCATATTTGTTTTTTTTATTATAACCGAACAATATGTAATGTAATATTGATGAACATTACATTAATATTCATTGTATTGAATAGAAGTGGTCCTTTAGAAGATTTTCCCTATACTATATTAACTTCTCATATGCACATACACTCATGACTAAAAGTGACTCCTTGGAAAAAGTTCATTAAAAAAAAAATTACCCCATTTTAATATTGTCAGTTAAAGTAACATTAAAATTTGTACCCTTTTATCACTCTCACAGTATATGTTTATCTAAACATCATTATCTGATGTCAATTGATAATATTATATTATATTTGTTCTACATGTTTGCTCTAATTCAGAACAACATAGCGCTACTAATTGATGAAGTACAGACCGGTGCTGGCACAACTGGCAAGTTCTGGGTGCACGAGTACTTTAACCTTAGAGATCCACCAGACTTAGTCACTTTTGCCAAGAAAATGTTGACAGGAGGTTTTTATTACAGGGATCATCTCAGGCCAAAAGAAGTAAGTTAAACACATGCTGTAGGAATTAAGTGATGTTAAACCCATTTATTAAAGTAATGTGATGTGATGTTGAAGAAAAAATTTTTAAGTTAAAACCAAACTAAAGGATCAATGCTGGTTGAAACTACATGTAGAAAACTATTTTTTGAACCCTTTTAGAGGAGTAATTTTATCTTAAATCTATTTGCAAATTACTGTCAAATTAAACGCTTCTGTATAAGTCTACCACTATTTGCTAGAGACACCTTTGATTCTCTGTTTCTCAAGTTATAGACATCTTTTAGGAAATAAAATTGGTTAGGTTTTGAAACATTACCTGATGGCTGCAGTGAATGTGGAATCACCATGGGGACAATCTGAAGCACATACACAAAGTTGGGTAGATCTAAATTGGTCAGTCAGTCCTAAATAAACAAAAAATTGAATTAATTGTACATCTTTTTGCTTTGCATGAAATATGACTTTTGATCTGAACTCTTCAGGCAGGAAGTCTTCTCTTTCCATCTTTCCATTATTTCTGTTGTTTCAATGATGTAAGAGTCTTAACTAATGTTGATCTTTTATGTTGTCTACCCATCAATTCTTTTGCCTGATTGATCATTAACTCTTTTTTTTTTTTTAAATTGAGACTGTCAAAATTTTTGTTTTGTTGACTTTATATCTATAAAGAAAAAAAAAGTTCCGTCAAGACACTAACAAATTGTTGAACCCAATAGTTATGAGGATGTTGTTTGGCCAACACATTGATCTACTTAACAGTGGTTCCCAAACCTTTTCCTTAACAGAACACTTTGCACATTCTGAGTAGCTAGCGAAACAGTTTACTTATTTTCTTAGAAAGATTTATTTATGTGGTGGCCTACTATACTAATGAATTATAACAGTAGTTCGTGGGAACACATATTCAGGCCTCATTTAACATGTTTACAATGTTCCTTCACAGTTAAAGATAATTTACTTCCTAGTCTAAATCTTGCGCAGAACAATGGGGATGGCAGCAGACAGGGCAAGAACCCGGGACTATTAGAAAGTCCAAACAAAAGTCCAGCGTTATACCCCACAACTAGGATGTCACACCGATATCCCCACATATATTATAAGTATGAAAAAAATGGCATATGAAATGTTGTAACATAATAAATGTGATTCATTACTGTTATAACAATACATTTATTTGCTACCAGGGTTACAGAATATTCAATACATGGATTGGTGACCCTTCCAAAGTTGTAATGCTGAAGGAAGTTCTCAAGGTCATCAAAGAGGAACAACTTTTGCAGAAGATAACTGACACAGGAAAATATATGTTAAATAAATTGATAGCGGCTCAGGTAAAAGATTTACTCTAGCCACAGGCTTAAACATTTTGTTTAGATGTTCCTTCAGAAGAGAAGATATATTATGTCCTTGCCTAAACTCTCAGGGGCTGACACTGTGCAAAGCTCAAACTCTAGACCTTGCAAATCACATTGAACTTGAATCAGCAGCCAAGGGACACTATGTTTCCCCTCACATTTGTTTTTCGCATGACAGGAGTAGTCCTTCTTCGAAAATCATTGATAATGAAACCAAAATTACTTAGTTTTGAGATTAAAAAATACCTAACCCTTTCATAAAAGCCATCATTAGTCATTCCAGTTCTCTTGCAAATTCTTTGAGAGCCTGGAGAAATTAGGTCTGACTTAAGCACTGAAAGATGTATTTTTAAATTCAATGATTATTGTTCTTGACACAGTATTAATGTGTAAGCAAGTTTGAAAGAATGCTCGATTGAAGCAATTTAAAGCTTGTTAAAAGTTCAAACCTATTATAAGTATCTCCTTTGATTTAAAGTATATATTGACAGAAAAAAGAAAAAAGGTAACATAAAGACAGAGAAACATTTGGCTACCCCTTTGATTTTGACTTATTAAGAGTAAAAAGGCCTGCAGAACTCAATTCACCTTTCTCTGCAGAAAACAATAATAAACTTTGCAGAAAACAATAATAGTTAGTCTAATCTTTAAAAGTGACAATTTATGACTCAAACAGGTGATGCTAAGTTTTAGTCTTATTTTAATCTTGATTTTCCTCAAAGCTACTTGTCAAAAAGATGCCAAGTAATATTCAAGGGAAAAAACTTTCTAGCAGTAATGAGATCATGTATTTTTAATGTTTCCTTTTCAGAACAAGTATCCTCATCTCCTTTCTAGAGCTAGAGGTCTTGGCGCTATTGCTGCCATTGATTTCCCAGACCCACAGACCAGAGACAAAGCTGTGGCGAAATTGAGGGAGCTTGGTAAGAATAAACCTTAGACCAATCTAGTATTCTGATAATCATGTTATTTATAGGTATACAAAAAATTATCCGTGTCTTAATACCAACAATACTAAAGACATCGAAAAAAATGTAAACTTAATGATAATAAAAGGTTCAGACCACTCTTAATAACAAACTAAATTCATTGTGAGGTCAACTTTCATCAGACTAAATTCATGTGAGGTCAACTTTCATCAGACTTAATTCATTGTGAGGTCAACTTTCATCAGACTTAATTCATTGTAAGGTCAACTTTCATCAGACTAAATATTTTCTATAATTTGTTAAGTCTAATTTCTTAAAACTGATCTTAATGCAATTAGTATTCTCCATAAATGTTGTTTTACTTCAAAGCTGTTAGAAGAACTGCGACATTCTGTAGAATTGATTTCATTTTATAATGGTTGGTATTTTACATAGACTAAATTTTTGGTATGTTACATAAAAAGTTTTTTTTTTTTTGTAAACTTAGGAATACATCTTGGAACATGCGGTACATCCACCTTAAGAATCAGACCAACTCTGATACTGGAGAAAAAACATGTGGATATTTTTGCAGACAGATTTCATCAAGTTTTAAAACAATTGTGACTTTAATGTCTTGCACATTTTATTGTTGTTAAAAATTGTTAAAAATATTACCAGATTAAAGACTCATTTTAATATGTAGGGAAAACTCTACAATTGAAGTGATACTCTATCTAATGTTATTGTCATATAAACATGGAGACTAACAGTACTACTTTTGTTTATTAATTACATATTTATATTAAAAACTCTATAATTGCCTTGACTGTTTATTTGGTTTGAAATCTGTGGTAGAATGGTTGTCAAACAAACATTTCTATCAAATTTTTTATATTAGTTTTTGTACATAGGCTGTTTTCAATTTGTATAGAGGCACCTTGGAACAACCAAAATCTTACAAGGTTTATGTCAATTTAAAGAATTTCATCACTTTAATATAAGAATATCTATTTTGTTTAATTTTCATTCCTGTTTTTTAATGGTCCAGCTGAGATAATTCAAGAGTTTAAAATTGAAGTAGGTGTTTTATATGTACTACTTTGATAAAATAGAAAAATATATTTTTGATGTTTACAATACCTCCATTTTTAAATCTAAAAAAATCATAAAATAAAAAAAAATAATATAAAAATATTTGGTTCAATTCGAATATCGAACCCATGACACTATCAGCAACCTGAACATACCATTTTTCTTATTTAGCCGGCAGGCTAGCCATACTTGTAAGACTATTTATTGGTATTTTCATTATATGGACATCTAGATCTATTTCTAAATGTAAACTATATTAAATTTTCATAAAAATATTGACTAAATTCCAATGATAGGCTTTTAATTACAAGACGCATGTAAAACATTTTCTAGACCATTAATTTTTTATTTTCTTGAATCAATAAACTCTTACATTCAGATAATCCAGAACATGATAGTCCTTTCAATAATGCGACAGTCCTTTCAAAACCGATGTTGGATCTAGACCTAGATTTAGTCTCTAGCCAAATTTGCATTTATTTTTTTTACTTTGAAATATTATAACATTCAAACTAGAGTTTCCCCCCATTGCCCACCAAGCTAGTAATTCTTTTCTCTGCGATATACATCAACTGTTAATTTATAGGAAAATTGTAAGAGCAGTAGCCTATTTGAAATCTCATCCACCTGGGTTCCATGAAGGAGTGACTTGAATAGAGATATTGTAAAAAATGTTTTGTATAAAAATGTTTTACATGTTTCAGATGTTCCTTCAAAGTTGAAGATAATTACTTCCTAGTCTAAACCTCCCACAGGACGACAGGGATGGGAGCAGGCAGAGTTGAACCCTGGACCATCAATAAATCTGAACGACAGTCCAGTACACAAACTGCACGACCAGGCATCCATAGTATGGTATGGTAGTAGGCCTATGCATTCTTGACTTATCTTGATGGTTTGGGGTTTGAATCCTTCCTGTTGCCTTCCCATGTCATACTGTAGGAGGTTAAGACTTAGGTGTAAATATCAATTCTAAAGGAACATCTTGAACATATAAAACTCAGGCAAATTTTCATATAAAGATGAATTTCGACATTAATTTCATTTATTAAGGGAAAGGGTAAGGTTCATTTTTGTATGACATGTAATATAACATTACCTGTTTCTGGTTGAAGCAAAGTTCCTTTAACATCAGACTAGTGTAAGCTAAGTTTCTGTAACATCAGACTACTGTAAGACTAAGTAAGGTTCCTTTAACATCAGACTAGTGTAAGCCAAGTTCCTTCAACATCAGACTAGTGTAAGCAAAGTTCCTTCAACATCAGACTAGTACAAGCAAAGTTTTTTCATCAGACTAGTGTAAGCAAAGTTCCTTCAACATCAGACTGTATATAATGTAAGCAAAGTTCCTTTAACATAAGATTAGTGTGAGCCAAGTTCCAAAAGCGTTTTCTTGCATTAGATTGATTCTATTAAGCTGTGATTTCAACAAATAGATTAAACCGCCCCCCCCCCACTCGAAAGTTTAGGGGGGGCGGGAATGATTCCATCGCCCCCTACCACCCCTAAAATTGGCCAACATACTAGAGGGGTGGTGAAATAATCTAAGGATAGAAATATAAATAATTAGTATATATTATTAAGATAACTAATAAATTCGTATACAAATTGTGTGATTTCTATACCAAAATTCGTTCGCTAACAGAATTTTACATCTCTCGCAATAATTTTTAAAGTTGTCTCCGCTTTTTTTCGACTTTTTAAATTTACGGCATCGATTTTGCCTATTCCAATGGATAAAAACCAATATAAAGAGAAGAAATGTGTATTTAAAACATGTGGTCTTTCAAGTATCAATGGGCTCATATCTATATCACAATAATACAATATTCCTCTTTTGGTTTTTTGGACTCCTCAACTCAAGAAAACAGTAAGAAACTAGAACAGGTACAAAATAGAGCAGTGAGATTCATAACAAAGAAATATTCACATTTGACTAGAGACTAGAGTAACACCTTTAAAAAAATCACAAAACTTAGAAAGCCCTCAGGATAGAAGAGTTTAAAGTAAAGAAGCAATTGTACATAAAACACTGAACCATAATCTTCAAATACAAGAACAAAATTGAATAAAATACTCAGAAAGACAAAAAGATAAAGGCACATTCCTTCTTTCATATGCTAGGACAAATTTGTACAAATGCTCTTTCTTCCCTTGCGCTATTAAAGCATGTAATGGGTTGCCTGAACTAGCCAGGAAAACCAGTGACTTGGCAGAATTTACGTAATTGGTTATAAGCATGACTAGCAAGATGCCAGGAGGTAATCATCTTCTTTTTTGAAGTAACGTGTGTATTGTATAAGATTATTAGCATGATGGTTTCATAAATAACACATACAGTTTAACAATGCAGTTTTATGATTTGCCTTGCATTCATTTATTATGTTTGGAAGGGAGTTATTGGGGTCAATGGTCTATATAATCTTTACCTTAAAACACTGTTTCCCAAACTGTTTTCCCAGTAACCCTAGTGTTACGCGAGACGTGAATATGTGTTTTAGGAACTACTGAAATGATTAACTTGTAGGCCACCAAGTGAATTTATCTTTCTGAATAATTAGCAAAATGTCCCGCTAAGTGCTCAGAATGTGCGAAATGTCCCGCTAAATGCTCAGAATGTGCGAAATGTCCCGCTAAATGCTCAGAATGTGTGAACTGTGCCGCTAAATGCTCAGAATGTGTAAAGTGTCCCGCTAAATTCTCAGAATATGCGAACTGTGCCGCTAAATTCTCAGAATGTGCGAAGTGTCCCGCTAAATGCTCAGAATGCTCTCGCTAAATGCTCAGAATGTGCGAAGTGTTCCGCTAAATGCTCGGAATGTGCGAAGTGTTCCGCTAAATGCTCGGAATGTGCGAAGTGTTCTGCTAAATGCTTAGAATGTGCGAAGTGTTCCGCTAAATGCTCAGAATGTGCGAAGTGTCCCGTTAAATGTTCAGAATGTGCAAAGTGTCCCGCTAAATGCTCAGAATGTGCGAAGTGTTCCACTAAATGCTCAGAATGCTCTCGCTAAATGCTCAGAATGTGAGAAGTGTTCCACTAAATGCTCAGAATGTGTGAAGTGTTCCGCTAAATGCTCAGAATGTGCGAAGTGTTCCGCAAGATGCTCAGAATGTGCGAAGTGTTCCGCTAAATGCTCAGAATGTGCGAAGTGTCCCGCTAAATGCTCAGAATGTGCGAGGTGTCCCACTAAATGCTCAGAATGTGCGAAGTGTTTCACTAAATGCTCGGAATGTGCGAAGTGTCCAGCTAAATGCTCAGAATGTGCGAAGTGTTCCGCTAAATGCTCGGAATGTGCGAAGTGTCCCGCTAAATGCTCAGAATGTGCGAAGTGTTC
>JADKLZ010003886.1:33362328-33382010 GCA_021533235.1 Biomphalaria straminea
TCTTGTACTTGAGAGACCACATGAGACCAACAGAAGTAAGTCTTGAGGCAATCTCGTAGGTGTATTCAATAGTGTCAATTGAGGTTTAGTTACTTATGAACACAGGCTATTAACATTATTATCTACGTTGATATTTTAACAGGCGTTACTGGTGGGGGGGGGTACAAAAAGTGCGAACCCTTACTGGGGGAGACAGTGGTGTCACTAAAGTTGAAATTTTGACTTTCTTTTAAATTATAGACATTTGCTTGATACATAAAAAAGCTTCTGAATGTCTATTAATAACATTAGCTTTTGATTTAAAATTTAATTTTGAGAAGTGTTCATTTAGATTTAGATAGAGTGTGACACAGAAGTTAACTGCGTTGCATGACAGCTACTTTAGCGTTGCCAATGATTATTGTTCTTATAACAACAACGAATATGCTTGAATTGTATAGTGTCTAATTCTGTTGCAATGAAATTCATTCACCAGTCGTAAGCAAACAACATTTAGCCAGCGGTGCTCTATCTCTTCTATACAAATTACGTAATACACGTGGCTATTACGTGACAGTTTTTTTCTTGTTTTATCAATATTATCACGTGGCTAAATGTTGTTTGCTTACGACTGGCGAACGAGGTCCATTCTGTCGTCAAGGAAACACATTTGACTTGTTATACTGAAATGCACTATTCAGGGGCGTAGCTAGGAATTTTCCATCGTTTGGGCCCCGTTGGGGCTTGACCTCTTTGGGGCCCCTGCATTTTGCGTAATATTGATTTTTTTTATTTAAAAACACTCATTTAGGGGCCCCGTGGTATTTTCAAAGTCTCCCCCTCCTCCCTCCACCCTAGCTACGCCACTGGCACTATTCACTAAATACTTCCTATGGTGAATGTCTCAGGGTTACAGAATCATGAACACCTGGCTGGGAGACCCTTCCAAAGTTGTGATGCTGAGAGAAGTGATCAACGTCATCAAAGAGGACAACTTATTGCAGAGGACAGCCGACACAGGGGCGTACCTATTACAAGTTTTAGAAGAGGCACAGGTAGGCTACAGAGTCTCAGAATTTCTCATTTCGTAACATAATCGTTCCTCATTATGAATGCGGCATAATCTTATCACATAAGATATTATCTCCTTCTTTGTTGACTTGATCGTATTTTTCATTGCTTCACTAGTATATTAAAGTTTTATAAAGATTTAGTTAGACGGTAGCTTATTAACAAGAAAAGTTTATAGAAGAGAAGGAACTCTTTAAGTACTACCATTTATCTGAAAATTACGGGGTTTATCTCCCATTCTGCTATATTAAACAAAATTTATTAATTAGGACTAAATGATTAACTAATTGATTAATCTTTGGATTGATTCGTACATCGTTATCGATTATGAATATTTATTCAAAATTTCAACTTGATCCGAGAATGGAAAATGACAGAAAAAACTTGTTCAAACTTTCTTCCAGATGGATAGACAGCAATAGTGAGTTGATATTAGCTTTTAAAAATAAAACCCATATCATGAAGAACTAATGTAGGTTTTTAGTTCAAAAATGTTCATATATCTCTATTTTTGTACTTTGTATTTGTCCACTGCCGAGTGTCATGTTACAAAATTGCAGGATGTAGAATAATTCCACACAAACGCAAATATTAGAATTGCCAATTGACATTTAATTAATTGAGAAGAATGTTTTCCTTCCACCTTGTTCCACCCTTAGAAAACAAAACCAAGTCTTCTGTCAAAAGCAAGAGGCATTGGTGCTTTAGCCGCAGTGGACTTTCCAGATGGTCCAACAAGGGACAAAGCACTCGCCAAGATGAGAGAATTAGGTAAGATCTAGATTTATCTCCCTTATATATTGGATTAAAGTAGGCTACACTTAGAGTGGAGTGCATGATACAATGTCAATGTCGATACGAAACATCTCTAAACAATTGAATCCGTTGAGAAAGAGCTAGATGGTGTTAATAAGATAAAGAAACAAAATGGGACACAAAGGGTTAAAAGTATAAAGTAATAACACAAATCTATTACAGCAGTGATTCCCAAACTTTTCCCTTAACGTAACATGTTGCACATTGTGAGTATTTAGCGGAACACTTTGCTTATTTTTTTAGAAAGCTTAATTCACTTGGTGGCCTACTAGTTATTTATTCCAGCAGATTGTTGAACACCTATTCAGGCCTCGCGGAAACAAGGGCTCCACGAAACACAGTTTGGGAAACACTGTATAATTAAAGGGTTCGAATCAAACGATGTGATTGAGGAAAAAAAAGGAGCAAAATTAAGATGTAGAATTAGGTTTTTGATGACATTTATTTTGTACATTTAATATTAATACAAATAAAAAATGAAATCCTATGAAGTGATTGTAATGATGTTATCATCCTATGAAATGATTGTAATGATGATCTAATGAAACAAGAAATGATATAAAAATATCTAATGATTCTAATGATGTACATTTATTCTTCTGTCACCAGGAGTTCATCTCGGTACTTGTGGTACAGCGACTTTACGATTAAGGCCAACGCTAACGTTGGAGAGGAAACACGTGGACATCTTTGCTGACAGATTCAATCAAGTCTTAAAGCAACTGTCTTAATGGGGAAAAAATAATTCTACTAACTTTATACATAACCTCTTGTTCTAAACTTTATACATTAGATAATTCTTATATCAATTTAAAAAAAACAGCAACAACAACCTTTTGTGTCAATATTTTGATATTTTAATTTTACCAAATGCAATAACAAGGCGACACAACAAGAAAAATAAAAAATACTTAAAAAAAAACGAACTAATTTGATCGTAGATGTATCAGTTCGTTTGGATTAGTCATGCAATTAAATTTCTAATAGACCTAGACTAACAACAATAAATCCATGGGACTACAAATACTTTTACCATTTTTTTTTTGTTTAGCACAATTTTATTCTTTTAGTTTTCTCAATGCGCCATGATCTATCACGTGTCTGGACCAGTTGGAAAGTGGTGGCAGGAGAAAGAAAGGGGTATCTGGGTGATCGCTTTTTAAATGCTTTTAAAAAAAATAAGAAAAAAAAAAACAATTGAACGACCTGAATTCAAACTCTAGGGCTAAATGCTCCTCAGCATCCCCAGGCACATACACTAAAAATAGAAGGTTTTGAAATATCTATTGTTTATTTCGAACGTTCTCTCTACAAAATATAAAGAGGACTAATTCAACTTATACCACTTCATAAGTCAAGTACGATTTCTTTTCCTTGTTCTAGATGCCAAACAAAATAATGAATTACTAATTGTTTTTTAACTAATTGTTGTTGTTTTTTTTTATTCTTGTTTTGTAGAAGAAATAATGGACCTTATTTGTAAATAAATACATTTAGTCACGTCATAATATTGATAAAACAATGAAAAATACGTATCACGTGACAGCCTTTATCCATTACATAATTTGTATAGACTATAGAAGATATATAGAATCCCGTGGCTAAATGTTAGTTTACGATTGGGGAATGAGGTCCATTGCGCCAAACATTTCAGCTTGATCTAAGATTGGGTATGGGAGAAAAGAACGTGTACACATTTGTTACCAGACAGAGTGAGTTGATGTAATCCTTGTATAAAAAAAAAGATTTCAAACATTTTAAAAGTATTTTATTCAATCAGTTCTAGTAGAACAAACTGTTTAAGATGGTAGAACAACATCGATTGTATTTACCTGCACAAGAGTAAATGCAAACCTACTCATAATTTCACAGAAGCACAGCCAAATACTTACAACTTCTTATAAATTCCATTTTTTTATTGATTTATGTGTTGTCTAAACTCAAATAATTACAACGGCTAAAAATAAGAATGCGAACACTAGATATGCTTAGCATTGTCTTTCGATCGAATTCTTCAGCTCGACCCACAAATGTAGGCTACTACGCTCTTTTTCATTCTTCTTACAACTTTCAAAATGGTGGGCGGAAGTGATGAACTCAGTTTCACTCTGCTCTTCGTGGTGCGCAACTAATAGTGAAAAGATGTCGGACACGTTGCTGAGTAACACAACCCGTTTGGATAACTATCAATGAGGGTTAAGTTCGAATCCCGATGTAAGCTGTTAGTTTGTGTTTGCTGAGCAGCTATAGGCAGTACGGAAACCTTCTCACAGATTTAGGCCCCCCCCCCCCCCCGGAATATCAACGCTTTAAAGGAAATTGAATGCTTGCCAACTATTGTCTTACTTATATCCGAATATAATAAATGTCAAAGTAGTTGACAATATGAAAGTTAATTGTCTCGTTTTGAAATCTTGAAGATCATAAACTCAATGACTTCTACAGTAAAATCGATGTCATCTTGTATTCACTTTAAAATATAGGCTACAGCTGTATGTTTGGATCCCATCGATCAGCGCTCATAATTTATTGATACTCTGACTGGAATGATCAAGCCTAGAGATCAGGGGCGGACTGGCTATATGGGGGGACGGTAACCAGTTGGGCCGAATCGGCCACGGAAAGGGCCCAATGAATGCCAGTAAATAATATTAATATTTTTATAAAAAGCAGCACTTTGAGCGCCGTAATTTAAAAACAAACATCTTAAAACTTTAAAGTCTAAAAAAATTGTCGTAAATACCCTTCATTAGTATATAGCGCTTCTAGTAGACGTCAATTCTTTATACATATATAGTTCGTCCATCGTGGTTCGATGATGACCACTTTGACATCCAGGGGGTTGAGGGCTTTGCACTGGGGTTATATGCCTCCTCATGTGGCTGGTGAGACCTATGCGAGCCCGGAATGTTCGGCCGAACTCTAGGCAGGTAATTCCAGCTGGAGCTAGTGTCATTTGCCTTGCTTTCCTTCTCTGGCGTTTTTCTTTCGCCAGCGTTGTTCTTTTTTCCTCAGCAACCTGTACTTAACTATAAACAAGAACCTTAGTGTCTTTATTAGAGTATACATAGTGAATCTATTCGGATGAATCTATAAAAGGACCAACAACAACGTCTTAAGTCCTATAGATGACATGTCCAGTCAGATCTTATTGGTATGGTGGAGTTATTGCATCATCTCGAGTTAGCCCCGGTAAATCATAATTATTATCTTTAACAGTGTAGCGAATAGCAATACGTTGATTGGATTCAAAATGCAGAAGAATATAAAAAAATGAGCAGAAAATAAGTAAGTCTAAGTACGCCTAAGTAAGGCTAAGATACAAAGCAAATTTTGCTGGAATCCGGTGCAAAAAAATGGAAAATTATTAATTTTTCCTCGCAAGCGCCAACCTCGTGACGACAGCATTTGATAATGAACAGGCTCAAAACCATAAGAAAAACTAATACTAAGACGACAAAGATATAGATTTAAGTCAAATTCCAAAGTGACTTTACTACAATATAAAAATGCGAACAGTCAAACTAAATTTCAGCTTATTGAAAAAGCAGTATATGACCATGTGAGTAATTCCCCTTTAAGACCTTTCGATCTACTGGGCAGAGGAAGTTAAGACCATCTGTTTCTTTGGCCCGCAGTTAACTAGCAGGATGTCATGTGGCCAGCACAACGACCAACCACCGTTTTTTTTTTCAATAATTATAGTCTGGCACCCGTTAGTCTTCCCTGAGATTTGAACCCAGGACCCCAGGATCGGATGCGAAGTGCTTATTACTCTCCAACTTGCCTACATGACTTTGTGAGCAGTTAAATAATGGAGGATGAAGACTTGAAGAGTCATATTTGCTAATGGAAGTCCTGAGAAAATGGCGAGGCTTGAAAGTAAATAATAAGCAATATGTTCGTTAGTGGGAGATTTTCAGATGCCCTGAAGTGTGAATTTGAAGTACATGTCTATGTTTATTTAAGATAAGATAAGATAATTTTATTGATCCAATCTAATGGAAATTCAGTTTGATTACAACTTGACAACGTCAGCGTAACTACTATACAAAAACAATGTTGATGAAAAATTCGAACAACACTCACACACAAACACACACGCACACTCACAACCAGAGCTCTATGAATTTGACCTCTATGTACTTCTCGATGACAGCCGATCCCCCAACACCCTGATCGAAAGTGGGACAAGTCCCGATGGAAAGGAGACGACCACTTCGTTCAGATCCTATGTAACAGTGGTCTAATGGGTGAAGGCTGTCTCCAAGAATCGTGAGCGACCTGGAAATGCATCCCTCCCGGAAAAGCTCCTCAAGAGACGGCAGCCGCGCTTGAGCAATACACGATGCCTTTTTAATTAAGAGATTTCCCAGTCCAAGTGTTACACTTTGTTTACTGAAGTAATAGTGCTTATCATCTAATAAGTACACTTTGTTTACTGAAGTAATAGTGCTTATCATCTAATAAAGTACACTTTGTTTACTGAAGTAATAGTGCTTATCATCTAATAAAGTACACTTTGTTTACTGAAGCAATAGTGCTTATCACATAATAAAGTATTCATATAGCTAACCACTTTCAATGCATTAAAATTTACACAATACTCTTGATGACAGATATGAATGGATGCCAATCATATGGTTAACAATTTGTGGGCCGGATTGTATTGAAATGCCCGGGCTGATTTTGACACCCAGTCCGCCCCTGCTAGAGATCGTTACGGATCTATTATCCCCTATTCTTACTTCCTCTTATCCCCCAGCTCCTTGCCTTTGTCATGTTCAAACATTTTTTTTTGTTGGCTCAGATATTGCCCATGAGCTGAGAGCTGTAAAAAGACAATAAAAGTCAGCGGACAGTGCCAGGCGATAATAACTTAAGAAAGTCGTGTGGCGAAGTGTTGGATCTCGTTTCTTTATATATAGGATTTCAGTATTTTGGTTTTCTTACTTGTTAACGCTCAAGTCAATCAATCCGCGCTTTGTAAAGTCTGCTCCCACAACTTTTAATTTTTTTTATGCAAATAGATGCTACATGACATAGAGGAAAATCGGTGTATGCTATAACAATCAAACGTAGGAACTTAAACTATACACAATAGTAACTCAGATATAGTGTATTTCGGCGTAAAAGTTTTGATTGAGAAATCTTAAGAAGTGAGGTAAACTTTTAAAAATTTGCCCAATGCATACATTTTCGTAAGATGGTCAGAAGTTGCGCTGACAACACTGAAGAAGTGAAGAGTTTTTGTTTTTAAATACATACTCTATGTTACTTGGATCCATTTAAATAATTATATCTGCTAAAATAAATTGTAGTTATATACTTATAATTTTTGATTATCCCACAAGTACAGTCATATGCTCATCAATTTTGTTAGATTAAAAAGAAAAACTGAAGGATGATAATGTGCTTAAAGAAAATGCGATTAAATGATTAATGATTATTTATCTCTCAATTAATCGATATGCTGAAAGTTAAACAGCTTTTACTACAGTAGATGTGGATTGAGGAAAATTAAATATTTAGTTAATTTTTTAAAATCTATCTCGGACGTCTCTTTAGTCCAAGGAACTTATTTATTTGCAACACATTTTTAGAACAATGTATTTCTGTGTTTTACCAGAAGAAATAGACCTCTGTGTTTGACCAATACGATGCCTCTATTAAGACAAAACAAGGTTGGTAATTAACATAGACTTGTTTGTTTAGTTTCGGTCTTTATATGTAATTATATGTTTAAAACTATTCAAAGGACATTGTATATATTCATGCTGACCTCAAGGATTATCCGTCCATACGTTGCCTTTACTTTTTAATCCTTCCCTATTCAGAACAAAGGAAACAATTTATTGATTGGCATTATATTTCAAAGAATATAATCAAAAGCTTTAGTATCCTAGCTCATACATATTGTGTATGTTATTGGTGTAGTCAGGCCTGGATTAACCATTAGGCAAACAAGGCACGTGCCTAGGGCACCAAGCGTTTGGGGGGCACCACAAGTCCGCAAGAAAAATGTGTTTATTGTCCCGGTAGCCGCGCGAAACCGACATGACATATATATTAGCAAACGCAAATGTAATATTGAATCGCACATTATTTAACCTTGCAAATTAATGAGGAGTACAGTTATTGGGAACATATTTTGAGGCGAGCAGTAGCGGTTATTTGTACAATAGATGAGCGTGGTCTGGCTTTTAGAGGGACAAATGACAAATTTGGATCTTTACAAAATGGAAATTATCTAGGGTTGCTGGAGTTGGTCAGTCAGTAAGTTTGATCCATTTTTAATATCACACATAGTGAAATATGGAAATTCTGAATAAATAAATCCTTCTTATTTATCCAAAACTATATGTGAAGAACTGATTAAACTTATGTCCCAAAAAGTTCATGACTTAATTTTATAGGAAGTAAAGGCTTCCGATTATTTCAGCTTGTCAGTAGACTCAACACCAGATGTTTTACATGTAGATCAGTTAAGCGTTGTTCTTCGATATGTGTTAGATGGAGAGTCCATTGAGCACTTTATGACTTTCTTGGAGCTGCAAAGTCACACAGGTGAAAGTATGGCTAAGCAAGTGTTGCAGTACTTACGTGAAGTTTGCAAAATTGATTTTTCGAAATGCAGAGGTCAGTCATACGACAATGCTGCTAATATGTCTGGGTGCTACAAGGGCACGCAGAAAAGAATTATAGAGGAAAATGAGTTTGCTATATACATACCCTGTGCTGCCCATTCACTAAATCCGGTAGGCAGAAGTGCCGTTGACTCTTGTTTAGAGGCAGTAAACTTCTTCCATACAGTGCAACTGATCTATACTTTTTTCTCAGCTTCAACCAACAGATGGAAGATTCTGAAAGGATGCCTTTTGAATGAAACGCCTGTAAAGCAACTTTCCGATACCAGATGTGAGGCACATGCTGTTGCAACTGAAGCTATTGTAAACTCTCATCCTCAGATTATAGAAGCGTTAGAATGTTTACAAGAAGACCAGTCACAGAAGGGGACACCAGGAGAGAAGCAGTAAACATTGCAAAGAAGATGCAAGAATTAGAATTGGCTTTCATGCTTATCCTTTGGGAAGAAGTGTTACAACATTTTTATAGGGTCAGTCAAGCTCTACAAAATGAGCATGTGAATTTGAAAACGTGTGCTGATTTGTATTCCTCACTAGCAGATCACTTGCATGAATCTAGGAATGGATTTGAAAGATTGAAGAAGCTGCAAAAGAACTAACACCAGGTGTGGAATATAAGGCAACTTTGACCCGTAATTGTAAACGAAAGACAGTGGTCATTGATGGTAATGCCCCTGAGGTCTCACTGAATGCCAGAGACAAATTTCGTACATCCACTTTCTACGCGATTGTTGACAAACTTGAGACAGAGATGAGTAGACGAGCGCTGGTATATAATGATATAGTAGTTCGATTTTCTTGTTTGGTCGATGTACCACAATCATTGCAGTGATGTGAAGCACTAATTAAATTAATGCTTATCCTGAAGATCTGAACAACAATTTATATACTGAACTACAACTGTTCCACTCATATATTCGCCATAAGTTTCGTGAATCAAAATCTGAGAACAACACGTTCAGTCATGCAGAACTCTACAAAGTAATAGTAAGAGACAACATCGAGTGTGCTTTTCCAAATGTAGAAATCGCCTTGCGCATATTATTAACAAATATCAGGTGGCCGAGCCTTGCTCGGTTAAATAAATGCCCTGCCCAGCCTGACTGTCGGACAATAAAAAGTTTATACCGGCTTTTGCCATCCATTCATCCCAGTGGTTATACAGCCCGTGGTCTGCTTGTAGTTTTACACATCCCTTCATTCATATCTCTAAACGCGTTCTAGTTTGCAAAGAAGTACACTATAGTAAGCCTAGTGACGTAAGCAGCGTTTTTCCCGTTTACGTCATGGAAAACTTTCATTCATAAATTTTCCATTTCATTCATAAAACCTTCAAACCAAAATTAAATTGAGACATTTTCATATCGAAATAACGGTCGAACTCGAGTTTTCCCGATGTGGCCAATGAGTTCAGAATTTTTTTCTCACTAATACGCACATACCTTGAAATTTTAAAGAAAATCGTTAGAGCCGTTTTCGAAATAAAATTTATATATATATATATAAATAAATATATATATATACAAGAATTGCTCGCTTAATAGTATAGGATTAATGGTCACGAACTTTTCAACTAAGCGCTTTTTTTCTCAGCTGTAACGTACAAAAATTCCAAGTAGATCAACAATGAAACAAGAAAGGCTTGCTTCATTGTCTGCTGATGATTGAGGCGGACTTGTTGCGCAAAATTAACTTTGATGATGTACTCAAAAACTTTGCCAAACGTAAATCTATAAAAAAGAAATTTAGAATGTAAATGTGTGCTCTCTCTGACTTTCTCAGTTATTATCGCCAAGTTGGAAAAAAATTGTTTGGATGCTGTTGAAATAAAGGATTTTATGTGATTTATTAACTTATATATGTTTAAAATGTATTTCATAATAACATATTTTTTTTAATAAAAAGAAAAAACGTTTACAAAAAATATTAAATTTAAAAAAAGAAAATACGCCTAAAATCCTATAATACAGAAATACCTTATTGTAGGTTTTATATGAGCGACGGTAGTACAAACATATGTGTTAATAAACGTTTGACTTTGTTAGTTGTTTTTTTTTTTTTGCATAATATTGAACATACCAGCTGTCAGTGGAGGATCAGGGATCCGGGCAGAGGAGGCACCCATGTGGGTTTGTGCCTAGGGCACCAAATTTGCTTAATCCGGCCCTGGGTGTAGTTTAGAATCTTTAATTTAGTTTTATTGTAATGTAGTAGTGTCTCATCTCATCTCTGCCTGTGGTCCCTACTGGGGCATAGACCACCAACCAGCTTCCTCCAGGCATCTCGGTTCTGGGCGAGTCTCTCCAACTGTCCCCATGTGGTGCCCATCTGCTTGGCATCTGTTTCCAGATCGCTGTGCCATGTATTCCTGGGCCGTCCTCTCTTCCTCTTCCCTTGGGGGTTCCAGGTTAGGGCTTGCCTTGTTATGTTGGATGCAGTCTTGCGCAGAGTGTGGCTTATCCATCTCCAGCGTGGTTGTCTTGGTAGAGATGATGGTCTTCGGCCTGCCAGTTTCCAGAAGACTCTGACTTTCACTGGCATGCGTCATAAACCTTCCAGCTAAAAGGTCCATCCTCTCCCAGGTCCGTGACTTCTGTTGATTTGCTGTTTGGTGTTTCTGAAGCTAGTCGTTTTTCTACAGGGTAGTGTAGCTAGCCCTACGCCCAACCCTCCTCCTTTCTCAGACGGGCTTGGGGCCGTCACATGGCGGAGTTAATGTAATAGTGAAGATTTAGAATGGTATATTTAGTAGAACTAAAGTCTTTAAATGTAATCTTATTAAACTATATTACATTTTATAAAGTAACATTTACAACTTTCAGATTTCTATTGCCGATAATTAACGAGGGTGTCATGTGGCCAGCACAATGACCAATCGTCTTTACTTCCCTCAACTTACGAAAGGCACCCATTAGTAAACTAAGAGGAGTCCTAAAAAATCCTAAGTTTAAAAAAAAAACAGTTTTCAAAGGGGTTTGAACTTGAGCCAAGCGCTAAATTCCTCATCACCTTGCCCTCTGAAACTAGATGGAGTTGTTTTATTAGTTACAGCGGTTGACTTTCAAGAAAGATGGAAGCAGAGTGGCGAAACAAAAACATTTCTTAAAATTGATTCTCATTGTGAATCTATATATCTCTATAATGAGATTTGTGGGAATTATGCCTAATATACAAGTCAGTTTACGGATTCATTTCAGCTATTTCTTATTTGCATATAAAACTAATTTGGTTGAGTCATTGTGACTGAGAGCAGCATGATTTGCATCACCAGGTGTCGCCTTTGTCTACTGACGTCACGGTTCCACAGCCCAATAACGTTGATGGCCCCAGCAAGAGTCCCGGAGATATAGACATAGACAAACAGATTCAGGAGATCCGTGACCTGACGAGGCCGCTAGCAGTCAAAAGAAATCTTTAGTAAATTTATATCTTATATTGTCAACAGTACCAATAGCATTAACATCGTAGACTACAGAAGTGAGACCTATCGATCTACGAATTCCATTTCTCTCTGTACCTCGTTCTTTCCCTCTCTTCACACTGTCACCTCTCTCTCTCTCTCTCTCTCTCTCTCTCTCTATCTATCTATCTATCTGTCTGTCTGTCTGTCTGTCTGTCTGTATGTCTGTCTGCAACTGTCCAACATTCCTAGACTGGGAACAAGACCCCACTGACTATCGCACTCTCTCTCACATTCAAGGAAGACTAAAACATTCAGTTCATAATACGTGCACACTATCTATCTATCTATCTATCTATCTATCTATCTATCTATCTATCTATCTATCTATCTATCTATCTATCTATCTATCTATCTATCTATCTATCTATTTATCTATCTGTCTATCTATCTATCTATCTATATATCTATGTATCTATTTATCTGTCTGTCAGTCTGTCTGTCCGTCTGTCCGTCCGTCTGTCTGTCTGTCTGTCTGTCTGTCTATCTATCTATCTATCTATCTATCTATCTATCTATCTATCTATCTATCTATCTATCTATCTATCTGTCTATCTATCTATCTATCTATCTATCTGTCTATCTGTCTGTCAGTCTGTCTGTCCGTCTGTCCGTCTGTCCGTCTGTCCGTCTGTCCGTCTGTCTGTCTGTCTGTCTGTCTATCTATCTATCTATCTATCTAATATTTTTGTCACTTTTTTTATCTCAATTTTCCCTTTGTTTCAACTATTTCCAGTCACAAACTTTTGATTCAGTCCCCTGGAAGCTCAAGATTGGCCTCAAAGCAAAGAAACTCTGTCAGAGCGGTGAGTTCAAAACAATAAACACCAGCGCCTATCCTCCACTAGACCTAGATCTAGATCTACCTACATGTATTAAGAAGGTTTCTAAAACAATATCCCCAGCAGAAGTAATAAATCTGTCATTTGAAGAAAAAAAAACATAAAACAATTTTTCCTTCTTAACAATGCGGACCCCAGACAAAATAAACAATAAAAAAATGATTCAGTACGTTATTTATAAGCAGATACACATGTAGCTGCACAGATAAACTCGTTTAATTTTTTGTATATTTATTCCATTTAGATATTATTTCTTTATTATTATCTTAAGAAAAAAAACAGTTGGTTTAAGTCCCTGTTCCAGTTACAATAATAAATTGCCCAATCCCATAATGTTGTAAAGCAGGGGTTCTCAACCTGTGGCTCGCGATTGACGATTAGCCAAGGGTCGCCTAAGACCATTGAAAATAGAGATTGTTATTGTCTACTCTTCTATTGCTGTATGTGTGTGTGTGTGTTGAGGGAAGGGGTCGCGGCAGAGTGGTGGATTGTAAAAAGGGGTCGCCGAGCTTAAAAGATTGAGAACCTCTATATGTAAAGCAATTCGTATCTTTTTTTTTTCTTGATAGAAAACTCGATCTCTCTACCAGCACTGGAGTAATGTTCGATACAGTTTGACGCCATGGGGGAGGTCACTTAAGACTATCGAAGGTAGAGAAGTTTCAATATCTCAATATTTTAAAATTTACAACTGTTATTTCTTCTCTGTTTAGATTAGAATGAAATATCGATCTAGCTCTTAAAGTATTTTGATATTTGTATGTAATTTAGATCCGCCTCGATTTCATGCCAGTGATGTCTTCTGCAAGCGTCACGTGATTTCAAATGAGTTACTGTATAAACAATGTCATTAATAGGTCTAACACGAGTTAGCGCTGACATCACATTATACTTTTATTTAGCACAGACATAACTGATATCACAGTTGTACGTACTATTAGCAGACATCACATTTATATTATTAGTCTAGACATCATATTTATACTATTAGTTATCCCAGACATTATATTTATACTAATAGTTCCCAGCCATCATATCTAAGCTAGTAGTTATATTTATATTACTGATTAGCTCAGAACACAGACGACTTATCTGTACAAACCATCACTTGATAATTGTACTCTGCTTTCAGGAAAACATGGCGCTGGAGTTGCTTCCTACTTTCAATTTCTCAGGTGGATTTTCGGACTGAATTTGTTTCTGTTCCTTCTGCTGTTCTCTTTGGTTGTTCTACCCATGGCCATTGGAGATGAAATTCCACTGGATGAAACTGACGGCTTTGGGTTTAATACTAGGTATATTACAGGGGCGTAGCTAGGGTGGGGGGAGGAGGGGGAGAATTTTAAATGAGGGCTTTTTACATTAAAAATTAAATATTACGCAAAATGCAGGGGACCCCAAAGAGTTCAAGCCCCCTGAGCCCCCATACTAATAAAAAAAAAATAAATGTAGGAAACAGAATTATGATATACTGTATGACTTTGCTATATGCAAGGCTCGTAAAGTAATTCAGTGCGTAGTAAAGAATGAATAAAATGCATAGATGAATTTATTTATTAATAAAGACTAGATAAAGTGCATAGATGAATTTATTTTCTAATACAAAGTCTCAAATTTCACTTATTATCAGCTTCCCTACCCAAACTTGGCCCTGCGAAATCCGTTTCATAGTACATAGTAGATTACTTAGACTAGTTCCTAGTCCAAACCTCCTGCAGGACAGAGGGGGTCGGGTGGGAATGGGCAGGGTTTAATCTTATACTCTTAAGCGAGCAATTCTTGTATATATATATATTTCTTCTATTTCGAAAACGGCTCTAACGATTTTCTTTAAAATTTCAACCTATCTAAATGTTAGTGAGAAAAAAATTCTCAACTAATTGGCCACATCGGGAAAACTCGAGTTTGACCGTTATATCGGTTTGAAAAATGTCTCATTATGGAAAAATTTATTTTGGTTTGAAGGTTTTATGAATGACATGGAGAATTTATGAATGAAATTTTTTCCCACGATGTCAAAGGGAAAAAAAACTTGACACCGCTTACGTCACTAGGCTCACAGCAAGAGAAGGAAAAAAAACTTGACACCTCCTACGTCACTGGCTTACAGCCGTTCACTAAAGCAACAAGTTTAATCGATGAATGAATAGACACAACATTTTGCGCACCGTAATTGAAGGTTTAGTTCCGTGTCTGCGTTAGAAATCAAGCACGTGGTTATCTAAAGACGTTCAAGTGTTTACAAAAGTTTCAACAAATTAAACATTTCATCTCTATTAAATAAGGTAAGTTGATAGAAGAATTTGATTTATGTGCATAACTCTAATTAGCTCACCAAAAAAAAAAAAAAGACCGCCTTTGGCATGCGTTTGTCTGAGATTCTTCTCTCATACAGGATACTGCTCTGTCAAGAGTAACTGTCGGACTTAAAGAATTCCCTCTATACAAAGGCCAAGGATACATATTTGAGCCCAACAGAAAATTTGCTGCCGAGGGCAGACACAGACGCGAAAAGAAAATCTTAATCGACCACCGGAGGACAATGGTTATGCTTGCCCTGGATGTGGCAAAATATATCCACTGAACAAGATATCTAGCTAGCGGTCAACGAGTTTGCTATTCTGCAGCCACTTTTGATTTAACTATAAACCTCAGTAAAAAAAAAACTTTAGGTTACCGTTAGGGTGTGGTAAAGAAAGGCCCAGGAGATATCTGAATGGAGGGATGTGTAAAAGCAGGCCATTTCCTTCCATAGGCTGTAGCACGAGTAGCAGTATTATATAACCTTTCTTAGTATAAATTATTTAACCGAGCAAGGCTCGGCCACCTGATATTAAATTTAAACGACAGTAAAGCGAGCAGCCAGTCATCCGTAGTGTGAATACTACTCTTGTTTTCTCGTGAACTATCCGCAGAAATAAGAGAGTGATCTTTCCTTTACTTGTTCTTTTTGATATAACTGTTTAGGGAAGAAAAAAATAGGCCTATATATTAATATAGAGATAGTTTGGCACTATATTCTGTGGTAGCAGGAGAGGTTTAAACATGAACTAGACATGCGCCAACAATTTTGTTTAGTGTCTATGAACATAAACAAATTTATTTATGTTGGTCTTTTTCATTTTTTTTAAAATCTCACAAAAGTATGGTCATCATTACGTTTCTCTAAATGTGTGGCTGAGTGGGAAAAACCGCTTGTCTATCAAGGGGGCATGAGTTCGAATCCCAGCTAGAGCAGAGTTTTGTTTGGTAAGCGCCTATCTACAGCTCAGGAACCTCCGAGATACCCCCCCTCCTTTTCCTAACTGGTCCACAAAAAAAGAGATTGCACTTTGCGCTCTGGGATTTTTTATTTCGGCATCTGTAGGCGTCTCAGAGTCCACCCAGCTCTAAGAGGTACATGACATTAATTGCGGAAATAAGTTTAGGCGTTTGTCATTGTGCTGGCCACATGACACTCTCGTTAATCATGGGCCACAGGAACAGATGGCCTATGTATTATCTGCCCTATAGATCGCAAGGTCTGAAAGGGGGGACTTTTAAGCAAAGGATTCTATTGAATGTATTGCTTTGAAATTTTAGTTTTTGAAAAGTTAAAACCTTTATATATTTAAAAAATGATATAGTGTTTAATGATTAAAGGGAATATTTTTAAAAGCGTTAGAAATCGGAGCCCTTGTGAAGTTAACCGACAGACTGCTCATTAGGTAGACAAGAGACCAAACGATCCCCCATCCAGGAAGTCTGTACAACTTGAATGATTAAACTGTATTTTAATGTATTTTATTTTTTTCTACACACTAGCGCCCTCTGTAGCTTGAACTACTCTGTAGACATTGGTTCTGGAGTGGATTATTTTCTGTCAGCTTTGGACGGCACGGTAAGTAGCCCAAAGATAGTGGGACACTTTAGGACGACATTGGCGCAGAGTGTTTTATTTTGTTCGGCGTGTAGATTTTAACTGATTGCACTATTTATTATTCATTTTTTAGCTTTTAATTCACTCACACACCTTGAAGTTTCGTATCAATGAAGAAATGCAGCGATGAACTTAATTCGATTAGAGTTAAATACCTTTACTCTAAACGGGCTTATACTTGATTAGGCCCTAAGCTATTTGAGATAGAAGGATTAAAGGCATTTTTTCCTTTGATATTTTTTCGGAGGCGCTTTGACCTTCTAAGTGGCTGAGTTGTAAAGCGCTTGGCTTCCTAACCTGGGGTGTCAGGTTTAAATCCTTTGTGAAGATTGGAATTTTTAATGTTGGGATTTTATGGCACCTCTGAGTCCACACTAATAATAGTTGAGAAACATAGGGGAAAGGTGAAGACGCTTGGGTTGTTGTACTAACCCGAAATATCCCTAGAATCATTAACAAGTGAGGGCCCTAAGTTGTAGTTATAGTTTTTTTTAATGATCTGTGGATTTTTATTTAGCCTACAAAAAAAAATCTTTCCGATGTTTTGATTGGCCCGTAACCGAACTTGACCTCTAGCCCCGAGACATGGTCCGCGTGATATTTGTATATGGGCATTTACAGATATCAGTGTCCTGTTAAAATGATGGTAGATTTTTTTTTAAGTTTTTTAAATGAAAGTGTATCCAACGGAATCGGAGAGCAGTAGCGGCCTAAGGGGTGGCAAGTGGGGCGACCGCCCCAGGGCCCCCCGCACTTCTAGGGCCGCCCCTGTTGGAGAGCTCGTTAGAACAAAACACGGAGTGCAAATTCGACGTGCATATAGAAAAAGCTAAAAATATATTGAATATTATAATTTAGTAGAATTTCTTCGAGAATCTATTTTAGATTTTTATAAAAGGTGAGTTAGTTTACCAAGCTATAATATAAGTGCAAAAGCCCTAGTTGGCTGACTCATTCACTCACCATTCATTGCAATTCTCCAACTTAGACTAGACGAAAGAAAATATGATACAATGTAACCTGTTATTACTTATGAGAACATTTCAAGAATGTATCAGCAGAGGTTATATACTCCCAAACAAATGTTTTATTTACAGTTTCGTCCTTCTACTTTTTTGTAAACAGAACCCACATACTGATAATCATATCCCATAATTTTACGTCGTTTTTTTTTTCAATAGCTAAAAATTCGACTTTATTTTCTCTCCAACATGTAGTTTTGAAATCTAATTATTTTAGTTTTTACCATGTAGATCTAGACACCGTCAAAATAAGCAGTTCGTAATGCCGTGCTATTTTTGTTTCTATTAAATCTTTTCTTTGAATGGTTCTGTTTGTTTAGTAAACTGATAGTGCATAGTCACAGTTTGTGAGCCTGTCAAAGGTTTGTGAGATAGGAGTGGTCATAACAATGACCCTGTGTCTTTGGATGGTTTACTCTGTTACATTTAACCTTTTCCATAACAAACACAGGCCAATGAGGCGACTATTGGCTTGTGGGTACACCTGGCACTTAGAACACATCTTGCCTAGTAAAGTTAGATCTCTATTTAGTGTAATGTGTCTATTGACAGTATCATTCCATCTCGATAAAGTAATGTAGTGACTTGATTCTTACAGGGATGGCTGGAGAAAACTTTGCTCTTCTATGGCTACTACTCGGTCCGAGTGACCATAGACTATAGACTACCAGTGGCCTATGTGGTGACCGTAATGTGCTGTTTAGTGGTCAGCCTAGTACTTATGGTCAGATAGTAAGTTATATATCACTTATAACTATATACAACGAAAAGTTTTGTTCTTTTTTTTTCTTTCAAAGCGCTACATGGTTAGGTTTAGCACCAGAGATTACTGGCTTTTGTCATTGTTTTGGACTTTAAATAAGTACTAGAGAAATAAATTCTTAAACATATTAAACTAGAGATATATAATTGCACAACAGTAATAAAATAATAATAATAATAAATATTTTAATAAGCCATTGATTTCGACTAATAGCTTTAATAATAATACCAAAATAATTCGAGCAGTATTAATAAATTTTTCAATCGACTAAGGTTCTATTGGAATTGATATAGTAGATAAATATAATGATTGTCACGTAGTCGAATAGGCTTCTTGGTAAGATGGTATTGAGACAATTTGCTCTAAAGCTTGATCTCGGTGGTACATAGGTCAAACCTTGTCAACTACCATTCTCTGTCGTCCTGACGGAGGCTCTGATTAGGGTGTAATAGTATTTATTTCTGAAGGGACATACGAAACTTACACACACAAAAATAACAGTTTCATTTTATGTTGAATAAATATGTAGCCGTCGGACTGATGTCAAATAATTATCTTGTTAGCGAATGTTGCAATTTAAGTGAATAAGTAGAATAACTTTATTGAACAATACGAGCAAATTTTCCTAATATAACTAACTACTAAACTAACAATCCAACTTTTAGTTGGGAAAGCGCTCCACGGCTGTATACAATGTTGAAAGTAATGTTGCGTTTGATACCGTTTGGTTTCTAGCACTGCATGGAGTCTCAAAGAAACAGTTCTGAAGTCTGTCAACAGCAATATTGAACAGTTATCAAAAGTTTACACAGCCTGGGATTATACCCTGACCAACCCAGAGACTGCTTGGATCAAGAAGGATGAAAGTTTCAAGGAATTTGAGGTGTGACCATTTTGACACATTTATTTGTGTATTTATTTCTAACTCACTACAGACAGTTCATGTAGGACAAATATAGGAGACACTTACTGTTTAGGACATACTATATTACTTAAAGGTGTCGCTGCAAGATTTAACATGGTTTCTAGTAATGTGAGAGACCTGATAAAAACTAGAACCAGACAATCCCTCTCTAATTCCAGACATAAATATAACTTGATTAGGGGCAACAGTGCGGATAGCGTACTGACTATTGGAGTTCTCTCATATTTTCCAGAGTATT
>JADKLZ010003886.1:33382020-33394017 GCA_021533235.1 Biomphalaria straminea
CTGACTATTGGAGTTCTCTTATGTTTTCCAGAGTATTTCTTAGAGCTTTGTGTTTCAAGCCTGTTTCTAACGATAGTTATCCCTCTTGCCCGCTCAGTCTGTCAAATTAACGTATTACTTTTATACACCTCCAGGACCTTGAAACTTATTGTTATAGAACGCCTACATTTTCAGCATTTCTTTTGCTCTTTCTAAAAGTTAGCTGCAGCTTGCTCGAGTTATGTTCTTGCATTGAGCAACTTTTTTTTTTCTTCGGGATTTCGAAAATAATTTTACTTGTGTTATTAATTAATCTAACTCCGTCATAGAGGTCATAGTGACCTCTCTGCCTGTCCCCAGTCATGATAAAGGAGGAGGGCCAGTGTATGGAGGGCTAGCAAGCCCCCACCCTGGAAATTAAATAGCTACAGAAGAACAACAAGAGAGTGTAGATAAGTTTGTCCTGAGAACAGAAAGCTCCTCTACCCAAAGAATCATAGCTGTGAAAGCCTAAAGGAAGCCGCTAAGCCGAATACCCTTCTAACGATCAGGAATCCAATATTATAGTTTGGTTACACCTGGAACAAAATGGAAAGGATGGCCCGGGACAGGGTACTATGGAGATCTATGTTTGGCGGCCCATACTCCAATAGGTGTGACGCGTTGTTAGTAAGTAAATAAGCTAATTAATTAGGAAAATGTATTATATGAAACTTGTACAAAATTTTTCCCTGACAGACAGACAGACAGACATAGTTAACTTTGTAAATAACATGAAGAGGTCTCTCTTTAAGTTTATTGACTTTTCATCTTCTTTATCGCAGTTAGAAAGAACAGATTTCATTTCCTTCTCTTTACGTCACTGTACATGGGCCTCAGTCGTGACCAATCGTGATAGCATGCCTGAACACAGACCCTGGACGTGGCAACGAGCTATTGGCCTCCACTGACCACAGGTTGCCACCTCATAGGCCTGTGTACATGCCTACTATGATGTTTGGTCTCGGCTCTATATTGCAGCCTGTCCATGTTATTTTAAATGTTACTATTTATATCACACATAGGCCATGGCTAACGAAAAGCTCTACCAAAACAAAAGACAGCATAGGTTCAGAAGTAAACTTTTTGTGTGCCGGCTCTACCTTTTACGAGGCCTGGTCAACGTTTTGATAGCTGCCTCGCTAGCAGGAGCGGGCTACCTCATCTATTACGTCACGGCTTTTTCTACAGAGGCAAGTAACAGTGGACATTTGTAAATACTAATCAATGACTATAGTGTAGACTCTAGACCGATACAAAGTGTTATAATATCGTAGTCTAAGTTTATAAATATTAGTATATCGTATTCTACTTTGATAGACATTTGTATATTAATCTTACCGTTATAATGCTTTTATACTTTCATGCTGTTGTTTTTGTTCTATTAACATCGCTATGGTTTTAGTTAAGAATTTTTTGAAATATATAATTTTATTGATTGTGGTATTGTGGCCTGTTACGGTAGCAAGACCTACATTTTGTATTACATGTACTTTTTATTCTAAATTTCTTATAGGTTAAGACAGTGGAGTAGTAATGTATTCGTGGGCCCGGGTTTAAGAGCATGTTGATAGGCTCTTCTCCCACCAATAAAATGAATGTAAATTTAGGCTAAACAATTGAGTAATCTGAATGCATCGGTACATTTACCAAAAGACATTCAATGCAAGTAGTGTGTACCTTTTTTTAAAATAAGTAATGAGCAATAATGTCATTATATTTGATTCAGTTAGGACAAGTAATAATGCCTTAAAAGCAGGGGCGGACTGGCTATGTGGGCATTCGGGCAAATGCCCGGTGGGCCGGTACCCTAATGGGCCGGTAGTTTACCTAAAGGGTCTCACGAATACATTTCGTCACATATTGAATTGTTAAAGGTTTTATAATATTCCCTTAACAAAGTGGCCCTCTGAGCGTCGTGTTTAAAAAGAGTCTTTTACAGACTCAACATTGTAGGTCCTATTACTAATTTCTTTTAGCATATTTTCCGAAATAATGTAATAGTCTACATTCGTAGACAGTGCTAGTGTAGGCTTCATCTTTTTCGGGCCTACACACTAAGCGATGAAAAAGAACATATGGGCTATATTTCTTATAAAAATATAGAGCATGCTTACAGTTATGGATACATGATTAAATTTAACATAAATATTTTCTGGACAGGTAGGCCTGTAATTGGAGGCCCATCGTATAATATACAATTTATGGGCCGGAGTGTTATAGAAATGCCTGGGCCGATTTTGACACCCAGTCCGCCCCTGCTTAAAAGTCAATGTTTGTGCAATTTCTTAACAGAATTAAAAGTCTTAAAGATATTTTGAATGAACAAAGAAATGTTCTATGAGTTCTACCTTCTACACATTTACATGCTACTAAAACACTTCTACGTGAAAATGTTTAAATATTGATACAAACTATAATCTAATTCTAGTTCCATCACTTTACAGTATTTTTTTTCCGGACTTCAAAGTTGCAAAGTTAATAATAATCATCATCATCTCTGTCTGTGGTCCCTACTGGGGCATAGGCCACCAACAAGCTTCCTCCAGGCATCTCGGTTCTGGGCGAGTCTCTCCAACTGTCCCCATGTCTTGCCCATCTGTTTGGCATCTGTTTCCAGATCGCGGCACCATCCTCTCTTCTTCTATCCTTGGGGATTCCAGGTTAGGGCTTGCCTTGTTATGTTGGATCCGGGCTTGCGCAGGGTGTGGCCTATCCATCTCCAGCGTCTCCTCTTTGTTCTTAGCCACAGTTCCTCATTTGAGATTTTGTCTGGCCAGCAACTCATAAGAATCTTCCTCAGGCAGGTGTTGATGAATACCTGGATTTTTTTGATGGTGGTGTTGGTGGTTCTCCAGTTCTCTGCTCCATAAATTAGTATCGGTTTAACAATGGTGTTAAATAGCCTAATCTTGGTGGTGGTGCTTATTTCCCTAGATCCCCATGTGTTCTTCAGCTGATGGAATGCTGCTCGAGCTTTACCAATGCAGGTTCTAACATCTGCATCCGTTCCTCCATGGTGATCTATAATACTGCTTAGATAGGTGAAGCTTTCCACCTCTTCCAGCGCCTCACCTTGGACTGTAATGGGTGTATTGTTGAAAAAGTTAATAACCAGTGCATCTATTTCTAAACATTTGCCTGTTCTCGCTCAATGGAAAGAACACAGAGGAAAGACATCCTACTCTATGCCATAGAAATTCTTTCATAATTTTTGATCAATCGAAATTTACAAAATTGACCGCTGTACTGAAAAAAAAATGATACAGAAAAAAATGAGAAAGTAGATGCATGCTGTGAAAATTGAAACCTTTATGATAAAATATAGTTGTCTATGATAAAAACATCCAAATCTCATGTAGGTATTTATGATTTCAAAAAACTAACAAAATCTCTGACAAATTTGATATGTCGTTATGAAAGTCGTCTTTAAAAGAATGCTTCCCTGAACACTATCCTATGGCAATATCATCTGAGTCAAATGAGACTAGAAGAATGTTGCCAGCATGTAACTCTTTGTACATCTCGTTGTTGTTGTTTTTTATTCTGATACATTCTGATTACACAAAACAGAAGACAAGAAAACAATGTGATGGGGATAAGAAGTTTCAAAATGACAGACTTTTTTTTCGTTAGTTAAGATCTCAGACTCTTTTATTTATTCGCATTATACTTTAACTTACAATAACACAAACGACAAAGAAGTTAACATATTAACACCGTTGACAAGTCAAAGGTTATCAATAGAAGGTCATCACAGTGTACACTGATCAACAATAATACATTCATTGTCGCAAATGTTAAAACTTAAACGAGCCCTTTTCTTGCCTTTACATAAATAAAAGGTTGAAATTAATTTGTTTTAAATATAAAAAATTAAAGAAATAAATTAAGTTTTAAAAAAAATGAATAATTAGCAGATGTGTCGAAATATTCATTCGTGACCAACGGGGCTATCCCTATAGACGTGTTATTGTTACCCTACCTCTTTCCTTATCTTTCTGTACAAGACATTAAGATTTTTCCAAACCATACTCTCTCTCTCTTGCCCCCCTCCCCCCTAAACACCAATTCTATCAATGGTTTATGAACAACCATGAAAAAAAGAATGTGATGATCTGTCAACAATAGTCTCCTCTAACGTGCAAGAATGTGCCCACCATTACAGTACACCTGATGGAAAGCATTTCCTAGCATCAACTAATCCAAGCTATTGGTGCATTAACTCTAGCTTATTAACCAGTGTTTTAACATTAACCAGTGTTTTAACATTAACCAGTGTTTTGTTACAAAACTAATATAAAGTTTCTTGCAACTTTTATGATATTTTGAAGGAGCTATGAAAATTAACGAACATACAATCAATTTATTTCCTTTTGTATCATTACTGGTCAAAAGTCATGAGCTCAAGTGCAATCAACCCCCTCTCCCTATTGATGCTACGCCACAGGCTGTGGGCCCCAAATGGTCGTGGGCCCGCGGGTTCATTGAACCCCTTCACGCCATGGATGCTACGCCACTGGGTTAAGAAATATTTGAATAAATTAGTTGATCTGCAATTTTTCCTAACAATTCTGTTGACGACAATTCGTTCAAAAAGTACTCTTCTCCAGTCTCTGTCCATACTGACACCACTAAAGACATCCGATTAGATTAGGGATTGTAAATCATTGTTTACCTTTATGAGTAAGAGCAACACAAAATGACCCTCAGTGTTCCTCCAGTTTAGGTGTGTGTGTGTGTGTGTGTATATGTTTAATCGTATATGTGTTTGTGTGTGTGTGTGTGTGAGTACGTGTGTTTAAGCTATGTATGTATGTGTATGTGGTGTTTGTGTCTCTGAATATATCCAATAGTTTTACACTAAACTCATTTGTTTCGACTTTCAACTAGCAGTATGGCCAAGAACACCAACTCAGTTCCGGTACCAGCGGCTGGTTACTTCTGCTTGTTAATTATCTCCCTTCGATTACCATCACCTTCTGCAATGCTGCTCTGCCACTGGCCTATGAATTTCTGGTTGTACTAGAGGACTACAGCGGTCATGTAGTGGTCAAACTTACTCTAATTAGGTAACGAAAAATATAAAGATATATCTATTACACAACGTTTATAATATTTATTATTATAATGATAATAAAAGAATTACGGAGGAATATATTCACGTAGGTTCGCGGTCTAGCTGTGATCATCATTTTTGTCACATCCAGAGCAGAATAAATCGTTTTTAGCAACGTACACCAGTGTATGTACACTCTAATTCTGCAATGTATTACTAAAAATAAAATACTAAACCATTTTAATTGGAGATTTCCATCTATCATTTTCGGTGTGTTTTTTTTTTTTTTTTGTCACAGTGTACAGAAGTAAAAAGTGTAGATAAGCTATGTATTTTTTCAAAATTATACGAAATGTTGTGTGCACTATTTTGCAAAGTAATTTTTATTATTAAGTTGGCAACAGTAGCTTAGCAATCTTGACATTGTTTAGTTTATCTATTATTTTGAAATCTCTTTCTTGAGAACTAACTTATATAGTGCATACATTTCCATTTATGCATTTTCTTCTTTTTCTATGTTTTTAGTTTTAGCGCTTGTGAATGTGAACTTAGATGTGAACCTGGCCTAACTGAAGTCTTATAATGAATATCTAATTGATCCAATTGTTTTGTAAAGGATCAATCTCTTATTCAAATCCTCAAGAAAAAAAAAACATTTCCGTAAATAGAACATTATAAAAAAATTCCTTTAGTTAAGTGTTTCATATGTGTTGGACCCTACTGCAGTTCACGCAATGATATGAAAAACTACTTATTTATTGTTGTTTAAAATTATGTCCGACTTATATGCATACTAAATAGATTTTTTCTCTTTAAAAAAAAAGAAAACTTTTTTTTTTGTAAATGTAGTATTTATTATGACAGAACTAACATAACTTAACAATACAAATGTAATAAGAAAACAATTATCTAAAACCATTTGCATAAATATGTACAAAGTATATGTATTTTTCGTCTTCTTTTAAAGTACCCCCGCTGTTTGCTACTATTAATAGTGAATAGTTGTAAAAATAGTGTATTTTTATTATATAAAAAACTGCTTGCATACGTGATTTAAAAAAATAGATTTTTCGCTTTCAGAAAAGAAAAAAGTAGCTGTTGCATCAGAACTTTGAATGGTGTAAAATATAATGGTGTCAGATTTTCACAATCTTTTCTGGTTTACGAGATCTAAACGGTACGGATGGACAGACATTCCACACAAAATTAATAGCGTCTTTTCCCCTTTCGGGGGCCGCTAAAAAACGAAAACTAAACAAAGAGAAGGTTACTCCATTTAAAATTGATTAAGTTATAAAAATTTTATCTAGAATATGGGAAATTCCGAAAAATACATAATCACGATGGGCTAATTTCCGAAACAGAAAATGGAAAATGTAAAATTCCTTCAATTGTAAGTCGTAAATTTTTTGAAAGGTAAAAAAAAAATACAAGAAAAACGGAAATTTCCTTAAAGTGTCAATCTACTCATGACAAATGTCAATGGGACATTTATAAGATGTAAGGATTGGAGTAAAGGAAGATGGAATGCATTAAGCTAATATCAAGTCACTCTGTCTGTCTGTCTGTCTGTCTGTCTGTCAGTCTGTCTGTCTGGTAATTTTTTTTTTCTCCCTCTTCCAATTCTTGGATGAAATTAAAACTTTGCATTGTACTTGACAAACATAAAAAGATTAACCAATCGGTTAATGAATTATTGGTAATTAATTATTTTGTTTGATATCGAAATAAGGGTAATAATGCTACTTTATGAGAGATATAGACTTCGCTTTAACTATTCCAAATCAACTTTCAATGTAGTCATTAAACATTTACTTTGTCTCTGTCAGAACTGTGATCCTGAGGCTTGCATCTCTTGTAGTTCTTTGCATCACAATGTACACACAAATTAACTGTGGCTCTACAGATGCTTGTGGTATCAGCACAACTCCTTCCTGCACGCCTATCAAGGTAATGATCAGACACGAAAGCATGGGCCTCGTAAGCGTCTCACGTCTGAGAAAAATAAAACTTGTTTTGATACGTTCAACTGTGAAACCAGTTTGGGATATGTTAAACTTGCAACCTGTTTAGGATGATTTTAACTGTGTAACATGCTAGGAATAGGTTTAACTGGGTATTATATTAGAGATAGGTTTAACTGTGTTACATGTTAGAGATAGGTTTAACTGTGTAACATGTTAAAGAACGGTTTAACTGTGTAACATATTAAGGATAAGTTTAACTGTGTAACATGTTATAGATAGGTTTAACTGTGCAACATGTTAAAGATAGGTTTAACTGTGTAACATATTAGGGATATGTTTAACTGTGTAACATATTAGAAAAGTAAAAAAATAAAGTGTCCCCTTCAGACCTTAAGATCTATGGGGCAGATGATGTTAAGGTCATCTGTTTCTTTGGCCAGCGGTTAACGAGCAGGGTGTTATGTGACCAGCACAATTACCAACCGCCTTTACTTTCCCCAACTAAAGTCAGGTACCCATTAGAGTTGGGTGGACTCAGGGGCGCCATAAAATCCTGAAATTCAAAATCCCAGTCTTTACTGGGATTCGAACCCAGGACCTCATATTTGGAAGCCACGCGCTTAACCATTCGACCACCACGCCCCCGTGTAACATATTAGGGAAAGGTTTAACTGTGTAACATATTAGGGATAGGTTTAACTGTGTAACATATTAGAGATAGGTTTAACTGTGTAACATATCTGAGATAGGTTTAACTGTGTAACATATTGGTTTAACTGTATACCATATTAGAGATAGGTTTAACTGCGTAACATATTAGGGATAGTTTTAACTGTGTAATATGTTATTGCATTCTTCAAGCATTGCACTGGATATAAACGGAACATA
This sequence comes from Biomphalaria straminea, assembly GCA_021533235.1. NCBI lineage: Eukaryota > Metazoa > Mollusca > Gastropoda > Planorbidae > Biomphalaria > Biomphalaria straminea. Next base: position 33,389,953 of record JADKLZ010003886.1, read on the forward strand.
TGTTTGTAAATAAAGTAAGTAAGATCTACAACAAAATAAACAAAGATGATACCACGCATGGGCAGCTACTCCAAGCAACAAATAAAAAACATCAATAAGAGTTTATCCTCCTTATTGTACTATCTTTGAATGGAGGACCTAGTTCCCTCCCTTTTGAAAAGCCCAGGATAAGAATTGTGCCATTAAGTGAAATGCGCGTTTCCTTCTATGTCAAGTGACTTCCTCGACGTCGAGAGTTTGAATCCATCATAAAAAGAAATACAAACCAACTGGGGCAGATGGCAAGCCGATAGCGCTATTTTCATAATTTTTTAAGCGTCACCTTGAGGAGTCCCAGTGTCCATTGTGTACTCACACTCTACAAGCCCCTTTCTTCTCATTGTAATTTTGTAGCTTTATTTGATTGTTTGTTTGTTTGTTTGCATTTCATATCGTGTGCTATCTAATATTGCGTCATTTCAGTGCTGGGAGACTAATGTCGGTCAACAGTTTTATAAACTGGTCATTATGGACTTTCTTGCAGTGGTACTTATGGTCTTTCTGGTGGAACTACCGCGCAGGTAAACTGTAATTATTTGATCACTTCTAAGCTCGTGAAAGTCAGTTGAATAAAGGGACATAATTAATGAATACTTTCAAATAGCGCACTGAAGCAGTTATCGATCTTTTAATCACTACATGTTACAGTGCAACAGGTTACAGAAGTCAATTGAAAAGAATTTTTTTTTATGTTTAAGCTTGTAAATTTTTTTTTGTTTTTTACCATCTTGTTATTGACGGTAGTTGAATTATAGCACCAGATTTCTAAACCTATGTAGGCGTATTATATATAAATAGCTTTAAATAACTTGAACAAACTTCTTTTGTAAACATATAACTTTTATATTACAGTATAGATTAACTCAACTTAGGTTCATATAACATTAAAATTAATAGCAATGATATGATATAAAACCATACCTATATTTTAAACTGAATCTAACGCTCTACAAAAAAAAAACCCACAAAGTAAACCCTTTTTCAAATTTCAGAGTCGTCTCTCGTTCTTAATATTTACATAATGACAAATCAGCTCTTGTTTCATCATTCTGAACCATACAGCCTCCAGCCAATAGTCTAACGTCTCATCATCGTCACCTAGGATACACACACACGCACACACACCATAACACATATATTTGCTATACATACATACACACACATACATATATAGATACATACATACTTACATACATACATACATATACATAAATAAATACATACATACAGAGAAAGAGAAAAAAAAGAGAGAGACAGAGACAGAATGAAATAGAGAGAGACAGACAGAGAGAGAGAGAGAAAGAGTGAGCGAGAGAGAGAAAGAGAGAGGGAGAGAAATAGATGCTTGCCAAGTGATTTGTGGTATACTCTCCCAGAAGCGCATCACCTTGATACACCACTCTTTACAAAACTTTGTCCCATGGTGCTGCCATTCTCTACTGTTTCAGATTTCTTACTTTCAAATTCCATTGGTGGATGTTACGTACTATTGGACCTGCTGAGTTTAACATACCTTCGAACGTAATGGACCTCATCTATGGTCAATGTCTAGTCTGGTCAGAAATAGTCCTTTTGTATACATCTCTTAATCAATATAACATTTCTGATAATTATATTTAATTTTATAATAACATCTTGTATAATGTATTTTAATATGTAATCATTAATATTACATTTTTAAGGCTACATTTTGGTATAATATCTCTGATATTACTTCTTCGATATTACATTTTCAAAAATGTAAACAGTTATGTTACATGTTTTTTATATACAGGGTGATTCAAAAATCACCATGTATACTAAATCTTTCATTTTGCATCCACATAAGTGGGGGGGGGTGGGCAGGTTAACGTTGAATGAAATTAATGAAGGCAACTTTATGGTACGAAGAAAATAATGTCACCATTCACCAATGTTTCACCAGGTTGGGGATGTTGTTTTCTCCACTGCTGCCTGGCATTGTGGTGGTCAAGTGTTTCCTTGTGTTCTATACTAAAAAGGTAATGGTTCAATCTCACTCGAATTGTTTGTTTTTACAAACCTTATATAAACGCACTCCGTCTGTCTGGTTGTCTGTCAATGTTGATTCCTTATACGATTTTTTCTCATTCTTCACATTCTCGGAAAATGTTGAAATTTTTTCACAATTATTCAGAGCCGAAGACACACGAATCAATAAAAACATCAACAAACATTTAGCTAATCAGTTAGTGTTAATTAATTAATTCTGTTTTATATTGTAAAAGGGGAGTTAAACCTTGTAGTATTGAGAGATATGGCAGTGATTGTGTGGTTCTTCCCTTAAATAAGTTTTTTTTTTTTTTTTTTTTTTTTTTTTTTTTTTTACATTTTTTTGTGCCTTTCTTTATAGTGATACAATATAAAGATGCTTTTAGAATCGAGTTATGCCTCTCATTTATTTAAGAATGCGTTTTATTGAAAAACATTGTAGGTAAGTCAAAATGAAGATGGAGGGAATGGAGAAAGGCGGTGGACGCGTGGCGCCTCAATGGTTCAACAAAGACCAATTGTTGTAGGAGGCCTGCCACGTGACGACGATTTATTGGTCTAAACTGCCCACAGGTTGTGACGTCGCAGGTCAAACTTCAGACCTTCTAGAACTGTTGATCTCGGTTCAACAGACTAAAGGACAGGGACGTAGCTAAGAATTTTTTATTCTTTGGGGCCCCGGGGGGTACTTCTTTGGGGGCTCCTGCATTTTGCGTAATATATAATATTTAATGTAAAAATGTAAAACACTCATTTGGGGCCCCCTTGAAGTGGAGGCCCGGGGGGGATTTTCTAATTCTCCCCCTCCTCCCCCACCTTAGCTACCCCACTACTAAAGGAATATGTGCTGCTGGTGAAGGTTTATATCCCTGGTCTCTGGATTGTCAAAGTCGTTAAACTTAGCGCTAAATTCAAAATATTTTTATTATTATTGCTTTTATATAGCGCTACTTTCATGACTTATATCATGCTCAGAGCGCTTTGTTCCAACCTCATTTGTAAATCAGTGGGGGGGGGGGGAGGGGTATCTAGGAGTTGGTTTTCCGTGCTGCCTTTAGGCGCTCAGTAAACACAACTCTGCCCGTGTCGAACCTCGAGCCCCCTTCTAGGTAGCCAAGCCAAGTTCAGGCGCACTTAGCCTCTCGACCCCGCTTCCCACAATAATGTGTGCACAGCTAGCTACAGGCATTGGTGAATTCAATTTAAATTAACTGCAGGATCCTCTTGTTTAATGGCGTAGCAAGTGGGTCAGGACTCAAGAAAAAAAGATGTTGCCTCTTTTTTTCAAGAAACTAGAATGTTGAGAGCAAAAAAAAAAACACAATGAGTCTTCCTGTACCAGTACATATAGAGACAAATATACATACGTATGTACCAACAAGAAATAGTGCCACTTCACTTGGTTCAGTACGATACACGTACTAGTGTCTAGCTAGATACTCAATACTAACGCATCTTCTTAAATGTATTAAACTACTTTCTTTCAAAGGTTTCTGAAGATCCTAATTTATTCATAGGCCCGTACGTATTGCCATATTCACTTTGCCACTGCCTGGTGTTGGTTTTGTTAAAGTAGTAAAAGTAAAAGACTGATTTTTTTTTTTTTATATATAATTCTAAATCTTGTTTTTTGTTTGTTTGTTTTCAGTTATCTGCCCTTGTGGCTTGTCCACCAATCAAATCTCCGTACAGAACTTCTGGCATCAACAGATTTTTCATGATTGTTTTGATGTTGGCTTTTGCTCTCTGTTCTCTGCCAGTGTTGTACAGTATCTTTGGGTACTATAGCTTCTGTTTTTTTTTTCTTATTTCAAAGGGGGTCAGGGGTTAACATTGCATAACCTGCCTAAATCTTAAAACAATATTATACTTTCTTTAGATCTACAAGGGGGAACAATCCATTTTTCATGATAACAAGATTTGTTTCACTATCACACGTTCAACGTGGCTGAAAATGTATAGATGATCGTTAATGCTAATGAATGTATATCTGGACTTGTTTAATGCTAATGAATG
>JADKLZ010003886.1:33400603-33411832 GCA_021533235.1 Biomphalaria straminea
AGACAGACAGACAGACAGACAGACAGACAGACAGATAGATAGATAGATAGATAGATAGATAGATAGATAGATAGATAGATAGATAGATAGATAGATAGATAGATTGATAGTTTGATAGAGAGAAAGAGGGAGGTGACAGTGTGAAGAGAGGGAAAGAACGAGGTACAGAGAGAAATGGAATTCGTAGATCGATAGGTCTCACTTCTGTAGTCTACGATGTTAATGCTATTGGTACTGTTGACAATATAAGATATAAATTTACTAAAGATTTCTTTTGACTGCTAGCGGCGTCGCCAGATCATGGATCTCCTGAATCTGTATGTCTATGTCTATATCTCCGGGACTCTTGCTGGGGCCATCAACGTTATTGGGCTGTGGAACCGTGACGTCAGTAGACAAAGGCGACACCTGGTGATGCAAATCATGCTGCTCTCAGTCACAATGACTCAACCAAATTAGTTTTATATGCAAGTAAGAAATAGCTGAAATGAATCCGTAAACTGACTTGTATATTAGACCAAATCCCAACAAGCCACCGCATGTCAATATACAAATACTCGATCAGAATCAATTTTACAAAATGTTTTCATGTCACCACTCTGCTTCCATCTTCCATCACAATTGACCACCGTAACTAATAAAACAACTCCATCTAGTTTCAGAGGGCTAGGTGGCTAAGGAATTTAGCGTTTGGCTCAAGTTCAAACCCCTTTTAAGACTTTTTTTAAACTTGGGATCTTTTAAAGACTCCGCTTAGTTTACTTAACACTAATGGGCACCTTACGTAAGTTGGGGGAAGTAAAGACGGTTGGTCATTGTGCTGGGCACATGACACCCTCGTTAATTATCGGTCATAGAAATACATGGGCTATAAAAAAAATCTGAAAGTTGTACATTTTACTTTATAAAATGTAAACTATTTTAATAAAGTTACATTTAAACACTTCAGTTCTACTAAATACCATTCTAAATCTTCACTATATTTGTTTGTCACACACACTACTACATTACAACAAAACTAAATTAAAGATTTTAAACTACACTAATAACATATACAATATATATGAACTAGGATACTAAAGCATTTGATTATATTCTTTGAAATATAATGCCTATCAATAAATGGTTCTCTTTTTTTCTTACTTAATAACCAGGGAAGGATTAAAAACTAAAAGCAACGTATGGACGGATAATCCTTGAGATCAGCATGAATATATAGGCCTACAATGCCTTTTAAATAGTTTTAAACATATAATTACAAATAAGGACCGAGACTAAACAAACAAGTCTATGTTTATTACCAACCTTGTTTTGTCTTAATAGAGGCATTGTATTGGTCAAACACAGAGGTCTATTTCTTCTGGTAAAACACAGAAATACATTGTTCTAAAAATGTGTTGCAAATAAATAAGTTCCTTGGACTAAAGAGACGCCCGAGATTAATTTTAAAAAATCAACTAAATATTTAATTTTCATCAATTCACATCTACTGTAGTAAAAGCTGTTTAACTTTCAGCATATCGATTAATTGAGAGATAAATAATCATTAATCATTTAATCGCATTTTCTTTAAGCACATTATCATCCTTCCGTTTTTCTTTTTAATCTAACAAAATTGATGAGCATATGACTGTACTTTTATGATAATCAAAAATTATAAGTATATAACTTCAATTTATTTTAGCAGATATAATTATTTAAATGAATCCAAGTAACATAGAGTATGTATTTAAAAACAAAAACTCTTCACTTCTTCAGTGTTGTCAGCGCAACTTCTGACCATCTTACGAAAATGTATGTATTGGGTAAATTTTTAAAAGTTTACCTCACTTGTTAAGATTTCTCAATCAAAACTTTTACGCCGAAATACACTATATCTGAGTTACTATTGTGTTTAAGTTTAAGTTCTTATAGCGTACACCGTACTTCCTTGTGGGAGCAGACTTCACAAAGCGCGGATTGATTGACTTGAGCGTTAACAAGTAAGAAAACCAAAATACTGAAATCCAATATATAAAGAAACGAGATCCAACACTTCGCCACACGACTTTCTTAAGTTATTATCACCTGGCACTGTCCGCTGACTTTTATTGTCTTTTTACAGCTCTCAGCTCATGGGCTATATCTGAGCCAACAAAAAAAAAATGTTTCAACCTGACAAAGGCAAGGAGCTGGGGGATAAGAGGAAGTAAGAATAGGGGATAATAGTTCCGTAACGATCTCAGGGGCGGACTGGATGTCAAAATCAGTCCGGGCATTTCAATACAATCCGGCACACAAATTGTTTACCATATGATGGGCATCCAATCATATCTGTCATCAAGAATATTGTGTAAAGTTTAATGCATTGAAAGTAGTTAGCTATATGAATACTTTATTAGACGATAAGCACTATTACTTCAGTAAACAAAGTGGACTTTATTAGATGATAAGCACAATACTTCAGTAAACAAAGTGTACTTATTAGATGATAAGCACTATTACTTCAGTAAATAAAGTGCACTTTATTAGATGATAAGCACTATTACTTCAGTAAACAAAGTGCACTTTATTAGATGATAAGCACTATTTCTTCAGTAAACAAAGTGTACTTTATTAGATGATAAGCACTATTACTTCAGTAAATAAAGTGTAACACTTGGAATGGGACATCTCTTAATTAATGTGAAATAAAGATATATATGTACTTAAAATTCACACTTCAAGGCATCTGAAAATCTCCCACTAACGAACTTATTGCTTATTATTTAGTTTCAAGCCTTGCCATTTTCTCAGGACTTCCATTAGCAAATATGACTCTTCACCCTCCATTATTTAACTGCTCATCTCACAAAGACATAAGGCGCGTGAATAGGCACTTGGCTTCCGTACCTGGGGTTCGTGGCCGATTCGGCCCAACTGGTTACCGCCCCCCCCCCCCCCGGGCATTTGCCCATATACCCAAGTCCGCCCCTGATCTCTAGGCTGGATCGTTCTAGTCAGAGTATCTATAAATAATGAGCGCTGATCGATGGGATCCAAACATACAGCTGTAGCCTATATTTTAAAGTGAATACAAGATGACATCGATTTTACTGTATAAGTCATTGAGTTTATGATCTTCAAGATTTCAAAACGAGACAATTAACTTTCATATTGCCAACTACTTTGACGTTTATTATATTATGATATAAGTAAGACAATAGTTGGCAAGCATTCAATTTCCTTTAAAGCTTTGATATTAAGTTAACTTCCGGGAAGGGGGGGGTAAATCTGTGAGAAGGTTTCCGTACTGTCTATAGCTGCTCTCAAACACAAACTAATAGCTCGAGTCGGGATTCGAACTTAAGCCTCTTTGATAGTTATCCAAGCGGGTTGTGTTACTCAGCAACGCGTCCCACATCTTTTCACCATTAGTTGCGCAGCACGAAAAGTGAAACTGAGTTCACCACTTCCGCCCACCATTTTGAAAGACGTAAGAGGAAAGAAAAAAGCGTTGTACATTTGTAGGTAGAGCTGCAGAGTTGAGTCGAAAGACAATGCTAAACATATCTAGTGTTCGCATTCTTATTTTTAGCCGTTGAGTTTAGACAACACACAAGTCAATTTAAAAAAAATGGCATTTATAAGAAGTTGTAAGTATTTGGCTGTGCTTCTGTGAAATTGTGAGTGTGTTTGCATTTACTCTTGTGCAGGTAAATACAATCAATATTGTTGTTCTTCATCTTCTTCTTCTTCTTCTTCGTTCTCATTGTTATGTTGGAGCGTTCAGATCACTACACCAATATATGAGATGAACTGCGCAGTGGTTTCCAAGTCAGGGAGCTCTCCAAATAGTTTTCTTTCTATTGGGGTGTTTTGGGGCCAGTGTCTTATACGGGCCTCTTGGTAAAGAGCGCAGAGTTGGAGGATGTGGTCTGCCTTCTCTGGTGACACTCCACATGGGCAGATGTCACTGGTTCCAATTTTGAGCTTCCGGTACATGTGTTGTCGCATTCTGTTTTGTCCGGTCCTAAGTCGAAAGATTAGACGTTGATCTTGTCGGGATAGCTTATAGTAAGCATCATCTTTCTTGTGATTTGGATGTGAGCTCGTCCATTTCTCATTTATTTTATTTAAAATTAATTTCTTCATTTCTTCCGGGTAGAGTGCAGAGTTTATTTGTGAGTTAGTTCTTCCACTCTTGGCGAGTGTGTCAGCCTTCTCATTTCCTTCTAGTTTTATAGATATTGTTCTGCCATTATAAACAGTTTTTTCTACTAGAACTGATTGAATGAAATACTTTTAAAAATGTTTGAAATCTTTTTTTTTTCTAACAAGGATTACATCAACTCACTCGGTCTGGTAAAAAGTTTGTACACGTTGTTTTCTCCCACACCCAATCTTAGATCAAGCTGAAGTTTTAGGCACACTGACTGGACCTCATTCCCCAATCGTAAACAAACAACATTTAGCCACGTGATTCTATATAACTTCTATACAAATTATATTATGGATAAAGACTGTCACGTGATACGTATTTTTCATTGTTTTATCAATATTATGATGTGGCTAAATTATTTATTTACGATTGTTGAATGAGGTCCATTATTTTTTCTACGTGACAAAAAACAAGAATCAATTAAAAAACATTTAGTTAGCCTAAATAACTATTCGTAATTCATTATTTTGTTTAGTATCTAGAACAAGGAAAAGAAATCGTACTTGACTGATAAAGTGGTATAAGGTATAGGTTGAATTAGTCCTCTTTATACTTTGTAGAGAGAAAGTTGAAACTAACAATAGATATTTTCAGAACCTTCTATTTTTATAAGTATTTCCCTGGCACAGTGTTTAGTGTATGGGCCATGGGAGGCTGAGGAGCATTTAGTCCTGGAGGTCAGGTCGTTCAATAATTCTTTTATATATATATATATATATATAAATGCATTTGAAAAACGATCACCTAGATACCCCCTTCATTCTCCTGCCACCACTTTCCAACTGGTCCAGACATGTGATAGGGTCATAGCGTACTGAGAAAGTTAAAAGCATGAAATTGTGCTAAACAAAAAAAAATGGTAAAAGTATTTGTAGTCCCACGGAGTTATTATTGTTTGTCTAGATCTATTACAAATTTAATTACATGACTAATACAAACTAATTGAATACATCTACGATCAAATTAGTTTGTTCTTTAAGTATTTTTTTTTCTTATTGTGTCGCCTTGTTAGTGTATTTGGTATCTTGTCTCTTCTTTGTAATGGTTTCAAATTAAAATATCAAAATCCTGACACAAAGGGCTTGTTGTTGCTGTTTTTTTTTTTAATTGATATAAGAATTATCTAATGTATAAAGTTTAGAACAAGAGGTAATGTATAAAGTTAGTAGAATTATTTTGTGTCCATTAAGACAGTTGCTTTATGACTTGATTGAATCTGTCAGCAAAGATGTCCACGTGTTTCATTAAGACAGTTGCTTTAAGACTTGATTGAATCTGTCAGCAAAGATGTCCACGTGTTTCCTCTCCAACGTTAGTGTTGGCCTTAATCGTAAAGTCGCTGTACCACAAGTACCGAGATGAACTCCTGGTGACAGAAAAATAAATGTACATCATTAGAATCATTAGATATTTTTATATCATTTCTTGTTTCATTATATCATCACTGCAATCACTTCATAGGATGATATCATCATTACAATCACTTCATAGGATTTCATTTTTTTATTTGTATTAATATTAAATGTACAAAATGTCATCAAAAACCGAATTCTACATCTTAATTTTGCTCCTTTTTTTTCTATCTCATTGTTTGAATCGAACCCTTAAATTATACAGTGTTTCCCAAACTGTGGTTCGTGGAGCACTAAAGAGCAGCACAAGACACGCAGGAAGTCTCTGGTCATCCACTGCACCCAAACTTGTCCCCGGACGTCTTGACCAAATCTTGCTTCCGGAAAAGGATGGGCTATAGGGCGAGAGAGTGAGGTCGACGTGTTGCGCGAATCCTCCTCACTATAATCCAAATTCCAGCGCAAGTCACTTGTCATCCCCCCCCCAAAACACAACCAAACTAAAGCCCTGTGGCTACAGGCAAGCAGTGAAGCGGTTGGCGTGGGCACACTGGAAGCCGTTGCTGCAACCCTGCACACAGGCGGCTCAGGCCATATGGTCGTTCACCACTGACACAGAGCACCAGTGGAGTCCGGCAGCCCCCTGAGCGGCTGAGCAGCCCTATTTAGGAGTGCACTGCTCACCTCCATAGCATGAGGACAGGGCTAGAAAAGGTGCCCCAAAAATTGCCTGCTCTAAACTACCCTAGCCAGCCTACCGCAGTTGGCGGGAACCCTACACAAGCGGTTGAAATCAAAAGAAAAAGACGAAGATAGTTCCTCTTAAAATAGGCGCATGGAATGTGCGCACACTTCTTGACAATGACACTTCTGACAGGCCACAAAGACGAACTGCACTAGTAGCCACGGAGCTCCAACGATATAACATTGACATAGCAGCACTAAGCGAGACTCGACTTGCAGATGAAGGTGAACTATGTGAAAGAGGATCTGGATATACTTTTTTCTTGAGCGGTAGAAGCACTGAAGTACGACGTGAATCTGGAGTCGGCTTTGCCATAAAGACATCATATCTAAAGTTGTCGGGCCTCCCAAAGGAATTAGTGACAGACTCATGACCTTAAAGCTGCCTTTACTAAACGGGAAGAAACACATTTCCATTGTTATCTGTTACGCACCCACTATGACCAACCCAGATGACGTCATAGCAAAGTTCTACGAAGAAGTAAACGCCACAATACGTGATATTCCAAAAACAGAAAAGCTATTCATTCTCGGTGACTTCAATGCAAGAGTCGGCTCTGCCCATCACATCTGGAAAGGAGTCAACAGCAACGGATTATTACTACTCCAGACCTGTGCGGAACACAAGCTGCTCATATTAAACACAATATTCAGTCTTCCAATGAGAAAGCGAACCTCCTGGATGCATCCCCGCTCAAGACACTGGCACCTCATAGATTATGTCATCACCAGACAATCTGATTGTCAGGACATACGTGTCTCCAAATCTTGCTCTGGTGCAGAGTGTGGAACAGACCACCGCCTCATCATCACAAAGCTAAACTTCGTATTCAACCTAAGAGACGTCCGCAAAAATCTAAACCCCTAAAAAGGCTAAACACGGCCAGCCTAACGGATGACAAAACTGAAAAGTCGTTAGTAGATGCGATAGAGAACTGCCTCAAGTCCACTCCTCTAATTGATTCGAATGTAGATAAAAGCTGGGAATGTTTCAAAGAAGCTATCCATATCACAGCATTAAGCATACTCGGACCTATGGAGAGAAAGCATCAGGACTTGTTTGATGTAAACAGTACTGAGATCAGAAAACTATTAGATGAAAAGCACAAGCTCCATAAACTGTATCTGAACAACCCAAACTCCCAGTCCACTAAAGATGCATTCACCAACATCCGCAAAAATGTGCAAAAACAGTTACGCCAAATGCAAGATACGTGGCTTAGCAAGAAAGTGGAAAAAATACAGGAATTTGCAGACAAGCACGCCATGAAGAACTTCCTCCATGCCATAAACGAAATCTATGGACCCACAAAGTAAGGCTCATCCCCTCTATTAAATGCTAATGGGACAATTCTATTGACAGATAAGGAAGAAATCCTAAAACGCTGGGCCGAGCACTTCGAAAAGGTTCTCAACACACCTTCCATCATAAATGAAGCGGCCATAGATAGGCTACAGCAAGTACCAATAAATGAAAAAATGGATGACCCTCCTACGCTAAAGGAAACCGATCTTGCCATTCAACAGCTTGCAAGCGGAAAAGCCCCAGGAGCTGACTCCATTCCCGCAGAGGTCTACAAAAAAGGTGGACTACCCCTGATCGAAATACTTCATGAGCTATTTTTAATTATATGGGAAAATGAGTCAATACCACAAGACTTTAAAGATGCCACAATTGTCCACCTATACAAGCGAAAAAGAAACCGCCAAATCTGCGACAACCATAGAGGGATATCTCTTCTTTCTATTGCTGGGAAAATCCTTACACGCATCCTACTAAATTGGCTCATGCAACACATAGAACATGGTCTACTACCAGAAAGCCAGTGCGGCTTCAGAAAAGAGCGTGGAACCATTGACATGATCTTTGCCGCAAGGCAGCTCCAGGAAAAATGCCAAGAACAAAATGCTGACCTTTTCTCAATATATGTCGACCTAACGAAGGCATTCGACACTGTTAACAGGGAAGGTCTCTGGGAGATTATGTCAAAGTATGGCTGTCCACGAAAATTCATTACTAAGGTGAGACTATTTCACGATGGCATGAAGGCCCGTGTCCAAGAAAGTGGTGAACCATCAGAGCCCTTCGAAGTATCAAACGGGGTAAAACAAGGCTGCGTCCTAGCACCTACACTGTTCAGTATCATGTTCTCCGCTATGCTGACAGATGCATTTACGGATAGAGAAAACAAAGGAATAAATATAACATACAGATTTGATGGTGGCCTATTCAATCCGAGGCGGCTCAAAGAAAAATTAAAAACAAATTCAACAGTAATCAGATACTTGCTATTTGCTGACGACTGCGCCCTTAATGCCTGCTCTGAAAACGATCTACAGAGCATCGTCAGTGACTTCTCAAGAACATGCTCAGACTTTGGCCTTACCATTAACACAAATAAGACTGAAGTCTTATATTTACCTGCTCCTGGGAAAGCCTACTCGGATCCAGACATCACTATAAATGGACATGATATAAATGCAGTGGACAAATTCACATATCTTGGCAGCACACTCTCCAGAAATGGAAATATCGATAATGAAATCAACCTTCGCATCGCCAAGGCCAGTGCATCATATGGAAGACTATCAAACAATGTTTGGAACAGACGTGGTATCACCACAAACACAAAGCTAGGGGTCTACCGAGCCGTTATCCTACCTACATTGCTCTATGCCTCAGAAACATGGACAGTATACAGAAGACATGCCAAAAAACTAAATCACTTTCACATGACATGTCTGAGAAAAATACTAAATGTCAAATGGCAAGACAGAATGCCAGATACTGAAGTCCTTCAAAGAGCGGGTCTGCAAAGCATCCACACAATCCTAATGCAGTCCCAGCTGCGATGGGCAGCACACGTATGCAGAATGGAGGACCACCGCATCCCAAAACGTCTCATGTACGGCCAGTTAAGAGAAGGAAAGCGCTCGCAAGGTGGTCAAAGAAAGCGCTTCAAGGACACCCTCAAGAGGCTCAAAGCTTCTCTGAAGGAGTTCAACATTGATCCAGGCACCTGGGAGACAGAGGCACATGACAGAGTATCATGGCGCCGCGCTGTGAGATCCGGCGCACAGGTTGCTGAGGAAAGAAGAACAACGCTGACGAAAGAAAAACGCCAGAGAAGGAAAGCAAGGCACACGACACTAGCTCCAGCTGGAATTACCTGCCCAGAGTGCGGCCGAACATTCCGGGCTCGCATAGGTCTCACCAGCCACATGAGAAGGCACAAAACTTCAGTGCAAAGCCCTCAGCCCCCTGGATGACAAAGTGGTCATCATCGAACCACGATGGACGGACTATATATAAGGGAGATTAATCTAGATCTTACCTAATTCTCTCATCTTGGCTAGAGCTTTGTCCCTTGTTTGACCATCGGGAAAGTCCACTGCGGCTATTGCACCAATACCTCTTGCTTTTGACAGAAGACTTGGTTTTGTTTTCTAAGTGTGGAAAAAAGGTGGAAGGAAATCATTCTTCTCAATTAATTAAATGTCAAATAGAAATTCATATATTTGCGTTTGTGTGAAATTATTCTGCATCGAGCAAATTTATAACCTGAGAATTTCGAGTAAACAAATACAAAGTACAAAATAGAAATATATGAACATTATTGATGTAACTAACAACATACATTAGTTCTTCATGGTATGGGTTTTATTTTAAAAAGCTTGTTTCTGTCAGTCTGCACGACAGTTTCTACAAGTTGTTTCTGTCATTTTCCATTCTCGGATCAGGTTGAAATTTTGCTTAATTATTCATAATCGATAACGATGCACGAATCAATCCAAAGATTAATCAATTAATCATTTAGTCCTAATTAATTAATTTTGTTTAATATAGCAGAAGGGGAGATAAACCCCGTAATTTTCAGATAAATGGTAGTACTTAAGAGTTCCTTCTCTTCTATAAACTTTGCTTGTTAATAAGCTACCGTCTAACTAAATCTTTATAAAACTTTAATATACTAGTGAAGCAATGAAAAATATGATCAAGCCAACAAAGAAGGAGATAATATCTTATGTGATAAGATAATACCGCATTCATAATGAGGAACGATTATGTTACGAAATGAGAAATTCTGAGACTCTGTACCTGTGCCTCTTCTAAAACTTGTAATAGGTACGCCCCTGTGTCGGCTGTCCTCTGCAATAAGTTGTCCTCCTTGATGACGTTGATCACTTCTCTCAGCATCACAACTTTGGAAGGGTCTCCCAGCCAGGTGTTCATGATTCTGTAACCCTGAGACATTCACCATAGCAAGTGTTTAGTAAATAGTGCATTTCAGTGTAACAAGTCAAATATGTTTCTTTTACGACAATGGACCTCATGCACCAGTCGTAAATAAACAACATTTAGCCACGTGATAATATTCATATCACAAGAAAAACAAAAAATGTCACGTGACAGCCACCGTGTATTATGTAATTTGTATAGAAGAGATATAGCACCACGTGGCTAAATTTTGTTTGCTTACGACTGGTGAATGAGGTCAATAGCAACAGAATTAAACACTATACAATTCAAGCATTCGTTGTTGTTATAAGAAAATGAATCATTGGCAACGCTTAGGTAGCTGTCATGCAATGCAGTTAACCTCTGTGTCACACTCTATCTAAATGAACACTTCTCAAAATTAAATTTTAAATCAAAAGCTAATGTTATTAATAGACATTCAGAAGCTTTTTTATGTATCACGCAAATGTCCATAATTTAAAAGAAAGTCAAAATTTCAAAATTTAGTGACACCACTGTCTCCCCCAGTAAGGGTTCGCACTTTTTGTACCCCCCCCCGCCAGTAACGCCACTGTTAAAATATCAACGTAGATAATAATGTTAATAGCCTGTGTTCATCAGTAACTAAACCTCAATTGACACTATTGAATACCCCTACGAGATTGCCTCAAGACTTACTTCTGTTGGTCTCATGTGGTCTCTCAAGTACAAGA
>JADKLZ010003886.1:33422279-33438795 GCA_021533235.1 Biomphalaria straminea
AATAACAAATCCAGTTTTTAATAGTTTCGACTAATCAAACCGATAGAAGTACTGAGGCGCTGGCCAATATATAATAGACTGCCATATAAAATCTAGGAATCAATTAAAAAAAAACACACCAGTAGTGATGGAGGGAAGGAATGAGCGGAGAATCATCTCTACCTTCTCTCATTTGAATTCCAGACACCAATCCAGATTTCTTGATCTACGTGGACTACACCCTAACCCAAACTATTTTTTTAACAACAGGAGAATCTAGAAATGCATTTAATTAAGAATGGTATCAACTAAAACCGATAGTGAAACCTTTGATAGTACCGAAGCATTGATCTATAGTCTACCTGCCCAGTGATGTAGCAAGGTACCCGTGGGCCCGGGTTCAAGAATATGTTGATGGGCCCCTCCCCCACCCCATATGACACATATTTTGTGTGACAAAGAAATCCAGTAGTTTGTATGTATCAGCACATTTACTAAAAGACATTCCAACGCAAGTTCAATAACACAGCTGACAGAATTATTGAAGACCAAGTTTAAAGACCAACTGAAGAGGTTTTGGGGTCAGACGCGGAAACCGGTGTAATACTTTTTTTTAGTTTCATAATGCTTAAAAAAACATACGTACGAAATATTAGACATATATTCTTTGTAATTATATAGATAAAAGCGTTTTAATGTGCGTTTTAGGGTCTATCAAATTTCACAATCTCGAAGCCATTCGAGATCAGAGTCTCCCAGACAACCAAGGTCGATGACGTAGTCTTAGGGAAATTAGGTCAAATTATTACAGTTTATGGCTTACAGCGTGTTTCCCAATTCCATTTTACAGGAAGGCCAGTTTCGAAAACAAAGGCGACTAAAACACACCAATGTATAAAAAGTGGATGTTAGAGTTGGGGAAATTAGGTCAAATCACGCAATTTATGGCTTTACATGTTAGATCTACCGTTTGTCGGCTTTTCTTGATCTAGTCAAGCGAACAGCGTTTCAGCCCACGCAGTATGCGCGCCTCAGTTCACGTTTCGTTTTGGTGAAGTTACGCAATTTATGGCTTAGAGTCTAGATCTACATGTTACTATTGTTACTGCTTCAGGCTTATTCTAAATCTATATCTACTGCTTTTGACCAAGAACTAGATCTTCTTTTCTCAGATCTTTAATGATGTAGATCTATAAACTAGACCTAAATTTGATTACTCAAAGTCTATATACCAATAGTAGTAGGGCCCCTAGACTGATCCGATCGAGGTGCTGGGCCTGGATCTAGATAAAGTTTAACATTATTTACCTAGGCTATATAGTCGTCCCTAAATAGGCCCGATTTGGGTGAAAAAAATATATTAACTACAATGTTGAACTCATTCAATGTAGTTATTGTAGTGCACGATTATATTTAGTTTTATTCTAGAGTCACAACCCCGTACAACACTATAGTCACTAGCAAATTGAGTAGCAAATAGCTTTAACCTTAACCTAGACTTAAAAGTAGTCTAGCTGATTTAGATCTACTAGATCTAAATGTCCAAAAAAAACTAAGCAAAAATCAGTATCAGACCTATAGTAGATCTACCTGCTACCAATTCTATAATGTTATTACTATATTTTACTTTAGGAAATATGGATTTCGTTACACTCTTTCAGAAATATATTGGTATATTCGGGCCTATATAGTTAAATAGTTCTATAAATCTATAGGCCTATGTCAAAATTGAAGAATTTTTGTTTACATATGGTCTATATTTTGATTGGAAAAGAATCATTAGAATCAAGTTAATCTGTAACTGTAACAAGGTTTTAATATTAAATTGTGTTTAGACTATCACTAAAAATAAAAGAGATTATCCTACTGGAAAAGGAGTTGTTGTTTTTTTTTTCTATGGGAAGTAAAAAATAAATTATAGTTTCAATATAATATTAAGTAATGCATAGGCTAATGTTAATGTAGTTATGGAACTCATTTTATTAAATTTTAGTAACCCAATTATTGCCAGTTAATAGCCATTACTCAATGAATATATTTATATTTTAAAAAAACATTTTTAAAAAATGCAGAGATATTCATAATTTAAAGTGTTTAATAATTAAGGCTGGCCTCGAAAGATTATTGAGGAACGCAGTATTTTCTGTGGCTACGCAGCCCAACTGCAAACTATATATTTTGCCACGTCCAGTGAAGACATAACCAATTTCCGCTGGTGGTCAATTTAAATCTTCTTTTGAATGTTTACGTCTGCACTCGGCAGTGGATTTTCTTTTGGCTTCTAATATGTATTCGAAGATGCAATTTCTCATAAATAGCATCGTTCCAAGAATGAGATCCAACTCTTTTTTTTTTTTTAATTTAACCCCTTTACAGATCAATTTAAGTCATCATTGCAATGGACATTCAAATCTACAATAACATAGAAATGTCAAAATTTGAATAAGTTTCAAAATCCAGAAATTTGTGTGGTTCGCGCTCTGAACTGTCTTCTCTGTCGTCTCAGGTTCAAACATTGACTGCTGCCATTAACTAACATCCTGCTAGAGTTTTGTGCTATGATATAGTAATATTCAATCATTCAATCCTGATTCAAAGCAAGTGAAAAGGACTAAAATAACAAACAAATAATGTTGTGTGTATAATAAAGAACTCTATTAAAAAGTGATTTTGTATTTACATTTTTTAGTATTAATTATTAAAAAAAAATTGTAGAATGTTTCTGAGATTTGTTTCACAATAGAAACAGGGAATATTAACTCTTCTTGTTCTTCCCAAATGATGAAAGATCCATCTAGTAAACTTGTCTGTATGCCACATGTCATATATGTTTTCTGTAAAATAGATTTTTTAAAATTTATTATTAACATTTATACTTAATTATGTATACATATATATAGATCTAGTGGTTATATATATTATATATGTTATACTGATTATCTAATCCAACATTAACATCTATGGCTGCCTTGTAGTGCGGTTTGCGCGCTGGACTGTCATTTGGATTTATCGATGGTCCCGGGTTCTAACCCTGCAAGCTCCCATGCCCCATCGCCCAGCGGGAGGTTTGGACTAGGAAGTAACTATCTTCCGAAGGAACATGAAACATGTAAAACATTTTACAAAACTTTTTTCTTTTACAAACATATAACTCTTATTGTTTGTAATAATAATTAATTACTCTACTCTACATTAGGTCTAGGCAATCTAATATACCGGTATTTAAGACTTAAAGACATGTGAATAGTAAACATCTGTATTTAATATTACCAATATAAATGATGACTTATTATTTTTTAGATCTAAAGAAACAAAAGTCAAGCCTAATAAGTATAGTAAGGGCTAGTAAAGGGCTAGACTCTATATTACTATATTAGATCTATTATAAATATATTCCATGTCTATATATAGAATTATAGATTTAGCTTCTAATCTAAAGGCTTTAGGTTTAGTCCTTGGCCTTGACTAATAGATATTTAGATATTATAATAATTAGTGTTTTTAATATAATACTAATACTATACTAGTGTTACACAGTCACAGTGAGTGTAAGTGTAAGATGTACTATAGATCTAGTGACTATATCTAATCTATATACTATATTAGTATATAATAATATAAGTTTATGTCTATTATTATAATTATACCAAAACTAAGTAAATCATAGTAAATGGCTGGATCTAATTCTAATCTATCTCTAGTTCTATTCTAGCTACTCTTAGCTAGGCCTTCTAAAACTTACTAGATCTAGTCACTCTATCACTGGATAACTTTATAATACATTATTTGTAGTAATACTTAATACTAATAGCTTATACACTAGTAGATTTAAATTTAAGTAGATCTAAAATCTAATCTAGAGTACCCTATTGTCACTATTGAGTATTGTATTGTTACAGTTACAGTATTATTGTAAATTGTAACCTATTCTAGACTGACTAGACTTAGTTAGACTACTTTAATCTATCTAGAATCTATATTTACTTCCGGTTTCGGCCATTAAAGCTGATTTTCAAATCTCGTTATTTTTTACACTTTCAAATTACTTTTTCTAATATAAATACGCTTTTCTAAAATCTCAAATTTTTAGGAACTAACTCTGATGATATGAACTATCTAAATCAATCGCTATCTCAATTTCGAAAAAAACCTCTTCAGTTGGTCTTTAAGTACTGTTTAGCAAAGTAAAACTTATGTGCGAGTGGCTGCTTTTGTTGGAACAATAAATGAAGTCTATTTTCAGTGGCGTAGCTAGGGTGGGAGGAATGGAGGGGTGCAAATTTGAAAATCTCACCGGATCCACACTGAAGCCCTCTCCCCAATTAGTGTCCAAAATTTGTTTTCCATTAAATATTAAATATTACGCCTTTCTAAAGATGGTGATAATTTATTGCTGTTTGTTTACATCATCCACCTTTCTCAGCTATTCAGGTTGTCTGTATATGTTGGGCAAGCTTATTGGTGGAGTTAAGTAATTAGGCCAATTTTTTTTTTGACGATTCGTTTGGGTTAATATTTTCCTTTAATCCAAGACATCCTTATGACTTTCCAGTACACATATCAGACGACAAAGCAGCCATTCAAGTGAAAGACAATATCCAACAATAAATGTAATTATCGTATATATAATGCCTATAAATCTCCTTCTCAATACAGTCACAATAAGTACCTAAAAAGTCAACATCTTTAATGTTTCCCAAAGTAACAAACAGAATATGAAGTTTCTAAATTTAGAGTTTTGTAAATGGAAAAAAAAAAGATTCTTATGTTTTAAAAAAGGCTGAAAAACAAAAAAGGTATACTAATATCAACAGCTTAATTAACATGGAAAAAAAAAAAAAGAAAGAATGGAATTATGGGACCCAAACGTCGACCACCAAATTAACGCACCGTCACCACATTACAATGTGGTAAAAGCAATTCCTTACAATGACCCCAACTGAAAAAAAAAGGGTTAATGTTTTGAAGTCAATATAAAGTTTGAGATAACGGAAACTTTTTATTTTTTTTAAACCATTTTTTTTACAAAATTGCTGTGTAGGGCAGGCCACAATTGGTCATTAGTCATTTGACCAGGCGATATGAAACCTCTATGCGCCATGTAGTGTCGTATTAACAGTTGAAAAGGCCTCAAGCTATTGGAGATATGGGGCCCCATATATAAGTCCAGATACTGTATGTAAATACTAAGTATTTCATGGAGGCCCTAAGCTAGAGCTTATGTTGCATAGAGGGACCCTGGGCCCATGGTTGTTTCACCATCGGGTGCGGGCCCCTAAATGGCCGTGGTCCCAAGTTCATTGAACCCCTTCGCGCCATGGATGCTACACCACTGTACCTGCTACTACACGACACTGACTACACTTACAGTTAAGTTATAAGCAGCATTCGGCTAACCAACCCTAGAACAAAAAAACACACACTTTCATCCAAGTAGAACACTAAAAGTTGGACAGCAGACCAGTGTGTATTGAAGCGGAACCTCCGAAGGTCACGACTGAATTGGCCAGATAGCTCTAGGGCTAGTCTAGTGTGTAGAGGCTATAAAAGATAACAAAGACTGCCATGGCCCATGTGTTTTTCCGTGTACGTAATAGGCTTCAGTTGTATACCGAACACATAACACATCTGATAGTTAGATATCTAGATCTACTTTCACACATGCCAAATGTATCTTACCCCGCCCTTTCATTTTTGGTTACTAAGTAAAATGTATGGATCTAGATATATTAATGGTCTATGCATTTTTTTGAAACTTTACTGTAACATTTTGTACAAAACTCATTTAATTTCAAGAACTTAAAGATCGTAATAATACAACATCTATCCATTTACAATTTTTAATAATTCCTAATATCGATATCATCAATGTGCATAATGTATCGGAATCTAAGAATTTTATGCTCTGGAAATGTAGGCACCGGTAAATTTTAGTTACTTTCTTATAAGGCGGAAATTTAGGCATCGGAAAATTAGGCACTTTGTAATAGCGATCTTAATTTGAAAGTTTTTACGTCTATTATATCTTTAGGCTGTGGGCTAAGCAACTAAAATAATTTCTAACTGCTTTTACCGTTCCCCTTTAAGTCAATAGAATATTTTTTTACTTAATTTACTGAGGAGAAAGATTTCAGTGATAATGATTGAACAAACACAAACTGCGCTATTTTAATTAAAACATATCTTAATTGAATATTTTAATCTCAGTCTTACCGCGTTTTTTTTTAATACCGTTCTCATTTGATTCACAGTGTAAAATTTGATGGAGGAGAAAGTCGAGAATTAGGTATTGACTCATCATTCATTCGATATTATATTTTCTAATGATTCCTCTATGTCTTTGTCATCGTTGCTCCGGATTTCTGACCTACTGTTAAGTCACGTGGTGGTTGAACAACAAAGAAGAGAATGGCATTGTCTTCCTATATTTCCATTGCTGTTGCTCCTCTATTTTTACACAATTTTACATTCACAAACATTTTGAAATATACTGAGTACATCAACGAACTTCATGAATGTTCAAATAGCTACACGAATGTTTTATTAAAGGGTCAGGAACTGTGCAAGGATAGGTTTAGCAGTGATATTACTTTATAGTACATGGCCGATGATACATTCACATTTTAATATTATATGCCAATTAAAATAAATCTTTTTATTATTCCTTTTTTTTAAAGATTAAATTTGTAATTAAAAAGTTAAAATTTACAAATATGTAATGTCTCCCACTCATATTCTCTGTTGGAGTTACAACTTTCAATAATTATTTATTGTGCCGATACCTAACAAGATATTAGTCAATTGAAAACCTAATCAATTAGTTAATTAACGATTGGTAAGTAATTAATTTGTTTGATATAAAAATGATTTGTACAGTATTAAGATACAAGATCCAATAAATGTAACTCATGTTATATCTCAAAATGTTTTGTTATGTGTATTACATAGATTCTGAGACTCCCTGGACCAGGAAGATATATATCATTGTATTGATGAGGGGTCTAAATATAGATCAGGAGGGTGTACAGACATTATATAGGCTTTGGGCAACCCCAATCGCATGATTGTTAAAATGAATAGAGAAAATAAAAGTAAATGTATCTTATGATTTAAAATTGTTTAATATATTTGTTTGTTTGACATGTTGACAAGTGTTTTACAATATAAGATTTGTAATAGTTCTATTTGTTATCTAGCAGGCGCGACATCTGTACTGGGAGTTGTGTGCAGGAAAGCGCTCCCAGGGAGGCCAATACAAGCGCTACAAAGACACTCACAAGAGCTCCTTCAAGGAATGCGGTATCGATATTCACGACTGGGAAGCACCAGCTCTCGATCGCCCCTCATGGCGTGAAGCTGTGAGTCTCGGAGTCTCAAGATTTGAAGCAAGAAGAGTGGCCAGGGAGAAAGAGCACCGAACCAACAAAAAGCTGAGAGAAGGAGCAGGCCTATCTGCAACTGACATAACCCACGCATGCTCATATATACGGCCAGCTTTTAAAGCGAAGATTGGACTTTACAGCTATAGAAAATGAGAAATGTGCTAATCTTTGACCACGAAGGAGGAGCTATCATTATTATATCATTATTATAGTAGTGTTAATGCTTATTTAAACTTTCAACATTGGACAATATATCAGGTTTTAGTTTGTTCTCTGTATCGTTTATAAGATTCAAAGACTCTCTCTTTCTCTCTCTCTCTCTCTCTTTCTCTCTCTCTTTCTCTCTTTCTCTCTATCTCTTTTTCTCTCTCTCTCTCTCTGTGTATGTGTGTGCACGCAATTGCTTGTGTGTGTATATCACACCCCCTCCCCCATTCACATTGTGTGCAAATAAAGATCCACGTCTACTTTGACACTTTTTAGTTGAGTTGCTTCCCTTATATTTACAACAATATTAAGATAAAAGGATTGTTTAAACTAGAAAAAGAAGTCTACTATCAGCCATTTGTTTTTTAAATTTAAAACTAAAGGCTGGCTAGATTTGAGAGGAGTGTTATCAGAAGACAATAAGAATCATCCTTTCCGTTGAGAAAGTTGAAGCACCCTTGCAAAATTCAGGATATCTTAACTGAAATGAATTCAATATTGTACTCAATGGTGGAGGCGCGGTGGCTGAGCTGTTGGTGTCCTGGGTTCAAATCTCGGTGAAGAATGGGACTTTTAATTTCGGAATTTTTAGGGCGCCCCGGAATCCACCCAACTCTAATGACTTTAGTTGGGGAAAATAAAAGCGGTTGGTCGCTGTGCTGGCTACACGATATCCTGGCTATGTAACCATGTGGTTTTTTAAGAATAAACATTTTGATTACCATTAGGTGCCAACCCCTTAGGATGAAACGAGATCTAGTAGGCCCTATTCTAGTAACTAGTGCAATGATCGAGCGTTACCAGAGCTGATGAATTCTAAGCCAAGGGCTACAACTCTTTAAATATTTAAAACAAAATCAACTTCTATTGGATTATCTCCCTGTGTTGCTATAAAAATAAAAGTAAAACTCATGTATTGAATATCACTCATTTACGTCACAAAATGTCATGTGTTAGTTTCCCGTGTCATGTCTTTGCCAACTTGGTCTCTACCCTGTTTTCCTCTCCTCTAGTGTGTCTTTCACAGCTTTCACTTTAGTGTTCTCTCTATCCAGCAGCGTTCGTCTTTTATCTGGTTATTCTTTCAATAATCTCCAAGGCAAACATTGGAGGGCTAAAGTTTGCCAACATCCCCCGAGACACGCTGTAAACTCAGTACAGTTGTGTCCCCTTGTTTAGACGTCCAGAATGTTTGAACAAGCTACCAATGAAGTTTTATCTCGAGTTGCAGACTCTACAGAAAAAAAAAAACAGTCTCTACTCTTCCATGACTAAGTTCACGTTTAAGTAGACTGTGATGAAAATCAGAGCAAATTGTACACTCTATTCAAATATTACATCAGTTTATTTCAAATGTGTACTGCTAATTAAATGAGAAAAACAAACAAAATCTATAAAAAATAAAGCTAATCTAATAGGAAAAACTCCGCACTTTCAACTATATTTCTTAATAATGTAGACATTATTTTCCTTATTTGATATCAAACAAAATTGGATTGATTTCCCTTGTTGGTATCAACCAAATAATTAATTATTTTACCAGTAATTAATTGGGAAATAAATCAATATTTTATTGATTCATGTCTTGTCTGTGCCAATGCATAATTATGCAAAGTTTCAACTTGATCAGGGGATGGGTGTGGGAGAAATAACGTCTATAAAGCTTTGACTAGCCAGAAAGAGTGAGTTAATATGAGCTTGTCATTATGAGGTTGTGTAGCAAGCGAAAGAGCTTAGAAATATGAGTTTTTCAGAGCTAAAAAGAGCTTAAAATGTATCACAATCATACAAATAATCAACATTTCCTATTTTATGTAAGCCGGATACACCAAAATAGACTAGCTATTTATAGTTATAGGCCAGAGATTACAATCTTGAGT
Organism: Biomphalaria straminea; assembly: GCA_021533235.1. NCBI lineage: Eukaryota > Metazoa > Mollusca > Gastropoda > Planorbidae > Biomphalaria > Biomphalaria straminea. Next base: position 33,431,728 of record JADKLZ010003886.1, read on the forward strand.
GTGACGATAACAGAGATCGCTTTCTTAATCAGTAACACAGTGTTTGGTGTTTATGCAGGTGAGTGCACAACATAGTGTCAAAGGTCAATGAAACCTGGCTATAGATGACTCAAAAAGGTTGTCTTACGAGTTGTAAACTTATGTAGGTCTGCTTTGTGCGTAACTATCTCACTGTATGACGTATTGTATTGCACATCTAGCGATGTTGTATGACGTGCTAGCATAATACGTCAAGATACACTGAATGACGTGTTTTTGTGGCATATCGAGGCACACAGTTTATGACGTCTTTCAATGCGCCAAGATACACAATAAGACTTTTCTGCAAAGCATGTCAACGTACAATGTATGACGTTTTTTTCATTGTCCGTCTAAATATACTGTTGGGGGGGGGTACTGTAATTCATGACAAACAGTATGACTGCCATAGACAATAAACTAAATTTTACAGCAAATACTGATTATATCAGCAAAAAAGATTACGATTACTAAGAAAACTGTCATCTTTTAATGTTAGCGAAAAGGTCTTGGCTATGTTTTATCACGCTCACATCGGCAATATTTTACATTTTAATATCACTGCCTTGTATGGCAATCTAAGCACTGAGAATAAAATAAACTCCAGAGAATCCTAAATGTTGCTGGTAAAGTCATTAGCAAAAAAACAAACCCCATTTGGGCAGCTGTTTGAGACAAATATCCTTAAAAATCTAAAAAGATTCCAGAAATAATAAATCACCATTTGGGTCAGGATTTTGTGATTTTACCATCACAAAAGAGATACAAGACACCGATAGCAAAGACAAATAGACACAAAAACTCTATTATTCCTCTGGCAATTAAATCATTAAACAGATACAATCTGATGTAAATTTTTGACATGTACATTGTGAGTGAGTCTGGTGTGAATGAACATTTTGTTTCTCTTTATAGTTATAAATGTTTTGTTTGGTTAATGCACAAATTGTAAGACAAATTTCCTTACGGACAATAAAGATTATTATTATTATTATTATTATTGCATTAAGAATAACTTAAAATTAATTTTAATTTTAAAATATATGCAGGGGGTTCACAACTATTTTCAAGATTTAAATATCCGGGCGGGTATGTAAGTCCGTGTTGGTTCGAGACCAATAGGTACACATCTTGAAACACTGAAATGTGACGTGGCAACCTATGGGCAGTTTAAACTAATTGCAAGTTGTCACATCCTATTTTCAACTGCTGTGACCAGTTAGTTGACTAACATAGGCTTTTGTTCCTAACGGTATTCTCTTGTATTTAACAAAGCGTAACAAGTTTGTTGAAGTCATGTACACACAGGAACAATGTCTGCACTGTAATGTACACATTTACTTTTACAAAAGAGTTAGGCATTAAAAAAATAAACTTACGCTTAATGTGCGGCGTTTCACTTTTTGCATTAGAAGTAGTTTACCATTGCAACTTCTCATGTAACTAAAAAAGCAAGCCCTTGATACAGATCCACCGTTACCGGCTAATTAAGACATCATTTACCAATTAAACCCTCTCTCTCACACACACTCACACACTTACACACGGACACCTACGCATGTGGGCATACATTTTTATTTTTGATTCTCAAGCACATACCAAATAATAAATGCGATTAGTTGATTGACTCAAACATAAAAGGAGTTTGTTTTTTTAATTAGATTTTTTCCCTTTGAGTTTGTTCACATTATTGTTTTGAGTCACATCCCATGGGGTGTCATGGAAGACCCCGGCTGGTGCCGCCTGTCATGTCCAGTGTCCGTCATCCCCGAGCTCCCGCCACCCCTCTGCCAGCTTTCCACGAGGTCAGTAAAGTCCGGCAACTTTGAAGTCGCCATCATGGGGTTCTGCCCCACCATCTCGTGCCGAGCCTGTCCACCATAGGGATCGCATCTTGGCACGGTGCCGAACACCGGCTGAACACAAGATTCCGTTTGTGCCTGATTGTTGAACACCGAGCAAGGCTCGCACCAGAAACTTGCTGGTAAATTTCTTTCTTGCATAGGCGTGACGCGGCCCTTGTGAACCGGAACCACGTGACTCCCTTTTGTTTTGGAATGGCAATGAGTTTTTTGAGTTGAGTAATTTTGCAGACCGAATTGGAAGAGCTCGCTCAGTGGCCCAATACCAGCTGAAACATTCCTCTTCCCAGTATAGCGGGATGTCCTTGTATGGTCTGCGTTTGAAGTGGATGGAGAAGTGAAAGATTTCCTCGTTGTTTTGTTCGCAGGCTCTGTGTCGCCTTGGGCTATCCTCAGAAGGTCGGCGTAGTAGAGCTCGCGACCAGATTTCGTGGCGGCCCACTTGTCTTCATAGACGTCGCAGCCATCCTCGTGGCCTTTAGAGCGACCGAAAAACTTCTGAATGTCCGCGCTGACCATCTCGGCGAAGTGAAGCAGCTGAGAGGTCACGTCCGGGGCGTGGGAGCGAAACCTGCGCCTGTACTGCTCGTACGTCTGCAGCAGTTCCGCGTCGTCCATCTCGCTGATGTCTTCCTCATCAACGTCCTCAAACTCCTCCTGCTCGTTGTAGATGCCGCAGCTCCCAGAGGCTGCATACTGCGACGAGGGAAACGCCGCACTGAATGTCTGCTGAGGTGGAAGATTCGGCCGAACTGGATGGTGGTACGACTGGTGATAAAGGTGCGCCACCGAGGATTCAATGCCGTGGTGCGGGTGGGGCTGTGGAGGCTCATGCTGAGGTAGACGTTGATGCTGGTGGTGGAGGTGATGAAGAGAATGCTGATGATGATGTTGTGGAATGCTGTGGTGGTGTAGATGATGATGGTGCAGCTGGTGCAAGTACTGCTGAGACTTTGTTACGGACTCGCTGACCATGTCATCCGTCAGATGGTATGACGACCTGGTCAGAAAATTGGACGATCCAGGGTCATGGTCATGCATGGCTAGCATTTGACTAGAATATTTGACTGACTATTTGAACAGAGTTTCTGTGATATGATATTTTTAGAAGACATTTCCTTTCACAGGAAACGTAGCATACCTTTATCTGTTCATCGTTTATCCATTTGATAAGAAATATAATGAAAGAAATATTGGATTTGTTTACAAACAATGTCACCTTGTATCACAAATACACTACCTAATGCTTCCTTACTGTTATATATTTCCATCTTGAGCTCAATATTTATGACTGAAGCTCTTGTCAAAGATATTATGATTTAGAAATAAATATTTCTTTATCTAGTGTCGTTTGTCCTATTTTAGTGTGCATCCTAACAATTTGGTTTCTACAAATCTGATACAGATTTTTGGTGACTAATTCAATAGACACATTGGCTTGAGGCTGCTTACACAAGAGATTATCTTAAGGACGCCTTCGTCTTGCAAGACACTAAGATGTTTTCACCTGAAAATATAAAATAACTTTGTAGTAAGCAATATGAAACATTATATTCATTATTACAATGGATATAAAGTGAAATCAAATACAATGTAATGTGAGCTTTTCTTCTACTTAATTCAAGTTAAACCCAATGAGTCATGTCTCTTAAATAAACTCGATAAATAAAATATGTCTTATGACAATAATCTATTTGTTACCGTTATTTCCAATTGTTAAGTACACTAACATTGTTTTGTATAGTCTTTGTCAGGGCCGGTCTTAGGCCACTGCAACCTATGCCATCGCAGTGGGCCCCGCGCTTTCATAGGCCCCGCGCTAATTCAAAGTGTAAATATTAAATTGCAAAATATATTCGCAAAATTTCTGGACATTTCTTTAATTTATTAAAATCTCCTAAAAACATTAAAAAAAACTCCAGAAAAAATAGACAAAATTGTCATTTGTGGATGTCATTCATTGCTAAAAACTTAAATCTTACGCACGATAAAAGAACAAAAAAGGCATTTCATGTAATAAAATGTAATAATCGTGCAAGTTTTTTTTTTTTACCTAAATCGGTAGTTCCAATGCTTTATTTAATTTATTGTCAGTGGCATATGAATCGCCATTGGTTACAAGGTTCGTAAAGTACAGACCGCTATTTTTAACTTAGTCATATATTTCTCTTCTACAATTTTTCTCTTCCCATACAGACTAGGCCCCGCGCAATCAGTTTCGCATAGGGCCCCGCACTTGCTAGGACCGGCCCTGGTCTTTGTTTAATAGCAACCATTACCACTTCCGGCGTTAATAACCTTACGGAACCTTGGGCATCTTTGGAAGAAAAACTTACAAATTAAAACGATTGGTTCGACTCTAAATGAACTATATTAGATCTGTAATCAGAGCAAAGAGAGATGCACTCGCTACATACAAGGCGAAACCTACCCAATGAACCTCTGAAAGAAGCTGGAGCCACTGTGCCGAGGACTGCAGGGAACTGTCCCAATTAATACTTAATAGAGCTGCGAAAGAATATTCAGCGTGCTGCTCATGCAGGCAATATAAGAGGGATGTATGAAGGAATTAAAAAGTCTCTCGGACCTGCCCAAAACAAGTCAGCACCTCTCAAATCAACCACTGGATAAACTATCACAGACAAGTGCCAACAAATGCACAGATGGGTCGAACTTACTCCGAACTCTACGCCACAAAAAGCTCAGTCTCTGCCTCAGCCCTTAACGCTATCAACCAATTACCCACAAAAACGAAGTATCCATCCTTTAGAACTGAACAAAGCCATAGACAACAAGGCTGCCGGCAAAGCCCCTGAATGTAACGATAGCCCCCCAGATCTTATGAAACAATGTAAAACTACACTAAGCCAACCTTTACACGAACTGCTTTGCAAATCTTGGCAAGAAAGTGTTGTGCCACAGGATCTGCGGGATGCAAAGATCATCACCCTGTACAAGAACAAAGGCGACAGAAGCGATTGCAACAACTACAGGGGAATTTCTCTCCTAAGCATTGTAGGCAAAGTCTTTTCTCGAGTGAGACTTCCCAGGCTACAAAAACGTGCTGATCGAGTCTATCTAGAATCACAGAGCGGCTTTCGCTCAGGGAGATCCACAACTGACATGATTTTCTCCATCCGTCAACTTCAGGAAAATTGCAGAGAGCAAAGGATGCATATGTTCATTGCATTCATTGACCTGACAAAGGTTTTGCTCTAGCCAGCATAGAAGGCCTCTTAAAAATCTTAAACATAATAGGCTGTCCAACAAAGCTGCTAAATATTATTGTCTTTTTTCACAAAAATATGATGGGTACTGTGCAGTTCAACGGCGCCTGCTCCGAAAGTTTCAATATAAACAGTGGATTCAAACAAGAATTTGTCCTGGCCCCAACCCTCTTTGGAATATTCTTTTCAATGCTAATCCACCACGCGTTTGATAAATCCACCGAAGGCATATATCTTCATTCCAGATTTGATGACCAACTTCTAAATATTGCTAGACTGAGGGCCAAAACTAAAATTAGTATAACCCTCTTAGCTGACGACGCATCAGTCTCTCCCTTGTTCGATACCAAACAAAATAACAATAGTTAATTAGCTAATTGTGTTTTGTTTTAAATTTATTCTTGTATTTTCTAGTACTAGAAGAATTTTTGCAAAATTTCAAGTTAATCCGAGATTGGGTTTGAGAGAAATAACGTGTACAAATCTTTTACCAGACAGACAGACAGACAGACAGAATGAGTTGATATAAGCTTTTTAAAAACTGCAACCCATGATCACGTACAGATAAGTATGACACACTAATTGTTTTTAAACAAGAGTTTAGGAATCAAAAGACACAATAGGATGAATAGAATCTCGTGAACGTTTGAATTTGTAAATTAAAGTGAAAGACTAGAACTTCAGAGTTTTGTCTCTTCCAGAGGGAGACCACTCTAAAAGCAGATGTCATTTGTCACAGTGTTTAGAGGAGCTCGTGTCACAGTGACGTGCAATTAAAACTAGGACTCCAGCTGACTGTATTTATCTTGTGGTTCAAACAACCACGAAACTAATATCCAAAGACTTTTCCCCCCTTTAAAGCAGGCTATAGATATAGGCACAGTGAGGCTCGACCACCTAGAGCGCTGACATAGATTTATAAACACTTTTGTTTACAATACCTCTATTAAAGTCACAATCCCATAGAACGCCGATCTCAAAAAACGATTCAATGATTTTTTCTAGAAAATTAATAGTTGTATATTGTTGAGAAAAGAATTACTAGCTCTTGAGGAAAACTCTAGTTTAGCCGTTATAATTTTTCAAAGTAAAAATAAATAAATGTAAATTTGACTTGAGTACTAAACTTAGATCTAGAGCCAAAATAGATTTTGAAAGGAATATATCCATAGACATGCATAAATATAGAGTGGAAAAAGGAAGTAACTTTATGTAACTTGAAAACATGTATATCTATTGAATTCGGATTTCCGAATTAAGAAAAATTTAAAAATTACATGATCTTCAGGCTTAGAGATTAAACAAAACTCATAGACATAAAATAAAGTACACACAAACGCAATTCACAAGTTTCCATTTCATAGAACTCTCTTATTGGCCAATCTATATTTATTTATGTCTATGAGTATATCGCATTCTTGAAACGACCATCGCATTTGGGAATTTCCGAATGTAAGGCATTATTCATTTTGCGGCTCGTCTTTTAAGTCTAGATTTAAAGTCCGATATCTATATTATTGACATTATTCGAGAGAAAAAGAGTTTATTAAAATTAAAGTTGCTTTAAAATTATTGATAGATTATCTAAGCCTTGCTTATATTTTTTACGTAAACGAAATGCTATTGATAAATAATGGGTCGCGTCGATTGCTGTGTGATTCTAATTGAAATATACAATACGTCTGGTCAGAGAGCTATTTGAAAATAGTTATTTTATAGTTATAGTTAACTTGAAAAAGTTATTTGTATAAAATTTAAATATCTTAACCATCAAGGCAAAAAGCTATCATAAGGTTAACATAGGGATTCAAACTTTAACACACTCAATATCCGTCCATTTATATCACCCAACCACATGCACCACAGTGATATGTATTACTTTGGCACCAAATGTGGTGGTTCACAATCTCGACTCCCCCCTCCCCACATCCTTTCATTTTAAATAGAAAACCTCCCCACAC
>JADKLZ010003886.1:33454718-33469906 GCA_021533235.1 Biomphalaria straminea
CTGAAGAGTGTCAAGGCCTGCAGGAATTCTTGATTGAAAAGTACAGCGGAAGCCGTCCAGCTCTGCGCGTTTGTATCCAAGATGCAGTGAGCGGAAATTTGCATCAGGTGGTCAGAGATGAGCTTCCAGAAGTGCATATTGACGAAATGACCATCGTTCAGTCCAGCGTGGCTGCTGTACCGTCTTAGATTGTGAACCGATCTTTTTTTTTTTCAGATTTTATTGTTATTTTATGTAAACACTTGCAAAACTGGTGTACTGCAATAAGCTACAAAGAGAAACTACAGATTAAAAATAACAACGCATTATCCCCGTATCATCCTATTAGATGGTCCTTATGACAGAACTGTATGCTAAATATTCAAAGAAACCGAATTTAATAAATCAAGGTCTTTTTTTTTCGGAAATTGAAAAAAATATTTAATTTTTTTTTTTACAATTTGATTTAAGTAATAAATTAAAGAGTAAATGTAAGGAATAATTCACTTAACTCTTGGACAATCAGTTGTGATATTCATGCTCTTGACTTCTATTTATGTTTCAATTCTTGCTGCCCACTCTGGCTATGGCTCCGGTCTTATTGTACCATAATATATCCTTACTCTAATTAATATAAACTAGTGCTATGTAAGCTTACAAAAATTGATTAGATCTAAATTTGAATACTTTGCATAATAAAAGTATCTGCAATAAGAAGATATGATAAATATGCATGCAATGCTAACTATTCATTATTATTTTAAGTATCTGATTTTTGTCTTTAGATGAAGATATTTAAGAAATATATACGGTTACATACGGTACTCCTGATTTACATTTATCTATATGCACAGCAGAGAGAGAGAGAGAGAGAGAGAAAGGAGAGAGAGGGAGGAAGGGATGAAGATTTAGAAAGACATATAAATGCATTTTTAAACTTTGTATTTTAAGTTATGATTATTTTAGAGTAATTTTAAATAAAGAAAGATTATTTAGAAAATAAAATTGTCATAATTATGTGAATACCTTCAAATGTTCAGTTAACCAATGAATCTATTTCAATGTTATGTTTTACAAATTCTGTTTTTATAAACATATGAAATCTTTTTGATACATCAAACTTAATCATCCTAATTAGCATAAGATAGTTGAACAACTTGTGTGAGATGTTTAAAGAATACAACTAATCTATCTGTAGATGTAGGCCTACAGTATATATGTTTGTACACATTCGATTTGTTTTGAGGTTTTATTGATTTTGAAATACATTTATAAAATACTGGTACATTTTTTATCTTTAAAAAAAAATAAATGGATACATTTGTTACCTAATACCTTGTAAGTCTTCTTTTTAAAGATATTAGTGTTCTTGATATTCCTAATTTAAAATTGACATATAAGTATATAAATAAACAGAACTAATTGTATATCGAATTTATAATGTTCCAGTGTTCTGGTCGTAACGGTACTAACAATGCTCATTAAATTATCAAATCTCGTGTCTGGGTTTTAACTCAGCTGTTGGGTTTTTTGAGCGTGTTGTTTCTCATTAATGGACGTGGTCTCTCTTACCATCGTTTACTTCTGCTAGCGCGAAGAACGTATTTCTTGTACATTAGACATAGCTCACTAAACACACTGATTAAAGGCAGGTTGTAGCAGACCCCAAGTTTAAAAAGTAAATATATCTTGGCTAATCAAGCCACCAAGGGCACAAGTATATCAATATCATAAAATCTCCATGTTCAGAACAAACTAATTTCACAAAATACGCGTTGCAGCCGAGAATGTCATTTACATCCATACTCTACAAAGGTCAAAACGTTATAGAGGTTTTCACATCGTGGTCAGTTACTGACCGATAACTTTTCCGTGCTAAAGGCCTGAGATAATCAAGGGACTACGAAATCACTTCATGTCACAGTGAGTCTCAAACGAGTCTGTGACACTAGGTCATTAGGGTTCAAATTCCTCCAGGTATCTCGGTTTATGGCGAGATTTTTCAAATGTCACCACGTCTTGCCCATCTGCTTGGCATCTGCATCTAAATCAAGGTGCCATAATTGTCTTGTCCATGACCTCTTACGTTTTTCTTGGAAATCCAGACGAGGGCTTTTCTTGGAACTGTGTTGTTTATTCATCTCCAGCTTCCCTGAAGGACATCTACTTCAATAGGCTAACGTACTGCTTTTTTGTTGGTCACTATATTCCTCATACGAGATCTTGTCTGGCCAACGGATCACAAGAATCTTCCTGAAGCAGGTATTGGAGAATTCCTGGATTCAGTTTGCACAGTGGTCTCATTGACTTCCAGAGCCTCTGATCCATAAATAATTATTGGCTTAAGAATGTATTGAAAATAACAATTTTTCTGGTGGGGGTGTTTATTTTAGAAGTACTCGTATAACTATACCCAATTGTTGTTCAAAGGAGAGCGCAACAAAATTTAATAAATACTGTAAGGACCGTTTGGGTGCTGACAATAATTGAAATATTTTTGTTATGTAAAGCTTGTATGAAGTAAAAAAAATTGAGCAAAGGAAAAAAGAATACTTAAAATAAAATAAAACAATGCAAGGGAAAGAACCACTTAATATTGAGCCATTTATCTCAATTATGCATGTTTTAACTCCCATTCTATTGTATAAAACAAAATTAATTACTAATAATTAATTCTTGTCAATTTAATTTTTATGATGTCACAGACATTGAATAATTTTGCGAAATTTCAAATTGATCGGAGTATAGAAAGTGGGGGAATTAACATGTTAAAACGTAATAAGGGAAATGAATCAATGTATACATTCACACCTCTCAAATCTCAATAAGTAGCATCATATATAATTCTATAGCAAACACATTAAATAATTACAAATATAATACCAATAATGTATTAAATAATTGGTTATTTTTGTTTACCGATCCATGAATAATCGTGCCAAGTTTCAACTTGATCCGAGCTTGGGGAATGGGAGATAAAAGGTAATAAGGGGAAACAATTCATTTATACATTCACATCTCTCATGAAGAAGCATTTATAATAATTAATTCCCTTGATCCGAGAATGGAAGTGGGACACAAGAAATGTTCAAACTTAGAACCAGAAAACTCTCTAAGCTGTAAGACAATAGCGTTATTGAGGACAATAGATTAACAAACTGCATAACCATCGTAATTGAGTACATACTAACTATTGTGATGTTAGGATTGTCTTCAGACTGTACTGGAGTTAACTTCAATTACTCAGCAGGCGTTTGAGTTTTAGTGTTCGGTTGTATTCAATGCAGTTAATTATCCAATGCAGACATACAACAAGACACATCGATTTAACTAGTGAACAGAATGGATGAATGCAGTTGAACGTTTAAATACTATTTTAATAACGAAATAGGCCACAGTCAAATGTCTCAGTATTCCTAGTAAGAATAAAACACGTCTACACCCAAAGAGATCCTAGCGCTAACTGATTTCTTAGTCTCTAACCCAACATATCCCAAACGTCACTAGTCCCGTTCACTATGCGTTCACTATGCGTCTTTTATGGTGCGTCGCTAGATAAGTATAATTAAAGAATTGAGTACCTAATACTATATAGATTAAAATTATTGAGGCACACGAGAAGTACCATTAAAACAAAGTGTTTCAATCTTATCAATGCACGAGCATACATTGTGGTAATATGTTTAATTGTTTACACCACATCAGTATCCGTATATATCGAACGTCTGTCGACAGCGCCCACCTTCAGGGGCGTAGCAGTGTATCAATGCTCTGATGTTGTGCCAACCCTTATGCCCAACAATTAATCAAGAAGATTACGTTTGCAGAGCAATAACAAACAAGAAAATTTATCCTCTCCTGTACAAAAGTATTTGGAATGTATGTAACTTTGGCAAGTAATAGTGTCATATAACCTTAGTAGTGTCATGACTTATTATAAGTATACTGTCATTAAATTTAATACGGTACTATCATGACTTTATATAAGACTAAGACTGCTTTATTGATCCTTATTGACATTTGTTGTGATTACAAGGACTCTTTTCTCTTATGAAAAACAACACAACAGAGACATCCACATAAATAGAACATATACAACATAAAGAGAATAGTGTCATTTAGGGAAGTAGCATTAAATAAAGTCTGGATCTACTAGAGCTAGATCTAGGTCAATATTATGATCAGAATTAGTAGGCCTACTACTGGGTTTTAGTGCATTTATGCATCAAATTCACTTCTTGATGGGATACTACTGCTTACATAATAAATACATATGTACACCTAAGCCATTAGACGAAAAACTATTTTCGTAGGGATTATAAATGTAAATTTTGTTCAAATTGTTTAATACAATTAAATCTGTATATAGATCTATGCATGGCCTCTATTTATTGTAATTTAGATTGTTGTCAAGTGCAGGGGCGGACTGGCTGTATCTATGGGCAAACGGGCAAAAGCCCGGTGGGCCGGTACCAAATGGGCCGGTCTGGTCGCAACCAAAGAAACAAATTCAATGCAGACAACTTTAAAAAAAAGTGACAGCAGCAAAACAGTAAAGGCCCGATGTACATTCTTATTGCTGTTGTTTCTTTTTAAATTATTATTACAATTAATTTTGTTTGAAATTCAACAAGGATATGATTTTAAGAATTACACTATACACTGTGCGTATTATCATTTGCAAAACGTTAGACCGTAGTTTCTGCTATGCACGAGCGGCATGGCCTTCAACACTTCTTAGATGTCTTCGAGGTTCTGTTTGGCCTTATCATTTTGCTGGTCGACATGGACCTTTAATGGCATTCTCATTTTTGTTTTGCTCCTTCCCTTCCCCGTCTTTTGATGGTTTCATTGAAAGTTAACGAAAAAGAAGGATGAGAGAGGTTAAGTTAGAAAACATTGATAGAACGCGGCAAAAGGGGAGACAATTAGCTTATTAATAAAAGTGAACTTTAACACATACACACTGCCGCGAAATCGCAAACCACTCAACTTATTCGCAGCTCAATATGGGTATAAAGTTCTGCTTTCTGCGATTTGAAAAGAAAAAAAGTAAATTTCTTTTTGTTTATTTCTAATAACATAAATCTAGAAATACAACACTTAAAGCTTAGAAAAAAAGATATTTAATTCAAAAAAATAAATCTAGATATAAATAAAAACATAGAATATAATAGCTAATGGCAAACTTATGCTTAGTATGAATCATTAATGATGAAAATTATTACAATAATTACAATAATTTGTATAGCACTGTCATATTCGATATTTAGCGAAAGGAGATTTAGAATCATTTATATTTTAAATAATAGAGTCATATACAAATCGCGTTTTTTTTTTAGAATGTACTAGGACGAAGCAAAGAGCTTTTCACATTAAGTACCTCTTTAAACGTTCTGCTTTCTCTTATCTTTTAGTGGAATGGGTTGCCTGAGTCAGCCAGGAAAACCAATGATTTAGCATATTTTAAGTCACAGATCAACATACATGACTAGATTGACACATGAAAATGTGTAGGACGTAACTATCTTATTTTTTTTTTGTTTGAAGAAACATTTGTAATCTATAAGTAATAGGCCTACCAAAAAGCTTCAAACTCATTAGGCTGCTACTCTATTGTTTATAGTTTTCAGACTACATAGATGCATAAATAGAATACGTTATGTAACCCTACGAATGCATACATCCAGTTTTCGATGCGTTATCAAACTTTATATATTTTGTAGACAATCAGGCTTACACCTATGATAAAAGACATGGGCGTAGCCGAGGGGGGAAGAGTTCAAACCATCACTTGACTCAGACCTTGTGATAGTAAGTGTATGTGTTTTGAGTGGCTACTAGCGCAGTGTGTGTTCCTGTGTATGAAGTGACCAGTTGACCTTCAGTGTACATGGTTGAGTGAACAGCATAGACGTGTGTAAGTCAGGACGGGTGTGTACAAGAGGTCAGATTGATAACTAGATGCTGGAGGGAAGAGTATAATATAAAATGTTATGAGTGTTATTAACTGAGACTCATTTTGTTAGACTTTTTTAAAGTGTGTCTACTACAGACCTCATTGTCTAAAAGGGAAACTTGACTTACTTCCCCAGTTTAGCCAACTTAAGCAAACTACAGTCACCAAATTTCATCATCAGCTTAGCCAAAAGGGGTTTTTGTGGTTCCCCCCCACACACACACACACCTCCAATACAAAAACAAAAGCACTTACCATTTTCTGCCAGTCGCTGGACTCCAGTGAATAGCAGATTTGGTTTTTTAAATTTTTTTAAAATTATCAAATGTTAATAAACTATTTGTTTGTTTTTTTACTTGTTTATTGTGTTGTCAGATAAAAGAAATTGGCCTAATCGGGCAAACATTTCAGTTTGATCCCCGAAATTGGGTGTCGGAGAAATAACGTGAACCAGACAGACATACAGACAGACAGACATACAAAGTAATTTGATATGAGCTTTGTAACAACAATTTAATACCGTTTATTGAACTATTTAGATTTATATTATATAGGTGTTGTAAGTGAATTTAATTGTTACAGTAGATAGAGAAAATTACAGAGTAACGATACGAATCTACATAACCTGAAATCTAATTCATGCATTATTTGAAAACTAAAAAGGATTCCCGAGTTTGTATTATATATATATATATTTTGCCTGACAGGCCAAAACCCAAAGATAGACGAAATTACTGTTGTCTGCTACCTATGGAAATATCCTCGAGGAACTTAACTAACTAACGGTTTTCCCGATCGTGAGACGTCAAAAATAAAACCACCTCAATTGAGTCTTGCACAAATCGACTGTCTTGGTGTTGAATGGCTTCTGTTCAAGTGAAAGTAATGACTCTGCAAAGTATTGCTAACTTGTAATGGTCTAGAATTGTTTAATCTTCTCAATGTATGTCTCAGTAGTGCAAGATTGTCTTCAATCATTTGCAACTACCTCTACAGGTAAACAATAAGATGGGATTGAAAGAATGTATGTTCTTTAGTTCTAAGTACAAAAAAAAAAAAAAAACAACCGCCCCGTACATTTTATATGAAGCTCTCTAATCTTGATACGTGAAGCTAAAAGATCTTACAGATGGTTTTTTTTTTTTTCATTAACTCTATTAAAGACTCTGCTATCAAATGTTAACGCAGGATTGAAAGTCAAGTAATAGAACTTAATCACGGGATCCTAAATTATTTGTCACATTTTTTTTTCAAAGTTTATAATTACAGTTTTTTTTTAAAGTATTTATGTAGATCTATATTGCAGTGATACAGCGCACACTAACTCACCAGACGTATCAGCCATTTGTTTGGTCTCAAATTCAATATGGTTTTACTACCAAGCCAGAAGTGATGGTCACCCTTGTTAGGGACATGGCATTGATAGCTGGTAGGGACCTGGCTTTAGTAAGGACACATGATGGACGGAGACTAGCGTCGATAGGGACCTAAATTTCAAAGCAAACCTACAACGAAGAAGCCCGGTATTGATTGGGTTTCGGCATTTGATAGGAATTTTGCTTATAATGGGCATCCGGACCAACCAAAAGTTAAAAGATAACCAAATTGACAAACCGAAGATCAAATTATGCCACAGGTGTACTGCGAGTCTAAGAACTTGCCAGATGTTTTCTGAATCTAATTACAACTAGAAATATAAGAAGGTTATGTAAAGCAATCTTTACATAGTTTTAAAATTGTTCAACCTTTTTAAACATCTAGCAAAAAAAAAAAAGTCAATTTAAACAAAACACAGCGCACACAGTAACAGAAACACACAACGAGTGTGTGATCCGATCATGATCCGATCGTCAGATTTTAACTACATCGTGTGTACACTAGCTAGATGCCGACCACAGCGAAACGGAATTTTCCGATAAACTCTCCAAGTCTCAACGTAAGGAGGTATTTTGTGTTTCTTTGACTTCAAATCTATTTTTTAGGTAAATATTTGGGCTATTGTTGGTCAGCACGTAGTCTTAAAATGTCAAATACTTAACGTTTCAATGTATCTTAATATAATATGACACATTATAGTTGTACACAATACGGAACGTTAAACGGGGGCCTATAAATGACTTAGTATATTTTCTGTTACGTAGAGCACTATAGGCCCTAAATGGGGGCTATACATGACTTAGTATATTTTCTGTTACGTAGAGCACTATAGGCCCTATATGGGGGCTATAAATGACTTTGTATATTTTCTGTTACGTTGAAAACTATAGGCCCTATATGGGGGCTATAAATGACTTAGTATATTTTCTGTTACGTAGAGCACTATAGGCCCTATATGGGGGCTATAAATGACTTTGTATATTTTCTGTTACCGGTACGTTGAAAACTATAGGCCCTATTGTTTCTGTGCACCTAGACACGAGACAGCGAAATATGTATATCTGTCTCTTTAATATCTCTTTAATATCTTCCTTGAATGAATAATGGAAGATGCTCTCGAAGGATTTGAAGGTACCGGTACTGTAAGCATTGGAGGAAGAAAAGTTACAAACTTGCGCTTCGCAGATGACATTGATGGCCTAGCAGGGACAGAAGACGAACTAGCCGACCTAGTGATGCGCATTGACAAGACTTCAGCAGCTTATGGCATGCAAATCAATGCAGAAAAAACCCTAATTATGAGCAATAGCCAACAGGGCCTTACAAAGGCCATCAGTATTGGAGGTGAAAAGCTAACTAGCGTTAGCAGCTTTAAATACCTCGGAGCTATTGTCTCGGATGAGGGAACAAAGCCCAAATTAATGGTCCGAATAGCACAGTCCACAGCAGCTCTTTCTAAACTTAAGTTAATATGGAAAGACAAAGGCTTAGCTCTCGGCACCAAAATCAGACTGATGCGCTCCCTGGTCATGGCCACATTTCTATATGCTTGTGAGTCTTGGACGCTGACTGCAGAGCTAGAGAGGAGGATCCTAGCAATGGAAATGAGATGCTACAGAAGGATCCTAGGCATCACATTTAAAGACCGCATCACAAATCAAGAGATTAGAGACAGGGTTACTGCAGCGATCGGACCCCATGATGACCTGCTAACTACTGTGAAGAAACGAAAGCTTAAAATGTATGGCCATGTAACAAGATCTTCGGGACTTGCAAAGACCTTCCTCCAGGGAACAGTACCAGGAAAAAGAAAAAGAGGCAGACAGAGAAAGCGGTGAGTTGACAACATCAAAGAATGGACAGGCCTACCATTGAATGAGATTTTAAACAGGGCAAAGGATAAGAGAGGAATGGAGAAAGATGGTCTTCAAGTCTTGCTTGGTGCCCCAATGGTCCACCAGACTAAGGGATAGGTAACAGGTAATGTAGGGGTGGTGGTCGAATGATTAAGCGCTTGGCTTCCGAACCTAAAGTCCTGGATTCGAATCCCGGTGAAGACTGGGATTTTGGATTTCGAGATTTTTAGGGCGCCCCTGAGTCCACCCAACTCTAATGGGTACCTGACTTTAGCTGGGGAAAGTAAAGGCGGTTGGCCGTTGTGCTGGCCACATAACACTATGCTCGTTAACCGTTGGCCATAGAAACAGATGACCTTAACATCCATAGATCACAAGGTCTGAAGGGGAAACTTTACTTTTTTACTTTACTATGTTCTAACACCAAATAGTTTCCTACTACTTACGTTTAATCTATATTTTTATATTTTATTGTCCTTAACTCTTTCTCTCCTAACTGACGATACCAACGTTGATTCCATCAGAATGTGGTAAATAATTACGGAAAGAAAGAGTTAATTTGTTAAGATTTTAAGGGGAAAGGTGGGAAAAAAAAAGACTTCTTATTTTCGATAGCTAGGTTACAGTATTGTCATTGCACTACAATCAATTGATAGAGACCTTTATCCATTCAACTGTTTCCGTGGTCACATAACGTAAGATAAAAAGAAAATCTTCACTTTATGGTTGAAGAAGATATAGGTAGGAATAAAACAACTTTTTTTTCAAGAGATAAAGAGTCCAGGTAGAATTTAGTTTTGTTAAACCATAGCGTTGATGCTATGTCAATGTCAAGATTATTGGTGTCATCTAAATGCCAAGCTCATCGATGTGATGTCACGTAAATGCCAATATAAGTGATGCCATGTAAAGTCAGTATTACTGATGTCATATACCGGTAGGTGTCAAGAACATTGATGTCATGTAAATATCGAGATCATTTGTGAAATGATTGATGTTATGTAGATGTCAAGAACATTGTTTTCTTATGAACATCCATTACATAAATGCCATCTCAAGATATTTCATTGAATTACTTTGCTGTTGCCTAAGCAATGTCTCTTCTTACAAGAACACTATTAATAATAAATAAAAATAAATACTTAATTAATAGTATATAGCTTACATCTCGTATTTTTTAATAAAAAAAAGTAGAAGACAACATAAAAAAAAAAAAAAAAAACATACATCATAAATAATTATTCTCAAATGCTCCATAATAGCGCCTCCTTTAATAGGCCTTCGAGATAATCCAAAGTCGACTGAAGGAGGCCATAGTTAATAGGCTTACTTTTATCGGACTTATGTGATTTAATTAAAATAATTTAACTTTCGATAACAATGGAATCCGAACACTCTGCGCTCCCAGGTCTATACATATACAGTTATATAATTGTTACGCTGTCTGTAACATGCATGCTTTGGTTCTATTTAATGATGTCACGAAGACACATTCAGTACTATTGATGGCATGTAAAAACTAGACAGTTTTATAAACTGAGAAGATTTATACTTATTGTAGTAGACCTGTTCACGTTACTTTTATTATGGCATCCGCGCCCCTAAGATGGTAGCTTATTTACTGCACTATGTACATTTAAGAATTTATATTACTTAGGTGGAAGGGCTCATGGCTAATTAAATGAAATAAGATTTAATTGATAGTGTTAGTTGAATTTCTATCTTTATGTTGTTTGAATGATTTACTTTTCGACCTAATGGCAATGATCGACTGATAATAAATCATACGGCATTTATAATCGGGAATATCCCGACACGTAATAATAGGAAAAATCCGTCACATGGTGCTAGCTTAAGTCCCCCTCGTTCCATCTGTTTAACGACGTTCTCGGTTAAATCCGCGATGTTTCTACGCCACAGACCTGTATATATTTTACCTAGACTGGAAAACGGAAACAAAATTTTATCCGATAATGGTCACATCACAGACCTATATATACATGTCCAGTTTAGGTATAATATATACTATATAGGCATAGAGGTGTGTGTTCTACACGTACTTAACATTGTTTAACGACTTTCTTTACAAATCACATTTTTGAACAAGTATACTGTCATATCGATCTCGTTTCGTTGCAAAGGAGCATTATTAACGTCTGTGAAGAGTGTTGAACTATATATTTAAAAATAACATTTCGATCAAAAGATAGTGAAATAAAACAGGCGACATGGGGGAGGGTGGTGGCCTATCTAATGGTCCAGGGCGGTTTGGGTAAGCCACTAAACGGAATTTTGATTCGGCTCTTTTGTAACGAACTGACCCACTGAGAAAAAGACACTTTTATTGTTAAGGCCATTTCTTACACAGAAACTAGCCCATATTTAGAGAACTAATATCGTATTACATTTTACAAAGATAAACAACAAAAAGACATGTACACATCTTATCTTATCTTATATAATACAGACGTTACTTCAAAAAAGAATATGATTACGTCCTACGCGTCATGCATTCAGTCATGCATATTTACCAGTGACTTAAATTCTGCCAAGTCACTGGTTTTCCTGGCTAGCTCAGGCAAACCATTCCATGCTCTAATGGCACTAGGGAAGATAGAGCATTTGTACACATATAGGCTTACCTTCTTTTTTTTAATGTTTCAAGATTAATGTAGTCCTTCTTGCAGTGTTTTAAAATTAATGTAGTCCTTCTTACAGCGTTTCAATATTAATGTAGTCTTTGTTGCAGCGTTGCAAGATTAATATTGTCTTTCTTGCAGCATTTCAATATTAACGTAGTCGTTCTTTCAGTGTTGCAAGATAAATGTAGTCTTTCTTGCAGCATTTCAAAATTAATACAGTCTTTCTTTCAGTGTTTTAAGATTAATGTATTTATTCTTTTAGTGTATTAAGATTAATGTAGTCTTGTCATGACAAAGTCGTAAGTGATTAGTTTTGGTAATCGTTGATACAGGTGTTGTGTAGCGCCAGACACTTCAACTAAACTCTGCTAGCTGTATTAGATTCTTATAGTAGAGCTTGAATAAAACTTGAACAAGCCTCTTTTCAAAGAAAAATTATTATTACTTTTACTACTAACAAGATATAGATGTAAGTAGAAAGAGAGGAATAAGAGTGTATCGTGAACAATTAAAAGAAAACTACTACAAAAGTATAAGTCTTTCTGTCACTGGTCGTGAAAAGTGGTTGGGATCCTGGGAGACATCTAATAATGGTCTGGTGGCACAAGCATTGCGTCGCTCTAACAGAGATGATCCATGGTGGAAGCTGAAAATGTCGGAACAAACACTAAAAGTGCAGTGCAGAACGGAACTTTGTCCCAGAGTTTTGGAACAAACAATAAAAGTGCAGTGCGTTACTTGACTATGTTCTAAAGTTGCTTTGTGCGGTTCCGACAAATGCCCGTTGCCAAAACAGTTTTGAGTTAGAAGAATCAGTGGTGCGTGTTTGGCTAGAGTGTCCGCAGCTCCGAGAGTTAAAGAAACACGTATCTATACAGGCATTTGACCTGTCCATGAACTTGAGGCAGTGTTCAGAACAGAAGAAATTCTTGCCAGGGCACTTGCCTTGTTATCAATTAGAGTTCATCCCATGCCAGATTGTCCTCCGACTTTCAATGTCACTTCCTATTTATAACCTCAATTGCAAACAAATTAGTTGCCGATATTCATAGTTACATGAGAAACACTCTTCAAAACAAAATAAAGTTTTTTATACGATCTGAAAGATTGCATTCTCGACCGTGAGACGATGATTTGTTTGACGAATACTTGTGAGTTGTGCCAGTTAGCTCTCATGTACTAGTTGGCTCTGTACTAGTTAGCTCTGATGTACTAATTAGCTCTGATGTATCAGTTAGCTATGATGTACCATTTAGCTCTAATGTACTAGTTAGCACTAATTACCATTTAGCTCTAATGTACCAGTTAGCGCCAATGTACCAATTAGTTCTGGTGTACCATTTAGCTCTGATGTACTAGTTAGCGCTAATGTACCAGTTAGCTCTGTTGTACCGTTTAGCTCTAATGTACCAGTTAGCTCTGATGTACCAGCTATTTCTGGTGTTGTCTAGTATCAGAGAGATGTCCAGTAGCGATATATTCCTAAAGTCTTTCTCCATTGTGGCATTGCATGATCTTCACGGGGTCAACTCATTTAGTTATTCGACCTTCACCAAGCGTTGCCATTTTGACCTTTGACACAATTACTGTTGGGGCCATTTTTTTTATTTCCTGAAGGCAATTCTCTTTGTTTCCTTCAATTTCGGAAGCTCCGGTCTTGTTAGATTAGGTTCACAATGCAACAATAGCAAACGATGGGGATGCTTACCATGATGTAGCTTGCCGAATAAGAAAGGCAGGGAGCACTTTGCAAAGTCTACAGCCTATTTGGACAAGCCAAGCCATTGGGCTTACTTTGGACTAAAATACGCCTCCTTAACACAATCCTCATCCCAAAAGCAAAATATGCATGTGAGACATGGAAGTCATCTACCAAAATTGACAAAAAACTAAATGTGGCTAAACAAAAATGGCTGAAACGGATTTGGGAGACAGTTAAAGAGATCGGGTCTCAAACAAGGAAATCCTATGCCGAACTGGGAGTCGAACGCTTAGTGAGGTTGTGACAGAACGTCGCATGAGGTTTGCGGGACATGTTCTACGACAAAACGAACTACGCATACCAAGAGTTGTGATGACATGGAGGCCAATACGGAAAACGCGCAAACAGGGACGTCCTCGTATAACTTGGCGTCACAATTTGGTGAAAGTAGTGGACACAAATTGGAAGGAGGCTCCAGACATTGACAGTGACGAATCTTTGTGGAGACAGCTTGCCGCCCAATGCGCCGAATGGCACGGGAGGACCTAAATCTAAGTAAGTCACAATGAAACTAAAAATAGGAGGGAGGGGCAAAAGAAAGGAGATATGTTCACAGAAGATGGGGTTCAGGAACCAATGACATTCAAATCCAGGTCAGCAGACGTAAACAAATACCAAGCCCTAAGGAGTGTTATCAGTATGAAACAAAAAACAAAAAAACAAAAAAAAAAAAGGGGCATGTAGGCACTGTATTGAGATCCATAACAATTAAATCTATATGGAATGTAAGGAGAGATATATACAGAGAGAAAGAGAGATAAAGATTGATAGGTATAGAGAGACAGAGAGAGGCAATATTTTAAACAATACTTTAAAACAAATCAGTATTTAAAATTACATGGTCACTATAATCACACTCGATAAAAGGCTTGTTATTACTGCCATGAAAGAACTTTCAACGTAGTCAAAAATGTACAATCACAAAATGATAAAAGATTTATTCCTTCTGTTGATTTCAGCAAGGGGACGCAATCCACCCGAGTTATTATCCAGGGATAGTTCACTTCTGCTGATGGACACTGGAACTGCAGACATTTTAAATGCAGCATCACAATTAAATCTATCAACCCACTGCGGTAAGTTTGGAACTATTTTACTTCATCAGAACATTTTCGTTCACATTCCATTTATTTGACGCCATACAATTGACTAATACATTGATCTGATTGATCTATCTATTCTATCATAACACACCTGTAGTTAGTGATTTACTCTGAATGGAACGATAGAAAAAAGTGCATGAGTACAAAGAAGACATTAAAATTAGGTACTATTAGGTAATATTGGGATGAGTTTATCTTAAATCTAGATGGCCTTGGAGAACTACAAGTATCTGCATCTACTGGGGTACGAACTTAAAACTCGTATTTTTGGCTACAAATGCTTTACACCTCAGCCACCACGACAATGTCATTTTCTTTATACAGTTATTGACCTGGCTTCTTAATGCAACATAATTGTCCACCATATTCTAATTCATTCTCTGCGCTGCTAGGATGTCTGCCGGAAAAGCGAACGTCTTAGCAGAGTTTAAATCATTGATTAACATTTAACATGCATGGCTAGTGTTGTGTATTTATATTTCTTGTTGTGTGTTGTGAACTGATCTGTTC
>JADKLZ010003886.1:33502706-33518243 GCA_021533235.1 Biomphalaria straminea
CACACTCTGCAGACAAAGGTCTATAAAGATTTGTGTCACACTCTGCAAACAAAGGTCAAAGGTCTTCCAATGGATTCCTTCTATTAACCAACTTTGAGGATTTACTTTTGTGTCTCTCTACCTTGAGAAAAGTCCAGAAGGGAATCGGCACCGAAGGCGCCAGTATCCCGTTGGTCGATAGAAAGGCTTGTATCCATCAACCAGGCCTGGACATTGGGATTTTTCCTCCCATGTTCTGTCTGAGGGCTCCCAACGTTAGACAGCCATATCGGCTGTGCCGTGTCCTGTCTGAGGGCTCCCAACGGTAGACAACCATATCGGCTGTGCCGTGTCCTGTCTGAGGGCTCCCAACGGTAGACAGCCATATCGGCTGTGCCGTGTACACAGCGCCCGTCCCCGTGCCCCACCCGCTATAGGTGGCCGGGAACAGAGCTTACTGCGGGGAGTTTGTCTCACATTTCTATACTGTAACCGCCCCTTGTTCCGTGCGAGGGCCACCACTCCAGCCAGCGAACGGGACACGGATGACGGTCCCGTTTGTGGAACGGCGTGGCGGACTTTTTGGACTGGGGTGCAGGTACTTTTTCCCTTTCCACCCCGAGGGAGAGAGAAAAAAAAATTAAAAGCTCACCCAGGGCGACCTGCTAAAGGCCTGATTCGCTACTCGTACTTAGCCTATCTAGTTCCACTCTAGACATTTCCACGGAGGCGCCACGCTGAGGCGACTGGTACCTAGAGTCCTCCGTGTCTCTTTACCAATACTTGTTTTTTTTTTAAAGCCCTATTGGCATTGTGAATACTTGAAGTCTTATCTATGCGCATCACCAAGTCAGTTAGTCTGCTAGTTATTCTGTCCAAACCAGGCCCACTATAGCGTTCGCAAAGTGCAAGTTAGTAATTTTTCTTCCTCCAATGCTTTCAGAACTTTCGTAGCCCTTTCAATGGAGACTTGGTAAGAGTAGGTAGTCTTGTCTCACTCCAGCTGTGTGGCTTTTAACCAGTTTCTAAAGTTGCTGTTGAAAAATATCGCACTTTAGAGGTTTTGGGTAACTTTTATCATGTTTTGATTTACAATGTAGGCCTCATGTTTTGATTTACAATGTAGGCCTACTATTCCATTGTCGGCCCCAAGCCATACCACATCGAAGCCTTTCTTGTTGAAGGTATTTCTCGCAGGTGTCTGTTGTGCTTCGTCCATGTAAAAAAAAAAAAACGCTTGTTCTTCTGAAAAAACTTCTGATATAACGTTGTCAGCCAATTAGCCGGTTTAGACAACTGTGATGTCTGCGCTGGCACAGCTAGGACTGCTAACAGTGACATACTGCTCTTCTCCTTCGGACTCGAACACAATCCCCATTATCTTAACGTATCAAAATATTGTTAAATCGCAAGTTATATGGGAAACTGGAAATTATTTCAGGCTCCTCAAGCTAACACGGTAGCCACTCTGCTTGTGAAGAGCTTGTTTCTACAGTCTCATCCTAATGATCCTATTTCATGTTAACGTTCATTAGGACTTAATAAAGGGGACTAATTCAGCTATTACCACCACTTCAGTCAAGTACAATTTCTTTTTCTCTATTTAAAATTTCAACTTGATCCTAGATTGGGTGCAGGAGACATAACGTGAAAAAACAATTGGCCAGACAGACATATTGAGTTGATATAAGCTTTGTATTAATCGTGTTACCAGTACGCCAAGATTTTTGTTTCTGCCAATGTTAAGTTGTATACGATTTGAAGTGCAAGAACAGCTCTGATATAGGCTGATTTAAAGAGTACTAGGTTGTGACCATTTGAGTCTACTGGCAGTGATTTTACCACATCTTATTTGTCCTTGAACTAAAGGACACAAATTATCTTGAAATTAAATATCAGTATTGGTTCCTTCAGTCACGAAACGACTACAGGCATGAGCTGTAGTCGGAACAATGTCCATCACTCATCAGTTCCCCCCCCCCTTTTCCCACGCAGCTGATGAAATCAAAGGAGCGACAAGTGGCGATACTGCATGAGGTCAGCGGCGTTCGCAGGCTTTCAGGGTGGACCCCGTAGCCTTTCTCATTATTGGGGGTATCTGCAAGGGATCTGAATTCAGAGTTGTCCTAGGTAGCCAGTCATGGGTAACGAGCCCCTCCTGCCCAGCGAGTAAAAGGCACATTCCTTGTTCCATATGCTAGGACAAATTTTTACAAATGCTCATTCTTTCCTAGTGCCATTATAGCATGGAATGGGTTGCCTGAGTCAGCCTGGAAAAACAGTGGCTTGGCAGAATTTATGTCATTGGTTAACATACATTACTAGATTGACATAAGAACTCGCGTAGGATGTAATATCTTTTTTTTTAAAGAAGGGCTTACGTTTATATTTCATATGATAAGTTAAGCAAGTTAATCGCCTTCACCCATTCTCTTGTTAGTGAGAAACATAGTAGTACTACATTAAATAGTCATCTTTTTTATATTGTGACTCTTTTATATTATTTTATATATAGATTCACATTTTTTTAAAACTATTTTGTGATTATACTAGTTTGTGTAAGCCTACTAAGAAAAAGGATCTGTTTTGTTTTGTTCTCAACAAATGTTAAATAAAGATAATATCGTCACACATTACCTGAGTTTTTCTGGTTAGTTGTGACAGTGTCATGATGAGTTGTAGTGTCAGAAAACGATAAGTTTTGGTTTTCGCTAGCATGTGACTCAATAACATTAGATGTGTTTGTGGACACATTGTTCTGCTGAATGAAAAAGTAATTTTCCAATTCTGAAGAATCGCTCACGGATTCGTTGCTGTTAACTGATGTGAAGGCTTCAGTCACTATTGAGCCATTCAGATAAGCATTGTTTGAAGTATCGTTTTCATCGTCTGCATCGATAATAAGCGACAAGTCCAGAGTCACCGGTGTCAACTCTAGAAGATCATCCATTTTCTTTGTTTGAAAACCGTGATTCATTTTATCGTCATTGGGTGAATCAAAGTTGAAATGAAACAAATCTTGTAGTTCAGTGCTGTTGAGAACATGAGGAGGGGGGTTGTATATATAGACATTCTCTTCCACAAGAACAGGGGTGTTAAGTACGGGGATATCTGATGTCCCATTTTCCAGTGTTGAAGTTAAAGAAAGTGTAGTGATCTCTACTTCTTTCCTTTCAATGACTGTCACCTGTTCACTATCCTCAACTGCCTTTTTCGCTGATTCTGTAAACAGTTCAGATGTGTACTCGAGAGTATCTTGAAGAGCAGAAGTTTGGGATAGAATTTCCTTATTTTTTGACGCTGAGTTGACTTCCACATTTGAAGGTGTGGTCGTTGAAGAGTTTTCATAATTTGAATCATTGAGATATTTGTCTAACAATTGTATACTGTCAAGATCTTCCGCTATTCTTGTTACGTTGTCTAAATCATCTGGTGATGTCTGCACTACTTGAGAGTTATTCTCCTTGTCTTTCAGATCAGATACTAATGTGGGGCTTACACTTGTTGAAAGTATATAATTTTGTTTTGTTGATTTAATTGTATCAGGTGTTTCTGTTGGCGTTTCTTTCGCAAGGGAGGCATTGTCTCTGTCTGCTATTATCTCAGACACTGATGTGGTGCTTAAACTTGGTGAAGGTACAGAATTTTGTTTTGAAGTTTTTATTATATCAAATGTTTCAATAGGCGTTTCTTTCACGAGTTTCTTGTGATGTATGATGTCGAAAAGATTTGGGAGAACTTTTTCTGTCTCCGAAGAATCTAAAAATATAATTCATTATAAATAAAGCTATGGAATCTAGAACTTTATACTATCCCTAAACTTAAATTTATACTTATATACTAAAACCTGCTCTAATTTCCATTCAGATACTTTTATGAAACATAAATCTAAGTCTACCAGTCAAACGTCTAAAACAAAACAGGGGTGTCTGAGAAAACAATGTGATTTACTGATATTAAAAGATAGCAAATCATAAGTATAAGATTTGTTACTTACAATATTGTAATAATTAGACTTTGGAAACCAGAAAAGTAGAATCTACTGGTGTGTTTAATTTTGTCATATGCTTCACATGACATGGGAGTAATAGAAGTAGAAGAAGGACTTTAATGCCAACCAGGCGTCGCAGAACTAATAAAATTATTCTTAACTTTCTCAATCATCAAATTTAATTAAGGAGCAACTGTCCATTTTAATTTCTCCATTCATTACAAACTATTGGAAAAAAAAAATTATTTCCCTTACATTCTGTATACTCCTGGTCACTTAGCACGTCTGATGACATCAAGGATGCATGTAAAAAAAATAATCTTTTATTAGAAAAGAAACAGTTATACATTAATTACTGATTGTATAATAACAAAAACATGTTTTAAATAATTGGTGCATCCTTATATTAATGTTCAATAATGGTATGCGCTCAGGAAGGTCGGCTAGATTATACCACAGGTCCACAGCCATCACCCGCCGGCTAGAATGTAATATAATCTTCCATTCAGGAGAATCAAGTGAAAACATTTACAACAAAAAATAAAATTTCGAACGTTTTGTCTGGAAGTGTACGCAACAGTGGCGTAGCTAGAGTGGGGGGAGGAAGGGGGAGAATTTGAAAAGCTCCCGGGCCCCCACTTGAGGGTGGCCGCCAAATGAGTGTTTTTTACTTTATAATTAACTATTACACAAAATGCAGGGGCCCTAAAGAAGTCAAGCCCCCGGGCCCTTAAGCGATGGAAAATTCATAGCTACACCCCTGGTACGCAACAAATTGTTAGATTCGTTTTTTTAGGAATTGCTTTATATTGCAGTCTCTAATCACGTTTCCATAACGAGGCTGCATGGACATTCAAACAGCAAAGTTAAAAAAAAAATTAAACTTACAGACCTTGGTAATATTATACATAGGTCTGTGGTTTAACTTATTGTTCACGAATTTTTCTCAATGTTAACTCCCCGAAGATGAAAAAAAATCCTTCATTCTGTCAGAAAATAAAAAGATGCTCCCTTCGGTCCTATACACATGAATGACAGTGACACCCTGGGGTTCATGTGCAACTAATCAATGCTGGAGATAATGAAACCAAAGTAGTACTCAAACATTCCCTAGTTCAGAACGTAGGCCTACAACAGAATATGGTTGTGATGTGAAGTGCAACAATAGAAGCCTGCTACCAACATAAAGAACAACCTTGTTGAAACTAAGTCTAGAACACGAAATATCCTCCGCAAAATTCAGACTTGTCTATTGGTTTGGTTTCACGCCATGGAATAACGAATGCATCCTAATTCATGTTTTTTTTTTATCACAAAGTCGATGACCTTGCAAGAAAATAATGGAGTCAAGGATAGGCCCTTCTCTCACAATCATCTGATGTCAAAGAATTGCAATACTTGTGTTGATGTAACAACTAGATTAGCTTTAGATCTGTCGCATAATCTGGACACATATGACAGCAGCAGAAGCTTTTTTAAAAAAATAGGATAGACCGATTTCGAGTTTATGTGAAAACAAACTTCATTGGTAACTTGTCTTTTACTTACATGACATATATAACTACTCATAAGGAGAGGAATTTTAGAAATGTAGAAAATATTGAACAGTATAAAATTAGTGAAACTCTCATGTCATAGATTACCTTTATCGTGTGTTTTCCATACATCTGACTCCAACTCTTGCACTTGTGATATTATTTGTCCATCTGCGGAATATTTTTGTGTTTAAAAAATCTTTGAAAAATAACATTTTCCAATTTAAAAAAAAAAAAGACTTCTGATTAGTTTAAAAAAGTCCAGATTTGTTGGATACGTGCTTGTTTAAGTGCATTGTATCAGCGAATTTCTAGAAGTATCAAACTATTGTAATGCAGACTTCAAGGTGTACTTACTGCAGACATTGGTTCTCAAGTTTCCAATGGCAGACTGGCCATGAGAAATAATTTTAAAACATCTTGCCCGTATTGGTGACTCGAGGTCAATAGTGATCAACTTGCTGGTTGACTTCTCTAGGGTAACAGACATCTAGACACTCGGGGAATACAAGTGTAAAACACTTTTAAAATATTTCTAATACATATATGTATGTCTTGAATACAAAATTAAAAAAAAGCATATTTTCTAAAGATTGGGGCGCGCATTTTTTTAAATTAGGGGACTATTGAACAGTAAAGAGATCTCGCCTCTGGAAAAATAGATGCTGATATTTTTATGTAGGCAAAGTTCTTTCCCTGAAAGCTAGTTACCTGGAGATCACAGTAAATTGCTAGCAATGTTATAAGGCCATTCAAGCATGTACTATTACAATGAACATTTAGCACCTAATGTAGCCACCTAATATGATCCATAGTTCACTGCCGTAAAGCAGCGTGCTCTAAACACATGCCACGTAAACGCACACTGCGTTGCTTCAGTGAGCTTCCGAATTTTCCAACTCTAGGTCTGAGTCTAGCGAAGGTTGATGCAGCCTTCCCTATACCTTTTTTTATCTCCTCTTCTAGAGACAGGTCGTCTGGAATAGTAGATCCAAGGTAGCAGAATTCATGCACGGCTTCTAGTTTGTTTCAACAATGAAGATTGAGGGTGGTGCTGTAGCAAGGGGCCCTATCACGTTTGTTTTCTTCATCCTAATAATTGGCTCAAACCTTTTACAGGCCGGATAGAAGCGTGACTGAAGCTCTTCCTATGAGTGTGTCACTACTGCTGCGACATCCGAAAACAGCATGTTTCTTACAAGAGTGGTTCTGATTTTCATTTTCATCCTCAGTCTGGCAAAGGAAGAGAGAAAACTAAATTCATTTCACTTGCGCTGCATTCGATGGTTCTTGAAGATCATATGGCAAGAGAGAGTGTGTAACACTGACTCAATGAAATACTTGTTCGAACAGGTCTACCCAACATCTTTACAATCCTCAGACAACGCCGCATGAGATGACTTGACCTCCTCCGGATGAAAAGGACAATCGTATCCCAAAAGTCATCTTTTATGGTCAGTTCGCGACTTTCTCAAGAATAACGGGTGTCTCCACCTCCGATATGTTGATGTAATCAAACATGACCTCAAAGAAGTGGATATTGATGCTGACTACTGGGAAGACCGCACTACGTGACGAGAGATGGTGACCAAAAGAACTAAGGACAGCAAAAAAACATTGGCGTCAGCTCTGGATAAAAGCGTGCCAAACGAAACATGGCTTTCACCTCTACCGCCAAAGAGAGAACCACCTTAACCTGCAATACATCTTGACGGGAATGTCTCTTCTGAATATGGCTCCACAGTCACATGAACAAGTGTTCTACGAGATGAACTATAGCCGTTCTACGACTGAAAAATGCCATCTAATGAAAGCCAATCCTGAACTACAAGAAGCTGAGTCCTTCAAAACTGAGATTCGAACATGAACGCCTCGTCCACCCTCTCATTAAGTAGGCCACTTGCAAATATAGAGATAATACAATTGTAATGATATTAACTAAATAAATAATATACCTACAATGTTCATTTTCTGGGTTTCGTACCGGAACCATTCTTCACAAGATTTACTGTAGTAAATGTCAAGTTCAGTGACTTTCTCCGAACTTTCTTGTTCAACTTGTATCTGCAGCCAAATCAAAACCACGCCGTGGGCATACTTCAAAATACGTCCTCCAGCCGCTGTCTTCTCGTCAGTGATTGGATGGATATTTTTAGAACACGTGTCCGCTTGGGATTGAACTGAAAACGTTGGAAAATATTTGAAATAGACAGACAGACTGACAAACAGACAGACAGACAGACAGATAGCAATGAGGAGATAAAGAAGCGTGGTCGAGAGGCTAAGTGCGGCTTGAGCTTGGCTTGCTTGGCTACCTAGAAGGGGGCTCGAGGTTCGACACCCGACTCGGGCAGAGTTGTGTTTACTGAGCGCCCAAAGGCAGCACGGGAAACCAACTCCTAGATACCCCCTCCCCCCCCCACTGGTCCACAAATGAGATTGGACCAAAGCGCTCTGAGCATGCTATAAGCATGAAAGTAGCGCTATATAAAAGCTATAATAATAAAGACAGGGGCCGAAGCGCTGAAAATAAGATAGTGAAGGACGGTAAAAGAGGGCGTGGGATTCGGCACAGAGAAGGAAAGGGATGAACAGGGCATTTGGTGTGTTGGAAAATTATAGCATTATTGAAATTGGGAGGGGTGGGCCTAGGGGTTTGAACCAGAGACGTGAGAAGTAATACATTTACGAGAAGCCGAATACAAGGCGAAGTGTGGCTGAAAGGTTAAAACCACTTGACCACCTATCAAGGGTTCGAACCCAGACTCGAGCAGAGTTCTGTTGTGTTGAGCGCCAAAAGCCTACTCCCAAATATCCCCTCGCCCTCGATGGTCCACAAAAGAGATTGGACCATAGTGCAGAGAGCAGACTATAATCATGGAAACAATGTGCTAGAGAAAAGCAATTAAAAAATACACGGGGAGACACACACACACACACACAAATATAACGGTCAGAGAAAGGAAGACGTGGAGGGGGGGGATAACGTGAAAGAGAAAATGATCTTTTGAGTCCAGTGGGTAAACTTGTCTACGTTTCCTTAATAGAGTAGAAGGTAATTAGCGTTTACACACACACAAAAATCAGATATTTGGTAGTTAGTAATACACGTATGGGAACTTTATAAAGGTTAGTGACAGAAATGATAATTAATAAAAACATATTTTACCCCCACAGAACTCAGAACACAAAACCAGATGCCTCCACCGGATCCAATAGAAATAGAAACTGCAAGCTGTTTCATTTTTTTTTCATTTTTATTTTTCCGTCGCCAACCAAACAAAGGACGAGAACTCTTAGATGTCAGGCTCCAACATAAAAAAAAAAGTTTCGTATATTTACAGCAGGCGCCATTTTTAATTTTTTGCAGACATCAGTTATATCAAAGGGAAAGCAACGGGTTGGTTAGACCAGGATCTTAACAGTTGGGCATTCCCCTCTATGGGTTTGGGCGCCCAGTAATTTATAAAGATTCTAGCTCTGTGGTCTTTGCATACTGTCGAGAGGCGAGAGAGAGAGAGAAAGAGAGGCGAGAGAGAGAGAGATAAAGAGAGGCGAGAGAGAGAGAGAAAGAGAGGCGAGAGAGAGAGAGAGAGAGAGGTCTGTGTTCTGGGCATACTATCGAAAGTGAGAGAGAGAGAAAGAGAGAGAGAGAGAGGAAGAAGAGAGGTATTCAAGTCTTACCGCATCCAAGGAACTCAACTCTCAATGCAGGGGCGGTGCCTGAAAATCCAATGGGCTCCAGCATCACACAAGACACAAACTGAACGTTGCGCAGCAGTACAGTTTGAACGTCTCTCTCATCACGTGAATAGTTGAGGCTGTAGTTCTAGACAAAGACAAGGGGGAAATAGACATGAATAAAGTAGAAATATGCGTCTGAATAATTTGGTTTGTCAGATGCCTACACACACACATCTTGGACATCTAGATTGAGTGTTGATGCTCTCATTTGACACCATCTTAGTGAGAGCAGGGTGGGGAGGGGAGAGTAGAATCAAACGTCCAAAGCAAATAAAATAAACCAATATGAAGTTTATTTTATATGTAAAATAAAAAGTAAAGTGTCCCCTTAATACCTTGCGATCTATGGGGCAGATGATGTTAAGGTCATCTGTTTCTTTGGCCAACGGTTAATGAGCTGGGTGTTGTGTCCAGCACATCGATCAACCGCCTTTACTTTCCCCAACTAAAGTTAGGTACCCATTAGATAACCTCTGAAAGAGACCATTGGAGAGCTCTCACAAAGACTCAAAGAAATGCCATTGTTAAAGACAGGCGCAGAAAACTTATAAAGTCTGTCAGCGATCAACGGCTTTGCCTGCAAGAGATACGAAAAATATGCTGGTCGCAATTGGGTGTGCATTGTCATGTGAATCACTGCACACATCCTTAATCTTCGGAACTGGAAGTGAGAGAGAAGGAGAGAGAAAAGAAAGAGAGAGAGAGAGTCCAACATTTCACATTGAAGGGCTTCAAACGGATGGTTACAAAATAGGTCTCCTACCTTACTCCACTTTCGTGAATTAAATCCTGCCCATACTAGGAAAGTTGATAACCATCTGGCCAAGGCCAGTTGTGCTTTTGGATGCCTTGAGGCGAGAGTTTGGCATACAAAAATCAATGTCTACCAAGAAGTGGTTCTCTCAACGCTTCTATATGGATCTGAGAGATGGCTATTATACAGAAAGCAACTTAGACTACTTGAACGCTTTAACTATAGATGCTTCCACTCCATCATAGATATACGGTGGCAAGACCGCATTACAAACTGTCC
The DNA here is from genome assembly GCA_021533235.1 of Biomphalaria straminea. Classification (NCBI taxonomy): domain Eukaryota; kingdom Metazoa; phylum Mollusca; class Gastropoda; family Planorbidae; genus Biomphalaria; species Biomphalaria straminea. The sequence goes on from JADKLZ010003886.1 coordinate 33,512,989, forward strand.
TTGCGAAAGCCTGTATGGACAGTAAAGACAGAGTTCTTATGGTCCGACAGTTAGCTCCCCAGGGTATGTATCCCGTAAGGGGGACGAATGTATGTCAAATTCATTTTTTTGGGGAGCTAAAGGTGGTCGACGTAACAGAGGTACCCCACGGAAACGCTTCAAAGACCAGCTTAGTCGCCAACGTGCCGTAGCTGACATAGAAGAAAGCACCTGGTTGCATGCGGCTTCAGAACGAGACAGATGAAGGTCACTCACAAAGGTCGCGGGATACACATTTGAGACTGAAAGAAAATCCGTTGCCGAGAACAGAAGTACAGGGTGATAAGAAAGCGAAAGAGATAAGTAGTTTATAGGCATCTAAATTTAATTTAGATAAGTAGTATATAGGCAGATATATTTGATTAAAAAGTAATAATTAATATAATCAGTGCTTTTTTGTGACGGTACGCACCGGTACGGCGTACCTGCACCTTTTTCAAAGTGACTTTTCTTTTTTTTTTTTTTTAAAGTTAGGCAATCCATCACTGAGTACCGGCACCTATTTTCTTTCTGTATAGATCTACCCAAAGAAAAAGGCAACAATATGAACCTCCCAACCCGTGTGCAACAAACTTATGTGTACACTCTTTCAATGAATCCTGTGTAATTAATTTTACCCTATAGACATGGATAAATATAGACTGGAAAAAGGAAGTAACTTCATGTAACTTGAAAACATGTATATCTATTGTATTCGGATTTCTGAATTATGGAAAATTTAAAAATTGCATGATCTTCAGTCTTAGAGATTAAACAAAATTTATAGACATAAATAAAGTACACACAATTGCAATTCACAAATTTTCATTTCATAAACTCTCTTATTGGCCAGTCTATATTTATATATGTCTACGATTTTACCTCAGCCTTGTAGTTCAAGCAGTCTAGTGATGTGGATATACGAAGGGACGATACTCTACCAGACAATTCATCTTCTACCTGGAATTGTAGGGCTGTTAACAATACAGGTTGAGAGACGCTGATCTGAAAGTATTTCATATTGTTAATAAAAAAAACAACAGTATGCTATCTTTAACAGACACAAAAGATGATATTGTACATTGTTTACATCATTAGGTTCTCTCCTGACAGCATACTGTGCAAAAAGTACGGTATTTATTTATTCTGATATGCTAATGCTTCCAGCATTTAGATCTACCATCTAGTGCTTTGTGTATGTCACGAAAGCTAGACGGCCACATAAATAAGGTCTTTTTAGCCTAATTAAGACACTGTAGACATACTAAACCCAACCTTCTAGGTTTTAAGCATACGGGTAGTTTATGTCTAACGAGGGTTATAAACGAGAGGGATTTTTTTTTAAACAAAGTCTATATATTCGTGTACATGTGCACCCGTCTTTGAAACAATAGAGAATGACGAAAAAAAAACACACACACACACATAAGCACAGCTACCCATAATTAAAATGCTAAGAACCTCTTTAATTGTTATAGAACTTTTCAGGAGTACACAAAATGCTACAAATGGGAACAGAGTGACATATGGTATGGCTTTGTGATCAGGGGTCATATGACGTGAGCAATTTTAACAGTCACCGACTTCGTATTTATAACGAATCTCTTTTACTAACACAAATACTTGACATTAGCTGATTATGTTTCATCATTTTTCGCTACGATGTTTTCGTTTGTTTTTCAAAATTAAAAATGATGTATAAAAAGAGTGATGGTCACATAGAATACAAAGCGCTGATGTCTACTAGCTTGCAAATGGAGAGCGTATACAGACTAAATGGCCTCACTGTGTTATATCCAGCTTTTACTTGTGGACGATGCTTGGTACCCTTCAACTGCTTCAACCTCCCCCCCCCCTTCTGCATAACATTAACATTATCACCAGGTGCCTTTGGTTAATGTGGAAAGGGAGGACCTGTAGCGTGTACCTAATACTGTATTTAGACCAGAAAAGGCCCTAAGCTGAGATATATAGATATATTTCAGAGCTAAACATTTCTTGGGGTCCCGAAGCTATAAGCCTACAGCTTGTGTTACTTATTGGTAAATCCGGCCCTGAGTGTACCGAATAGATATTTCAACTTCTTTACCTGCTTCACCAAGTACTTTGGATATTGGAAAATGGAAAAGGTTTTTACATTATCAACCACTAGCATGTATACTTTCAAATTATTAATAAGCCTACATTTGTCTACAAAAGTTGTGTCCCTATTGGATCGAAAAGGGTTAGGGGGGTTGAAAGGAGATAAGTGGGAAATGGTCTAGGACTCAGTCGTCTTTTGGATCCGCCACTGATGTAGCCTAAGAAGAACCTGCGCTTTGTTAGCATTAAGGCTTAGCAAGACGTGTTGTAAATTCTAAACATTCTAAAACAAATTGTGCAAATACTCTAACACATTCTTTCGCAGAGTAATTTCTACAAGACTAGATCAATAGACATGTCATATAATGGTCTTTGATCCATTTCACTATTAGGACTACAGTTGCTAAAACTATTATTTCATAAGGCATTCAGTTAGCTAGTTGATTAAGTTAACCTTGAGAAGTGGTTTTGTGTATGTGTACAAAACATGTATGGCCAATTAAGAGAAGGCAGGGGCGGCCCTAGCAGTGCGCGGGGCCCTGGGCGAGCGTCATGTGCGGGGCCCCTGGCCGTAAAGGTAGACTATATATATATATATATATATATATATATATATATATATATATATCGTACCACATCTCGCTAAAGGGCTAATCCTTCTCTAATGCTGCAACAATAACAATACAGTATGTTCGCCTCAAAGCTGTGGGCCTTATTTTTGTAACAAAACATAGAACATTACGTAGGGTACTGCTGGTTTACTATTGGCCGCTGAAGTACATTATATACTGTATTTTAATTGTTCTGCATCAATAGATGCAAATAAAAAAACACTCGCCACTACTAATATTCTGTCGCCTCTCCCACTCTGCTAATTGAAGCCAATAGGATGTTCTTTAAGAATAAAGTGTTCTATAGGAGTTACAGTGGTCCATTCACTTTCGAAGACCCGACTTTTTCGGAAAGGCTGTATCACGTTTTTTTTTTTAAATAATTTATAAAAACAAGGTTACAAAGACAGTTTGTGTGGAAACACTAACTCAAAATCTGCCCCTGAAGTGGTCCACCCAGACAGGTAAAAAAGGAGATTTCAGTATTTTCAGAAAGAACATCAGAATGAAATTCTATCAATGACAAATAAATGACAGTAGAATGGAGAAAGAAGGTTGACAGATCTTGTGTAGTGCCCCAGTGATGTTCATTTGTTACTTTACCACATTATGACACGTGATATGAAAAACTACTTATTAAATGTTGTTTTAAATTATGTCCAACTTATATGCATACTAAATAGATTTTTTCTGTGTAAATGTAGTAGGTAGTAACAAAATTTACTTAGCAATACTAATGTAAAAAAAAAATGAAAAAAAAAACGTTTTCATATAAACCTGCTTAAAAAGGGTAATCAATTTTCTCTTATATTACAGAGCTTTCGGTGTTTTTGTTAACATTAATAATGGATAGCTGTAAAAGTGATGTATTTTTCTGAAAGAAACTGCTTGCATAAGTGATTTAAAAATTTGATTTTTCGGTTTTCGAAAAAAAAAAGTAGCCGTTGCTTCAGAACTTTAAATGTTCTTAAATATTATGATGTCGGATTTTCACTAACTTTTCTAGTTTACGAGATCTAAACGCAACGGATGGACGGACAGACATTCCACACAAAACTAATAGCGTCTTTTCCCCTTTCTGGGACCGCTAAAAATACTCCAGCGTTTTTTTTTGTTTTGTTTTTTCAACACGTTCACACAGTAGCCAACTGGAAAAAGAAAACTTAATATGTCATACTGGAAGCTGATTTGCCGAAATAACTGTATAAGCACACCAACTGGTGATACTGTTTATATCCGAAAAATATTATACGTTTATGAAATTAAACAGCTTACTGCGAAAAGCTGACCTTTGCGTGCGGTCTTAGAACGTATCACCAGCGACAGTCGAGAATACACCATACAATTGACGTGAGGGTAGAAAAAATGCACTGATTATTTTCATTAAATAATCAATTGGTTAAAAGTTCCATTATTGTTACTACAAATGTATTTTTCATTTACAATTTTTCATAATGCAAATAGTAGTTCAAACTTTATCACTACGCATTTTCCAAATAAAATCCGATTAGACGTCGAAACGATTAGGAATGGTTGCTTCTACTTAAGTGTTTTTATTGTGAACGTTAAGCGATGATAGCCTCTAAGACTCGTCTGTCTTTACCGAAACAAAACGGTATTTCGAAATACAAAATGTAATCTTAAATAGCAATTGGTATATTTGGTATACTGGGAAAATATTGAGTAACAAGTCCTTGTTTATGACCACTCATTTAGTTTTCGAAGTTGGTGACAATAAAATCTCCCAGCGCGGGGCCCCCCTCAGGCGCGGGGCCTGGGGCGGTTGCCCCAGTTGCCACCCCCTAAGACCGCTACTGAGAGAAGGTAAGCGCTCCCAAGGTGGTCAAAAAAAGCGCTACAAAGACACCCTCAAAACTTCTCTAAAGGAGTTCAACATTGACCCAGGCACCTGGGAGACAGAGGCACATGACAGAGTATCATGGCGCCGCGCTGTGAGATCCGGCGCACAGGTTGCTGAGGAAAAAAGAACAACGCTTGCGAAAGAAAAACGCCAGAGAAGGAAAGCAAGGCAAACGACACTAGTTCCAGCTGGAATTACCTGCCCAGAGTGCGGCCGAACATTCCGGGCTCGCATAGGTCTCACCAGCCACATGAGGAGGCACAAAACCCCAGTGCAAAGCCCTCAGCCCACTGGATGACAAAGTGGTCATCATCGAACCACGATGGACGAACTATACATATATATACAAAATAGGATACAAGCAAACAGCATTTAAACAAAAATACTTTAAGTATAAAACAAAGCTTATAATGTAAGGGAAACAACTACACAGATAGGCTTAGCTAAGAACGGACATTGACGAATTTAGGCCTATTCGGCTGATTGCTTCAATCGAGTCCCGCAATTTACATTTAGAATATTGTTATAATCCCGCCATGCGCACCGCCATTCAAGATAGTGTAGAAGGTTCGCACCGCCAGAATCTAGACAGAAAAGGATGTTGACATTAGAAGAGAACGATTTCCGCCCAAGTCTAGAACCAAAATGAAGATGCTGTGTTCAAGGCTGATGTCCTATGTGTT
>JADKLZ010003886.1:33525763-33550046 GCA_021533235.1 Biomphalaria straminea
AAGTACCTACAAGAAATGACTTCCATTTATATCAGCAATCTTTGTAGAAGAGCCAAGCTTGTGCCAATGTAATATTCTTTTTGAATACGAGAAGGATTTTACTTTGAGACCAGGAGATGGCTATTCATCTATCCCCATCAACTAGATCAGCGGCTCTCAACCTTTATAGTTCCACGACCTTGTAATATTATTTCCCACTAGACGGGGACCGCCAACTTTAGTTTTTATTCCCTTTACTGACAATAAAATTGCCTGGAAATTTACCATGGTTTCTAATCTCAGCATATTGTCCCACTTATCAGATAGGACAACGAAAATGGTACAAAATAGCAGAATGTATTTTCTTACGTTTATTTCTGACCAATGAGTTGTAAGTTAAAACATAAATGAAAACTAAATATCTATTGTCTACAATCTTTGAAAGCTAGTACGATAAATATAAATGAAAAAAAAAAACAGAACACTCCTTTCTAACTGTTCTGGGTTTACATAGGCCTACATGTTTAATTTTTTAAAAAATGAGGCAAGCTTATTGCTTAGACACACACACAAACTTTAGTAAGAGTACAGTGGCTCAATGTATTGCAATAGAAATGAGTTTAAAAACAGGCAGTGTCCATCAATCTGTCATTAAGTTTTGCTAAACACTGTCATTGAGGGAAACAATACTCTGAGAACAATGTCAAAGATTTTTTTAAACTGCTGGATGCCCAAGGCAATAAATAACAATAGATTTTGTGTTCAACTATTAACATATTTGAAAGAGAAGAACAGAGTCAAAACAGTAGTTACCATAACAATACTATTATACAAAGTTATAATTTCAACATTAGTTAATGTAGGCTTCTTGACTTAAATAATATAAGCTTTTCCATGGCTGTGATGAAGCTTTGTGTACAAAACAGGGGCATTGGACTGAAATGAATATACATTTAAATATCTTAAAACATTATCTGGAAATAAAATTGGCTCTAGTGTCATAACAAAAAAAATACCTGTTTATGTGGGACAGCATTTCTAAAAAAAAAAAAAACAGTAGAGAAGTGCTAAACCTCTGAATACATTAGATACAAGTTGATTGATTAGAATTGTTCAGGCTGTTTACTGTATATGACAACAAGCAATACTATTAAGTACACATTTGTAGAATTTGAGGGTAATATAAATAAAAAGGTCTACTATTTATTAGTATTTATGCCCTATTTAAATATTGTTCAAATATATAAACCGATTAAAAATTAAATGGAAACTTTATTAGTTGAGCTGGTACTTTTTAAATAGAAACCTACCTCAGCACATATTTCTGTGTGTGTGTGTGTGTATGTTGATTGTATACAATGTACACTATATGCATAGCATGAAAGAGTCAAAAAAATAGTTTTTAAATATTCATAGGAATGTTGATGTTCTAAAGCTGGTTGCTCATAAAAAAATGTTGACATTGTTTTTGTTTGAAATAGAATCTTGAACTAAATGTTGTCCTGACATGTTCAAGTCTGCCTTCTGTTTTCCTATGAGCCACTAATGTAGTCTCTAGAGTGGAACATAATTATCCAAAGACAATGCTGAGGCTCCACTGACCTATTAACCCTAAGGATTGCTGACAAAATTCTCCAAAAGTTTACACTAATAACATTACCGTATACTTTAATATAGTCATTCAGTTATTAACATCAATACAAAAAATGCTCAAAAATTATTTAAGATACAAATAAATAATTAAAAAAAAAGAGGTAAATTTTTTTTGTACAAATTAGATTAATGATAATAAAATACATGTTAATTACAAATGTGTGTGTGCTATTTTTATTTCTGTTATATTTCTTAACAATATTTTGCAATAGCACATAACATTTACTTTGATCTGAAAGGAACATAAAACATATACATGATCAGATCTTTGTAAAAAGTACAATTTTTACATAAACTTCAGCTGTATGATAAATATGATTTTTTGTGTGTAAGATCTGTGATATGTTTAAAATTGTCAAAGTTTAAATATTTAGAAACCCCTTGAATGTCTGGAAGTTTTCTCATAAACAGAAGGATCATGATCATAGAAATCCATGACCTCAGCATTGTACATCGTGGGATCAGATAGCATGGCTGGGTTCTCAAACATGATTGGCTGATTGAAGTAGGGTATGCTGTGACTAAGGACTTCAGTGTCAGATGTTGTACTTTGAGTAGACTTGGGTTGTCTCCGTCTGCAACAAAATAATAAAGAATGTTGTATTTGTCAGGGTACACACATAAGTATACATTCTGTTTCACATCAGACAGCATAGATAGGAAAGCATTCAGAATCATCCTGTTCCACACAGGACAGCATAGATATGAAAGCATTTAGAATCATCCTGTTCCAAACAGGACAGCATAGATAAGAAAGCGTTCAGAATCATCCTGTTCCACACAGGACATCATAGATATGAAAGCATTCAGAATCATCCTGTTCCACAAAGAACAGCACAGATAAGAAAGCATTCTTTTGAAATATGCCACCAGCTTTTCTTCAAACGACCTTTTCTTCATGCTTACTCTACTATACCTTGAAGGATGACTTTTGACAGTGAGTCATGTCTTACAATATGACCAATCCAGCTCAGTTTTTGTATCTCTTTACAGTATTCAATTATGTACTCTCTAAAACACATTGCCCAACCTAATACTATACAAGTCTGAACTTTCTGTGGTGGCAACTAAATTTGTATTTGATATTATCAATTGTGTAAGTTCTATTAAATTAGAAGTAAAAACAAATGCAGTGTAAACAAAAATTTGAAACCAGTTTATTTTGGCTCAATTCATGCATTCCCTCACCTGTGCAAACAGATTCCAAAGATGATTAACACAAGGAAAAAGATGGCACCAAATGCTACACTCACACCAACTACAACACCCATGGTGTCAGAGTTTTCTGAAACAAAAAAAATGTACAGCACAGTCAGAATCATGTTCAAGCTTGTCCATCTCAAGAGCAAGAATTGATAACTCATTGAGTTTGTTATTCTAAGATTTAGTGCTTTTACTAATTCTTTCACCTTAAAATCTTCCCGTTTAATAAGGGATGGAAGTTAACTCAATTAGACTTGTGAACATAAATTAGTAACAAAAATAATATTTAAAAAAAAAATAATGAGAAATATCTTAACAAAAGATAAATGCCAACAAAAACTCTTTTTTTTTTAGGGATCACCAATGTTTCTGACAAATCCAAGGAACAGAAAGTCTTTTATGCATTTTGATCATACACCTGATGTAGTCAATCTTTTTATCGCTCAACAACATTCAGATCTACTAAGCAGGTTCTTAAAACCCTACTAAATTTTGAATACATTTGAAAGATGGTGTACACACAATCTTTTAGAATCACAAGAACTTAAAATAGAAATTAAGTAGATGCTTTGATTTAAGCATTTCTCATTTGTTAGCTCAGAATCAATGTTGAGACAAAGTCAACAATTTTTTAATTTGTTTGAAAAATGGTATTGCATTTCTATCTTCAATATTAATGATTTAATGTCCTGAGAACATTGACTAACCCATACAAAAAAATTAAAACCATAATAGTTCAAGTTTTACACTTTAGGGTGCAGCCCACTCAAGACATATTTTCTATTATAAGGTCTACGAGTTACACAAGAGTTGAATTCACTGACCTAGACTTTGTCTCTGTTGACACTGTGAGCCCATGTAGTTTTCACTACAGAGACACTGATGTACTCCACTTGATGTGATCTCACATTGACCACTGGTGCCACAGTAATTGGTATCAAAGTAACACTGACCTGTTAGATAAATGTTAAACTTAATGTTAGGGTACAATTGTTATTGGTCATTTAAGATGCTTGCAACTGACATAGTTACAGAGATTGTTATTACAAATGAACTTTGGGAGTTTCCATTCAAAGGCTCATGAAGTTGTGTGTGGTTAACAGCAAGACCCAATGGTCTTTACACAACAAATCTATGGGACACTTTACAACTAGCTGAACTCTCAAGGGAGTTACAATATCTTGAACTAAAGATCACACTTGGACCACTTGGCCACTACACTCCATCCAGTATGTATTTAGGAATACTACTATAGAAGATCACACATCTTTATAAAATGTAACACTAAATTCAATCTCAACTATTTTGAAAGTTAAGATAGGAAATAAATCAATCAAAATGAAATAGATTGACAAGTGTGAATGAATAAGCTAACCTTTACAGTCAGTTTCACTTTGTGAACCAGTCTTGTTGGTGGTTTGACCTTCTGGACATGGGTCACACTTTTCACTTGGTGGGTTTGTACTATATGTTCCTTCTCTACAAGCTTCACACTGACCACTGCTATTAGCAAACTGACCAGCAAAGCATAAAACTGAAACAAAGAACATCAATTAAAATGAATGCTTACAGCTGAGACATCCATCAATCTGCCAAAATGTTTGGCTTTTCAAGATTTAAATGTAGTGGGAAGTGTGGAAGTGAGGCTAAGTACACTTGAACTTAACTAGGCTGCCTAGGAAGTTGTGTTTACTGAGTGCCTAAAGGCAGTCCCCCCCAGTGGTTCACAAACAAGATTAGACCATAGCACTCTGAGCATGCAATAAGCATAAAAATATATATAATAAAGCTAATAATTATTTATTTTTAACCATAATATAAATTTGATGAAATTTGTATGAGATTTTGAGATTTCAATTGCATTTTGTCCCATTTTGTATTATTGAAATGATGCTTTACAAAGTTCTTTGAATGCACTAGATAGACACATTTTCTTAAGCTCAACATAGAAATGTTCCAAAATTAAAACAAAGCATTAACCACTAAGCATTAAAACAAAGTTCACAGAAATTCAATTTTGTCAATCATAGATAGTTCTCATTTAGACAAACACAGTTAAACAATGATGGTTTAGAAATATATTGTCTGCATAAAGTTGCAGGTGATGGTGCTTAGATAATCCTTATGCACATATCTGAATAATACAACTTACCACAACGTTGGAGTGCTGAACTGTAAGTGTAGCCTGGTGGGCATTCCCTGGTGAGACTTACATTTACAATATCTAATTCATTGAGTTCCTGGAATAACAAGAATTATTTTTATTTTAATTCTCTTTAAAGTCAATCAATAGGATAAATGATAATAAATGTCAAGAGTTATTAAAAAAAAAAAAGTATATCATTCAAACTATTCACTTTGGTGTCTTGGTTGCCATTTATAAATACTTAGTTACAGTCACCAAGCACCACAATCAACAAAACTTTATTTGCACAAAACTTTATTTGCATAAAAAAACTACTTTACTGAAAATGCAGAAGAACATACAAACTAGTCGACAATAAAGGAGAGAAGTCTTCAAACAATTTTAAGATAATTTATTGAATCTTACAACTATTTAAATCTAATATCAGTCCAATCAATATAAACACATAAAATAAAAAAGCTAAATAAGTACCATAAGGTCTTCATAAGGCAGGAGATCATAGTTAAACAATTCTAATACAGCACTCTCAGTATTTCTCTTGGTACCATTATAGTCTGCTAGAGGTGAACTGAAACAAGATCAAAGGTGAAGGTTCTAACTAGAAACAAGAGAATTACATTGGATGTTTACACAAACATTCAAGATAAGATAAAAGATAAGAATCTTGTTCAGTGAAAGAAATTTTAACAAAAAAATGATTGGGGGAGGGGAGGGAATGAAGCCTGATGACAACAAATTGAAACTCTAAATCTTCATTGATTCTCTGAAAGTCTTACAAAAACATCTTTTTATCAGTGAACTGTATTAGTTGTCTTGTGACACTTTTTGATTTAAAAAAAAATAAATTTTCCAATAATAAATTACTAAACTAGTTTCTATGACTTCTTCATTCTCATTATGACATGGTTCAAATTTTGAAAGCATTTGCTAGAACTGCCTTTAAAAACAATTACTTCCTTCATGGAATCAAAACAAAATGTTTTTTTTTTTTATTATTCCCAGCCTCACTCTAAAGAAACATCCAAAAGTATTGTTAAAAAAAAATTAATTAATTCAAGTTTGATTTAAATCTACTTTAAAATTACTGAGTACACATGAACAGAAAATGTTGACTTCTTTAGAATTGTATGTGAACTATCCCCACAAAGAAACATGTACATATGTATTCCTCCATGTACAGGAAAGTAATTGTTAATTAGGGAAAAGTTTCTCACTCAATCTCTTTGAGATCCAGCTGTACACTTGAAAATGTAGTGGCTTGTCTCTTTCTGCCATGATAACACATTTGAAGCATAGTGAAAATCATATTACTGCAAGCAGTAGTAGGACACAGTCCAGGGTATCTCTCTCTCCTAGCTGTTCTTACAATGCCTGTAATTAGGTCTGATATTGTCACTCTCAAATGTTGCTCATTATAACAAGAACCAAGGGAGATTAGTATGTACACTCTAACAGTTATCTTCACTTCTGCTAATGGTAGGGCTGAAAAAAAAAGATATGGATGTCATGTGATTATAAATTAGGCTGTACTTGTTTAAATGAGAAGAATCCTACAAATCATTTTGTTTTACATAATACATATATATATATAGTGTATATATAAGTACTTACATAGACATGTATAAATATATGTATATATAAATATATATACATCATAACAATAATGTTCAAACAACTTCAAAAAAAGAATGATATGAATTGACAATTACAAATATTTCCTAATTCATTGAAGGTTCATTTCCTAAACATGTAATGACATCTGGATCTATAGATTCCTAAAAGAAGTTAATTTGCTGCCAAATGTACAGTTTAGAATACTTCTATTTTAATGATATAAACTTGTCTTTATCTTAACCCTAGATGTAACTTATGTATCAGTTTGAAAACAAAAAAGTCAATTAGTCTTTCAAGCATAGCTCACAAGAGAAGACATTTGTCTATGTTAGTAATGATTTAGAGACAGGTGAGATCTTAATTAGAAAGCAATGGCTGTACATTATGTTACAAGTACGACAAAGAAATAGAAACACATTTCTATATATTTATGAGATAGTCGACCTACCATTGCTCTGAATGCAGCCAGTTGATCCTGGTTTTAATGTTGTATAGTTTGCTTGACAATATTTACACACCTTGATTCAGAAGAAAAAATAATTAAAACAAAATAGTTTTGGAAGAAAAAAATAAAATACAATTTAACCTAATCACAATGGTATGCATTTATGTTTTAAACATGAGCTTTATTTACTTTATTAGTACAGACCATCAAACGTTTGAAGAATAACACAGACTCACATAGTTCAGCTATAATTCTCAAGTCGAATAACCTTTAGTTGGGGGGGGGGGGGATAATTTTATTAAAGAAGGGTAATCTTAATAAGCCTACAAGACAATTGTTAAACGTGTATCCACTGTGTACATTAAAAAAAATATTTTTAATGAATTCTTACATTTATAAGAGCAGCTTCTTCCTTATATTGACCAACTGGACACAAAGTACAATTTTGAGATGTCCATGAGTATCCTTGACCACCAGGACAGTTTGCTAAAAATCAAATATTAATTTCTTAACAAGCATGAATTTCCACAAAAATTAAATACTTAAAAAATTCATTTCATGGTCAATTATATATTTTTTTTAATTGTAAAGAAAGATCCTGGGCAGGATCTGAATTCTGGACCACCCTGAAATCAGTCCCAAGCAGGAGGCCTATTCACATTTTTCAGAGATAGGAAACCCAAAAACATTCTTATAGAGTAATCTCAATGGAATAACTTATGTGAATACTCAAGACATAAGCAGTTAAAATGAATTAAATGCCAAATAAAAAAAAATTAAGAATCCAAATCTTAATTTTTAAAGAGCATTTTGATGTTTTGAAATATCACAAAAATTTTAGTAAATTATGATTAAGACAAAGAACATAAAAAAAAGTCAAACTCTGAAGAAAGAAAGGTAAAAGACAACCATGCTACCATAGAAACATATTTGAACATTAAACTATAGACAGGAGAAAAGCACACAATTATGAAACTTGTGGTTCTTTAGCTTCTCTAATCAGAGCCTACATTAAAAAACAATTGTATGGTATTTACATAACATGATAAGTTTTTCAAACCTAAGCACAAAATCTAATGAATTATATGGACACCTATATTTTAATGAGCTATCCAAGTAAAGTAAAATACATAAAGCAGTTTGGACTTAGTCAACTTACAAATACAATATCTGCTCTGATAAGTAGCTCCCTCAATGAGTGTTGTTTGATTGGTAGGACAAAGGTCACAGTTGGTCATCTCAGGAGTGGAAATATTTTTATAGGTTCCAATTGGACACTTTATGCAGTCAATGTACAAACTGGTGGGCCGGTAAAAGCCTTTCTTGCAAATTCCTTAAAAATTCATAACATTAAAAAAAAATGATTGGTCACCCTACTATAGAATGAATACATTTGAATGTTGTAATATACTGAAAACAAAAACAGTACTTTACAAGATTACAAAAAGAGTTTGTGTGATACACAAACTCAGAGGCGGCCCCCGTCGGAGTCGGATCCCTGTCAGATCCGCCTATTCGCTATATGTTTCGGATGTTCCTTCAAAGTTGAAAATAATTAACTTCTCGCTGGACGACGGAGGATCCCGAGAAGGGTATAAACCTGCCTTATCTTGATGTTTCCGCACTAGACTGTAGTTCGGATTTATCGTTGGTCCCTGGCTCAATTACTGCATGCTCCCATCCCCTCCTGTGGAAGGTTTGAAATAGGAAGTAAACTATCTTTAACTCTGAAGTAACAATCGAAACATGTAAAACAAACAGACACATAACCCGGGAGCGTCGAAATAATCAGTTCAGCATGCTAACTGGTTCCAAACTAATAGCCTGATATATACAATATGTCACACGAGCGATTTTAAATAATCTTTTAGCATTGATCTGTAGAGATGTAGATGTACATAAACTAAACTTCTGATTTAGCACTCTTAATATATATCTTATTAATTATTATTATTAATAATTTGGATGTAATTTAGATAAAATTTAGGCAAAATTAAAATAAAACGCCCAGATAATCAATAGAATGAATGCACTATTAAATTTAAAAATAGAATATTAGTTTTAGTTTATTATAACATTTCAATGTAGATCTGGACATAAACATCCGGAACAATCTATTATAGATATTTGAAACTATCGCAATATTTCTGAATGAACAGTAAAGTTTAAACATTATTTTCAAAAGCCTTTAGTTTTTTTTTTATCTAACCGTGACGGACAGACCAACAAACAGTTAAAACGCACAAAAATATGCTTCTTTCATTCTAAATTTGGCAATAAAAAACATTTTTTTTTTTCAAAAATGTGATTTTTAAAAAAGTTTAAGAAATTAGTTTAGAATCATGTCATGGCCGGGCTTTACGCTAGTACACGAAAGTCGCTGCTAATAGTTCATTTAAAAAAAAATTATATCAAAGATAAACAACAGATCTTATTTAGTGCCCCAGCGGTCAAAATATACATCTTCCGTGCTTTGATCTCTCAACGTTAGCCTTGTAAAGCCATTGTTCAAGGCAACTGCCACACCTCTTTTATGAATTAATTACTTAGATAGTAAATACTCATAGGTTGGAACAAAATAAAATGTGAAGCATGTTGCTATATATTATAATATTAATTGTCTTAAATTAGGTTTCATTTATATTGCATACTAATTAGGTTTTTTCTCTTTAAATACTGCTTGCATAAAATATTTTTAAAAATTAGATTTTGAGCTTTTAGAAAAAAAAAAAGTAGCAGTTGCATCAGAACTTTGAATGATCTATTTTATCGTGATGTCAGATTTTCATTTTCTCTTCTACTTTCTGAGCACTAAACGGGACGGACTGACAGACAGACAGACAGACGGACAGACAGACAGACAGACGGACAGACAGCCACACAAAACTAATAGCGTCTTTTCCCCTTTCGGGGGCCGCTAAAAATAAGCGTGATCACAATTCAAATCCAAACAACTGAAATGTATGATTGCAATGAGAAAAAACTTATTAGATACATTAGAAGCAGATGTTTTAGGTCAGCTGATATGTATAATCAGCTGTAGAACCAAATCTCTAGTAAAGGCTAAGTATCAACAAAGATCTTGGTAATAATAATAACTACAAATATTTTGTGTACAAAAAAAAATTTTTTTTCAAGCAATCCTTTTTTTTTTATTTTTGACTTGAAAATGTATTCAAATTAATATTGGGGTCTGAAATCCTTAGTTATGTAATTACTATCGCCAGCTAATATGATCCACAGATAAAGCAAATACAAACTTTTTTTTTAAATAATGAATATATGACACAGTACTGTCAAATTACTTTTAATTTCTCTCTGATTTTAGTGTGATTTAAGTGATTCAAGCTTATTTGCATTCTAAGTTGTATCCGTTTCATTTAGAAACATCTTTAAACTTTTTGACTGCAATGCAGCAATGCTATTACAATATCAAAATGGCAGCTCAGGCAGATCAACAAGGCCTCTATCCATTAAAGCTTGCTTTTTTTTTTGTCTTTCTAAGCTACTTTATTGTGGAATTAACAAAGTTGACTTCTGCTAATCTACCCCCTTCCAATCTGTTTTTCAAAAAAAGATATGTTATGAAAATTATTTACTGTTTTATGTGCTTGTAACTCATCCATAAGAATGAGTTCATGAAATGCTAGAGATGTATGTAGTCATCTAGAGTATACTAAGTGGACATGGTTTTCCACTCTATTGTATTATTATGTTCATAACAATATCCATTCTTCACAGACTTTTATGATTCTTTTAACATACAGTTAGCATTGAAAATAAAAAAAAAAAAAAAAAAAAAAGAACTTGGATTTCAATTTATGGCTTAAGGATACTTTTGTGGGCAGATCTAGTTTGAACTTGGGACTTAAAACTTCATAAAATGTATTTATGAAAAGTAATTTTTTCAGCTATTTTATTGAAACTTTTAAAAATAATACTTAATAATCTGAGTTGCTTTTAAAAATATTGTAAGATTTATTATTTTGAAAGCTTATTTTCTTCAGAACCAAAACAATACACAACAAAAACTTACTAAATTTACAGTCCAGTAAACTCGTAGCACCAGTGATGACTGTAGTAAAGTTGGAAGGACAAGCTTGACAAGATGTGCTGAGGTCTGTAATGTTTTTGTATCTACCATATGGACATTTGGTACAAGATCTGTTGGTTGACGTGAAATAGCCAGCTTCACACAGAGCTGAAATAATCATGAAAGATTATATATATAAATATAAAAGGACTTTAAAAATATCTATTGAACCAAAACAATTTACTTTTTTAAAATATCTTTTGTAACATTCCGATAATTGTTATGTCCCAACCAAGCCTGCAGGGTGGCAGAGGATGGCACTGGGCAGAATTCAAACTCAGAAAGCAACTAATTGAAAGTCCAGAACTGATACCACATGACCTGGCAGCCATCCTTAGGCTTCACTTTACCCAATGCACCTATTTCTAACCCTACTTAAAACCATTATCTCTAGCCAGACTTACGATAGCAATCAGTCCAGTTGGTGGAAGCAATGTTAAATGTTGATGATGGTCGGCCATCTACTAGAGGACATATTTTGCATTGGGTTTGGTCTCTTTCATCTTGGTATTCTCCTTTAACACATGGATTGCAGTGTGTTTCATTCACTCGATAGTATCCAGCATTACATGATACTGTGAACACAAAATTATTTCATGGTTTTAGAACTAGCAAAAATGAGCAGTCTTTTTATAATTGTAATTTTCAAACCATTTATTAAAAGAGCAAAAAAAAAAAAAAGTTGTCTTTACTAACCACGTGTACAATTAGCTATATGTGTATTTCCAACATCTGGTGTGGTCACTCCTGGTGGACAAGGTAAACATTGGTTCTGCTGATTGCCAGTTTCATTTTTGTAAGTACCAATGGGACATGCAATGCAGGATATGTTGTCATTAGAGAAAAACCCTGGCTCACAGTAAGCTGTTGAGTGAGAAACCTTTCAATTTAGGACAAGATTTTAAATGACAGTTCAAAGTAAATGTTTGTAAAATAAACTGGTAAGTCTTTTGATAATCAACATAGTTAAGGATTCAAACACTGTTCTTCATTAATTGTGACATTGTGGTACCAAAAATATATTTGATAAACTTTTTTCAAGAAGGAGTTGAGTTCAACATTTAGGAATACTGTGTTCTGGAAAACACATTTTTTTAAAGACTGGTACAACTTACCCACATTACAATCATTGATGGAGGTAGAGGCTTGAGATGAAGTGCTTGTGTTCGACGGACATTTCACACAGTCACTATTACCACGTACATTTTTGTAATGGCCCACTTCACACTCATGACAGCTTCCATTCTTATATTCTTTGCCAAAGTCACAATATACTGCAAAGTAAGGTTCAAATGTGCCTTGAGTTTCAAGAGGCTGGTACGTATGTAGCTACATTATAACCTACAACATTTTATGTAGATTTTTCTTTTAGCATTTCTATTCAGGCGAATTTGACTTAACATCAATCACCACAATGAGCATAGTAAGATATTACTTTACTGAAAAGATTCACCCAGATCTCTTTTCAAACTTTTTAAAAATAAAAATTAAAGTAAAGAAGCAAGTCACAAACAATAAGGAAACATTTATAGGGAGTGCACTCCTTCATTAGAGCAATGGTCTGCTTCCATCACAATGGCTTCATGAAAATATTGGCACACAATGATCACTTGTCAGAAATGTATAAAAGGTATTAGCATTGAGCTCAACAATCATGCTATGTCTCTTTTGGTTTAACTGAAACTGACCCGCATATCCCTATCTTAGTTTTGTGTAGAGGAGTCAGATGATAATAGAAAATACAACTGATAGCAAACAAACTTGAAATGTAACCTGTTGTAATATATAGAGAGACTAGTAAGTGCCAATATAAAGCATACTTACATACAGTGCAATGAGTTCTGTTGCTGGGCTCGGAAGTGAAATCTCCTGTACAGTTCTGACATTTTCCAAAGCTGTATTCACCTTTGAATGTATCATCTCCACAAGGAGCGCAAGTATCATTGGAAATACCTTCTTCACCAGCTGGACATTTGACTAAACGACACAAAAAGGTTATATTTTCCTTGTCACATTATAAAGTATAGATGTTAAAAGATAAGTGTAAGGATTTGGATTTTGGGTTTTTGGCTCATTTGGTAGCTTCCCCTACATAGGTCAAGTGCTTACATTGACACAACTGGGATATTAAAAATAAGGTCCACTTACAGCTCAAATAGTACAAATTGTAATAATCTAATAAAAATCTGCAGTAAGTATGTATATACAAGTACTTTGCCCAATCTCAAATTTTAGTAGTCAGATAAGAGATAGCTACAGAACTATGGACTTAAGTTTATTAGTATATTATATGGTATAGATATTATATCGTATAGATGTTACATGAAATGTGCTAGGTAGAGAACTATGGAGCTGAATATTTTAGTAGCAACAGTATATAAAATCAGACAATTTTTTTTACAATGGTGGGATTTTCAAAAACTATTTAAACAATTTTTCTTTTTTTATTTAAATGTAAAGAATCAAATATTGCCTTGCCCTGCATGATTTGTTTAAAAAAATGCTATGATGTGATGTTTTCAAGTTGTTTTGTGTACTGTGTTGTCAACATTCTAACATTAGTTTTTATAATACTTTGCCCTTAAGTTTTATTTTGTGTGTACTTTTCATATGATATGGACCTGTTTATGTTACAGCTTTCTTATCCAACAATAATCATGTACTTGTTGTGGTTATAAGAATTAAAATATCTACTATATTGAGTAGATCTAGTTCATATAAAATTTAGTTTTAAATATCTAATATAAGCATGAGCTGTCTATAAGTGGACTTCAACATATTAAATTAACATAATAATATGTTGATGTCTCAGTGTTTAAATTAATCACTGTATAAATCTAGTGTCACTACTTACTGGTGCAGTCATCTGGACTGGTTGAACCAGTTGATGAAGTACTGGTGTTGGCTCTACATTCATTACAAGATCTTTGGTAGGGTAAAGGTTGGAAGTATCCAATTTCACAGGGTTTACAATCATCCCCATGTATTGAAGTTCCTGCTGGACAGGCTCCTGTAATTCATTTAAAAACAAACTATGATACTACAATATTTTCCTTATAAACTACTTCTCATTCATTAAGATCATGTTCATAAAACTAATTTTTGAACTGAGCATAGATTAATATCTTACGTAAGGAACAATTTTTTTCGTCCACTGCCCCAGTGCTTTCAGTTGTATAATTTTCTGGGCATTTCTGACAGGGTTCAAATCTCATTGAAATGTTTCCATTGTTCCAATAACCTTGACTGCATAGGTCACATGTTCCAGTGTTGCCTTGGCCAGGTGCACAAAATGCTGTCAGATTTTAAAAATGCCATGAATACATATTAAAATCTAGTCAATTTTATAATTTAAAAAATTAATGTGCATTTCTCTTCATTTAGCCCCAAACCTTTATCCCAGATCTTCAAGCCTTACCAACAAATGGAAGTAAACTGAATAAAGTTTTAGGCCATTCTTACAATCTATATCATGAGGACATGATGATCTGGAAACAAGGAGTTCCAATAGAAATTAAACAAAATAAATTAGATTAGAAAATCCTATTTCAGATATTTTCAACTTACCAATGCAGCTAGTAGATGAGTTACTGGCTACACTAACAGTACCAAAACCTTCTATACAGTTGACACAGATTGTACTTGTGTTGGGCAGATCATTGGGTTGGAATGTGTCATAAGGACAAGCTTCACAAGTTAAGTTGGATAGTATATAACCTGGTCTACACATCTCTGTTGAAAGAATCCATAACAAACTCTTTAAGTAAAAAGTAAGTTTCACTTTCAGACCTGGTGGTCTATAGGACAGATGATGTAAAGATCATCTGTTTCTTTGGCCTATGGTCAACAAGGGTGTTATGTAGCCAGCACAATGATCAACCGCCTTTACTTTTCCCCAACTAATGTCAGGTACCCATTAGAGCTGGGTGAACTCAGAGGTGCCCACAGATGATGAAATTAAAAATCCCAGTCTTCACCAGGATTTGAAACTGGGATCTTCGGTTCAGAAGCCAAGTGCTTTACCGCTCAGCAACTGCACCTCCGAATTCTTATAGAAATTACAATATTTGATCAAGAATAAATGTTGTGAATGAAACAACTGATTAAAAAAAAATTTGATTGGTGAACTCTTTGCTTTTCATTGTTAAAAGGAAATTAACAAAATTCAACACAAAAGGATTTTAAAATCCTTGAAAAGTATTATCATAATGAACATATATATATATATATATAAGTTATATATTACAGATTGCACACATTGTTGAGATTAAATGCTGTAAATTCTGAACAGATAAAGTTTCAAAATTGATTTTTTTTTTACACATACTGTTTATGCTCTGATTGATGTACAAAATACAGTTGTACAAAATTTGCTGCATAAAAATGCAACTACTTTTCTAAAAACTAATTTATTGTTGAAGATTTTATTTGCATTAATGTGTTTATGTGTGTGAAAACTTACAAGAAATATGATTTTAAACAAAACATGGTCATAGAGAGAAGGGAGAAGAAGGAAAAAGAATGCAAGACAATGCAGATACAAAACTGAATCAAATATTTAACATTGAAAATAAAAGGATTGTTTTTTTAAATTCTTTTCAAATGAACTTTTTCAAATATTTCAATTTAAAAAATTTGACTGAATTTTGTGATTCAGAAATATACAATGACTAAAATCGAATAATGAGATGTGAAATGTCTTTATAGTTCACCAAACGTTTTAGAATCCATCCTTTATCTTAATATATGACATACTAAATATTGGTTAACTTACCCAAGGAACAAAGATCTACATCAGTAGCTCCAGGGCTGTCTGTAGTAAAACTGTGTGGACATTTTTGACAAGGCTCAAATCTCATTGAAGTGTTACCATTGTTCCAATAGCCTCTATCACATATATGACAACTGCCATTGTTGCCTTGGCCAGGAGCACAAAATTCTGTAACATTTTTAGATACATTAAAAACCTTACCCATCTTTATAGCTAAATTATATTACCATTGAAAAATGAAAAGAAAGTAATCTGGATAGTAATACTTGCTTATACAATAATATATATGTTCTTACCTATACAGTCACTGGATAAGTTACTGGCTACATTCACAGTACCAAGACCAGCTGTACAGTTGAGACAGACTACAGTTGTGTTGGGTAAATCCTGAGGCTGGTAGGTGTCATAAGGACAAGCTTCACAAGTTGAGTTATCTCTGGATAGGATGTAGCCTGACCTACAAATTTCTAAATAAAAAAAAAAACTTATTTACAATTTTAAAATGAAAGAGTAAATATTAAAAAAAGAAAAATTTCTGACTATATTTTGTTACATACAATTTAAAAAATAAATAAAATAAAAAAAAAACAACAAATAAAAGGCTTACTTAGATGACAGTCAGACAGACTTATAGACTTGTCTCCTTCAGTCGTGTTTCCAGCTGGACACTGAGAACAGTTTTTAAATCTATTGTCATGGTCGCCTGGCCGATAAAAGCCTCTCTGGCAAGGTACACATGTCTTGGAGTTGGGTGGAGATTCTTCATAGCCAGCTTCACAGTAATCTGGTAGCAAGATTGTGAAAATAAATAGGAGCATTTAAATTAAAGATAATTATTCTTCGAGCATTTTTGATATAACAAATATATATGCATTTATAAGTAGGATGAAACACACATTTTGTTTGAAGTATTCACTTTTAGACTTACATAAACACTGGCTAACACTTTGAGATCCTGTACTTATTGTAGAGTAACTATCATTACAAGGAATACATGTCATTGAAGCATTTTCAGGCTGATAAAATCCCAAGTCACAATGTTCACAAGTATAGTTAACACCATCAGTTTGGTTGGCAAACATTCCTGATGGGCAGATTGCTAGAGAAATGAAAAACAAAAAGTATAAGCGTTGATGTATTTTTCAGCTTATTCCCAGAAAATCAAATTAGCAAAGCAGAACTGAACTGCTTGCTAGAGTTCTCAAAGCAACAGAGCAAAGTTCACAAAGCCAAGACTAAAGAGAATAACAAAAAAAATGTAGCCTAAAACTGATGTCATTGTATTACATGTTCATCATCATTATGCCTGCAAATAATGAACTTAGATAATGTAACACTTTGCTTTTAGAGCTAATAAGTATCATCTAAAGACACTGCATGTTTAAGCATGAAGTTCAAACAGGGATCAAAAGCTCAATAGTATCTCACTATTGCTGTTTACAAAATTAAAGTAGTCAAATTATGTCACAGTATTGTAGGGATTTGCCTAGGACTTTCTAGTAGGGTGGGATGTCAGGAAGATTAGCAAAAGAAATGAAATGTTACCAACCAACATGAATGAATTGGACACATACTTTGTGAGATCCTAAGTATGACAGACAATATAGAGGAATTAAATAATTAATTAATGACACAAAAGCTATTTATGGAAACAAAGAGAAAAGGATTTAGCATGCAATTAATTACCTTGTATAGAAATTTCAATTGTCTATAAATAGTATTCAATGTTGAACTTAACAAAAGTATAGTTGTAGTTCTGCACTGTGACAAGCAACTTGTTAAAATCCTAATATCCCATTAAAAAGTAGTTCCCCTTTCAGATCTTGTGGTCTATAGAGCAAATGATGTAAAGGTCATCTGATTCTGTGGCCTACGTTTAACGAGGGTGTCATGTGGCCAGCACAACGACCAACCACCTTTACTTTCCCCAACTTTTGTAAGAGCTGGGTGGACTCAGAGGCGTCCAAGGATCCCAAAATAAAAATCCCAGTCTTCTCCTGGATTCGAACAAGGGACACAGTTCAGAAGCCAAGCGCTTAACCACTCAGCCACCGCGCCTCCATAATATCCTATTAACTCATCATCTCTTCTGTCATTTACTGGATCAAGGGCAAAGTAAGGCATTTCAGTGCCTTTGCATGTTGCTGGTGAAATTTATCAGAGCCCAAAATGGACGTACTAAAATAGCTGATCCCTGTAGAGATTTGTTCATTTTTGTGTTGCTTTGTTCAGCCAAAACTTGTATGATATCTTCAGCCAGTTTCACACCTCTTCTTATAGCATAGTAAGCTGTTAGCACTGTTTAAACATTCAAAGTTATCATAAGCACTTTGAACTAGTGTTTTCTTTTAATCTGTCATATTGTGTGCATGGTTCTTTAACTTCAATAATAAACTATACACTAAAAAAATACTTCCATTAAAAATACTATACAATAATTTAAACTTACGTATAACACAGTCAGACTGTTGATCATGCCCCGTCTCTACAGTTGTTACATTCTCAGGACAAGATGTACACTGATCTTGCTTGTCACCAACTCTGTAAGTCCCTCTAGGGCAAGGTTCACATACACCACTGCTATTCAGCTGAGTGCCAGGGGGGCAGAATTCTGAAAAAAAAAAATTATAATTAAAGTATTTTTTTGAAAATCCATTTTGAGAAATAATTAATTAGGCTATTTAAGTTAAACAAACATCAAACCTTTTTTTCCTTTTCTACTTTAATGCTAAAGTGTTCCACAATAATAATAATAATACATAGCATGTTTAAACTGTGGCATTGAAACTGAAAACCAGTTACCTGTACAGTTGTCCTGATGTGTTGAGCCCACACTGTATGTTCCATGGAGAGGTGGGCATGGGAAACAATAATGTTTACCAGACTGGTTCTGAAAGAAGTTGTGAGGACAGGGAACACACTTGTCACTTGTCAGATTTAACATATGACCCACACTGCAACTGACTGAATGAAATCGATGACAAGAAGAATTAGACTAGGCCCTATTAGAACCAAGGACTATTATGTGTTGTTTTTACAAAGCTCAATCTGTCTGTCCAGCAAAAAGTTTGCATTATTTCTCCCACATTTAGTTGAAATTGTGCACAATTATTTCTTTTACTGACAACAAAAGAATCAATTTTAAAAAATAAAAACAATTAGTCAATTATTATGTTTGGTACATTGACCTACCAAATTGTATTAGTTCAGCAACAATAGAGAGATTATTTGCAGATGACTGCATAATATATAGAATAATAAAAACAACATGAGATACTGAAATTTTACAAAAAGAATTAGATGAATTACAGAAATGGGAATAAATGGAGCATGTGTTTCCATCCTTTCAAACTGATCCAGACAAGGATCATTATTATTACAAGTAGAAAATACAAGTCTTGTCTTTTAGTGAGAACATAATGAGGATTTCAGAAAAATAAAATGATTGCAAATGTTTAGTGTTATTGAATAGATGTAGCTGCTGATTTATAACTCTGTGCCATTATCTTACAGATTTGCAATTATTGTAATATAAGTCATTACTTAACTAAACCAAGCATGGACAGTATACTTACCCACACAGTCTGACAGACTTGAACTTCCTCTCTGTAATGTCACATGATTAGCTGGACATTGTATACACTCAGTTCTACCACTTACATTACTGTAGGTATTTAAGGGGCAGAGCTCACAAGTTTGAGTTTGATTTTTGTAGTGAGAGCCTCTGCCACATTCAACTTAAAAGAAAACAAGAAAATAGAGTGCTACAAATACAGAGTAATTAAAATTATCATATGAACTAAACATTTGTGTACTCTGTTTGGCTTACATAAACTTCCCAGATATAGGAAAAATACTGAAGATACTTTTTTTTAAAAACAAAGTTAAATTAATTTTAATTGTATCAATTAGTTTGGATCAGTCGTGTAATTAAATCTGTAATAGATATAGACTAACAATAATACATTTGCTAATCAGAAATATTTTACCAATTAATTATTTTAGCATATTTCATGTTTTTTACTTTCACAATGCACTATGATCACTATGATCCTATCACTTGACTAGGCCAGTTGGGAAGGAGGGAAGAAATAAGGGGGTATCTGGGTGAAGGTTACCTTGACAGTTTTTTAAATGTATAAAACCAACTCAGGAGATCAAGCCTCATCAAGTCAATACACTAATCACAGTGTAAGCAACATGCTTATGAAAACATGAAACATGAAAAATGTTCAGATTTAGCACTAAAGAATTTTACCATTTTACTTAAGTAAGTCTAATCTTACTACTTCTAAATAAGAGATCACTTGTCATATCTGATCTAAATTTATTTTAATAGCATTAAGTGAAAATAATTATAAATCTACCTATCTTTTAACTCTTTCTTTCCGTAATTATTTTTGCACATTCAGACGGAATTCTTCATTTTGGTCATTACTTTTTCACTTCCCTGTTATGATTAAGCTTTAATAGCTTTTTTTTTTCACTATCAGAAAATGTTTTGTTTGCTAAAGAATTAAAAGGGAATGCATGCTCCTTCTTTATAACATAAAGTAAAGTTTTAAAAATTAAACATTAATTTAATTTAAGGAGTTCAAATCAACAATGGTATCATCTATTAGGAGAGAAAGAGTTAAAAAATATCACAAGAAAATGTTTACCACAAATATTATCCCTCAGCGTTTTTCCATCTGGACAAGCATGGTTCCCATTTTGAATATTGCTAGGGTTTGCTGTTTCTTATTGATGAAAAAAAAACAATTAAAAAAAGATATTAGAAAAAAAATGTAATTGTAAATATACCAATTAAAACTATATTATATATATTTAAAGTTATCCATGCTGTCGAAACCCTAACACTTATATAGGGTTATTCTAATCCAACAGTAAAGAGCTATCTATAAAATAACTTACTGCCACAAACAATTCTGTCAGGTAATTCATACATATTGTCCAGATTATATGTTTTCAGCTGACCACATGCAAGTACTTTAGGTGTCTGTACACTGGGTAAGTAACCATCTGGACATACCACAATTACACCAGTAGAAGGATTACAGGATTCAGTGTAGTTGGCAGGTTTTGTATCTTCACACTTATTAGCTAGAGACAAAATAGATTTGTATATTGATAAAGATTGAATTTTTTGTTCAAAAAACATAAAAAATAAGAGAAATTAATTTTAGAAAGTGATAGAGAGAGACACAAAAGCTTGACAAATCACTAAACAGAAGGCTTTGTCACTGCAATAAAAGAACTTGTTATTAGCAGTACAAAGGATCAAGCATCCACACAATCCTGATGCAGTCCCAGCTGTGATGGTCAGGACACGTCTGCAGAATGGAAGACCCCCGCATCCCTAAATGACTCCTGTATGCCCAATTAAAGGAAGGAAAGCGCTTGCAAGGCTGTCAAAGAAAGGCTTCAGGGACACTCTCATGGCTGTGAAAACTGGCGCACAGGTTGCTGAGGAAAAGAGAACAACACTGGCAGAAGAAAAACGCCAGAGAAGAAATACAAGGCCAAAGACACTAGCTCCAGATGGAATAACCTGCCCAGTATGCAGCCAAACATTCCAGGCTCACATATGTCTCACCAGCCACATGAGGAGGCACAAAACCCCAGTGCAAATCCCTCAGCTCCCTGGATGACAAAGTGGTCATCATTGAACCACGATGGACTAACTTTATATTTGTACAAATTATAAAATGCATATCATAAAACTCAATTTCAGTCAATAGAAAGCATAATGGCAAGTGTAAAGAATAGTCAGAATCTGTGTATAGAGGTGACTTTAATCATGTAGCAAACCTAATTCACTTGAACCTGTCCTTAAAACATGATCTGATGGAGAAACATAAAGTCACCATACTACAAATACTTGCAATTGTAAGTAAATAAGTAAGTTCAACATCAACATCATTTGATGGAATAGGAAGGTAATAACAGACAAGACAATTCATTTGTTTTAAAATCTGAAATAATTATTCACATTGCAGTATCAACATTAAAAATAATTAAAATAAAAAAAATATGAAACCTTGAAGATTAAGGACTATAAAAGTTAATTTTTAAAAAATACAGCAAAGGGTTGGAAGTATTTATTTTTATGTCAAGATTATCAAAACCAGGTATTGATTTTAAATTTCTAAATTTTGTTAGTCTGAAAAAAAAGCATGTTTTTTTTTCACATACATTGAAAATGACAGTGTTACTAAAACATCTTATCTTATAAAATACAGATGCTACTTCAAAAAAGAAGATGATTACGTCTTACACATTGAGCCTTTGTAATCATTATTAGCACAGAAAGTGTAGTATCTATAGAGGGACTGGTTTGAGTAGTTCTATATTCTCTCCAGGTTTTTCTTGCAAAAATTAGTTATCATTTTCTTATAGTTGTTGTTTTTTTTTTTACCTCATTTTTTATTGTAAAGAAGCCAGTGAATGAAAGAAGAACATGAATAGAACAATACAAGAAAAAATTAATAATTTATCACTTCCAAGCCCATATTTTTCCTTATCAAATTCCATTAGTACTGGCTAATGAAACTTACGTGTGATAAATGTTCTAATCATACAAACTGACATGTGATAAATGTTCTAGTCATACAAACTTACATGTGATAAATGTTTTAGCTATACAAACTTACATGTGATAAATGTTCTAGTCATACAAACTTACGTGTGATAAATGTTCTAGTCATACAAACTTACATGTGATAAATGTTCTAGTCATACAAACTTACGTGTGATAAATGTTCTAGTCATACAAACTTATGTGTGATAAATGTTCTAGTCATACAAACTTACGTGTGATAAATGTTCTAGTCATAAAAACTTACGTGTGATAAATGTTCTAGTCATACAAACTTACGTGTGATAAATGTTCTAGTCATAAAAACTTACGTGTGATAAATGTTCTAGTCATACAAACTTACGTGTGATAAATGTTCTAGTCATACAAACTTACGTGTGATAAAGTTTCTAGTCATACAAACTTACGTGTTATAAATGTTCTAGTCATACAAACTCCAATGTTCCCTGAGGAGTCATTAGCAGCCACAGCAATATCATAGGCACCATGGGATAAATATTGTACTGTAAAGTAGAGACAAAAGTTGAAGTAAATGAAAATGAAATGCTTAGAACCATAAGATACTATGATTATTAAAATATTGGAATAGTTACTAATATTATATCATATGTAAGTGACTAATTTGGAATAGCTGTGTGTGACGAAAATAAATTTCGCCCACTTATGGTATCACTCGGTAAAAGGGATTTAATTAATTTATTTTAGTGTTCCATCTTATTCACGTAAATTTGGCACACCTACAACAAAAGGCCCTATCGCCACCACCCCTTTTTCTCTAGGCATCCGTGTCACGATGTAATTTCTTAATCTGACACACGTCTAGCACTTTCTTTATCGTCGAGGATAAACACGCCTCTAAATATCTTGACCTATCATCCTGCCGCACCCCCCCCCTTTTCGGGGGATGGGTCAATTCAAATGGACCCTCTTCAAGTCGACAACAAGGACTGTCTCGCGCGGCTAATCCCTGTCGCGTAAGACAAACGGTCTGTCGTCCGACCATATTGGCGATATCATTCGATAAGAGCTCATCCCTATGTCCATACATGAAAGCGCGGCAAGGTCAAGCGATAATCTTCTCCTAGGCATGGCAGACGGTCTAAACACCTGGGAAGCCCCGCCTCCTTGACCACGCGACAGGACATGCGTAATAGCTAGCCCATCCCATTTCCCGTCCACCTTAGCCATTCTAACTACACATGGCGAATAGTCTTATTCTCATTTCATTCTGAGGAGCTGAAAGGATACACTTCTCTGTTCTAAGCTTTACGAGCTTTCGCTTACTATACTCATTTCAAATCTTTTTCTAACTTGGACTGGTGGTGAGCTTTTGTGAAGTGTTTTATTAACCTCTTACTTACTATATGTATTTATATATTTGTGCATTTATTTAGTGCATTATATTTGTGTACATATTTGTGTAATTCTTATCTTGGAGTATGTAAGTAGTCACTTTATGTATCATATTTTATTATCATGACTTGTACGACTAAATAGTCAAAGTCATCCACTTTATCTGGACTAGAATTCACAACAATTCTTGCCACATGTATTTAGCTCTTTAGCTACTATTAATTTACCGCTCGCCACGAGCTCATTACTATTATTGATAAATTCCTTGACCAGGAACTATCATAATATTTATGTAACATGTCTTATTACCAAGTATATTTTACGCTCATTCCATGACAAGGAATGCCGTAATTATTTATGTACTATTGTAATGACTTGACGCGTAGAAGTATTGGGAAAATCGGGTATCTATAGAATGACGTGACGTA
>JADKLZ010003886.1:33550056-33566453 GCA_021533235.1 Biomphalaria straminea
TAATTTCATCAGCACAACAAGAAATCTTCTAATACAACACCTTAACACTATATTCTATTTTATACTACTTAGGTAAAACCATGTATACATTATCTTATTTGTCTTATCATATCATTATCTTATCTCGGTTGATCGCCTTGATTTTAAATGACGCACTGACCCTGCGCTCAGAATAGGCATGAATTATTTCCCCTTGTAATAAGTTCTAACTTCAAGAGGTGGTGTCCCTTGAACGGGCCTTGTCTCCATTCAAGCGAGCTCTATTGTTCGGGCCCCACGGCCAGATGTAAACAATAACGACTTGGTCACTGACCATCAGCCATCTCTCCCCCCCCCCCTTCCCCTTTCATCTCGCTATCCAAGCGGCTCGTAATGATCTCACCATGACAAAGTGCGTCTTACAATTTAACACTACTCGTAGTCTCCCCTGACGGAATACAATACAATGTATTAGCTCCCTTGAATATTTGTGAAACTAAGTTATAGTTTCTTCACATCAAATATTATATAACTATGTGTTATTGCCCTTGTGGGACTTCATTAATTCATTATTGTTGTCTTCCCTGATGAGATGTAATGTTTAATTGATTAACTCCCCTTAGTATTATGAAACCAGTCTATGGTTTCTATTTAAACATTCTGAAGATGTCCTTCATGGAAAGGCGTCTACCTTCTAGTGTCGTCATTATGGCTAAGTCGATCTACGCATCTCGTTGCAGCTTTTATTACAGGCTACTCCTACCTGGAAGCCCTAACTTCATAACGCTGATACCAGTCTGCTGACACCAGATCTGAAGATACCAGCCTTACTCACTACTCAGAAGAGTCCGACCAACAACCACATGCCAGAAGATCCGCCCCTGCAGCTACGTATAGTTGGACTGTCCTGTGCACTAGGACCGATCTCGTCAGCCCACCCACAGACAACTCAGCATCAGTCACGCCGGTCTCGCCAGAGCAGCATAGGACTTAAAGCTAAGCAACAAAGCCAATGACACTCAGACCATTTGGTTCTTATCTCATGATGATAGTTTCATTGATGTAAATATTTAGGCCCCTCCTAACACTGTACAGCATTTTACACTCTTACTTATTTTCCTTTTATCATTAAACTGTACATATATTTACTTAAAACTGTATTTGTTGCCTGCATCCATAACACTGTGCCTGTGGTTCTATGTGCAAGTCAAGGTCCTCAAATTCTCTAAACCCCCTAGACACCTAAACGGCCACCATTTTGACCTACTTGTCACACTGTGTTTATCATCTTAAGAATTATAAATTAAAAAAGGGTAATGTTAAGAAGTGGTTGTCTTGTTTAATCTTTAGTGTGGGTTCTAAAGGGTCCATAGGAAAACATATTGTACAGATACATCCAAACAAAATGTGATAATGATATTATTTAACAAGCAAAATTTTAAAAAATCTTATTAAAAAATAAAAACTTATATTATGTGTATCAATTAGTTTAGATCAGTCATGCTTTTTTAGCTACCATTTGGAAAGGGGTAGGGGAAGAAAGAAAAGGTATCTGGGTGATCGCTTTTAATTGTATATTTTAAAAAAGGGAATGACCTGAATTCAAACTTGTGGTCTAAAGACTTCTCAAGCCATTGCGGTAACCACTATACTAGCAAAGAATCATGAACATAGAAGATAGTATAGTTTATCTATTGCTTCTATTTCATTTTTGTGTGCACTAGGCCTCATATGACAATCTATTAAGGAGACTAACACAGCTTATACCACCACTTCAGTCAGGTATAAATTATTTTCCTTCTTTGAGAAACCTAACATAATAATCTATAACCAAATCTAATTGGTTAATTTTCAAAATTGATTTTTATGTTGTTTGGTAAAAGAATTAATTGTGCAAAATATCAGCTTGATCAGAGATTAGGAGTCAGAGAAATAACATGTACAAACTTGTGGCCTAGCTTTGTAAAAAGAAGTACCTTTTGTTGACTGTATGTTGTTGTCTTTATCAGTAAAACTATAACCAAGTTGTGCAGAACTAATCTGATGTTGAGTGTAATCCACTGGTATCACTTTCACTGGTAAGCATTGTTGTTGAACTAATGGTGGTTCTCTATCTGAAAATAGTCACATACTGTGTTAAATCAAATATACAGGAATTGGGTATACTGTTACAAATCTCTCTATACCAGAGATGCCCAAACAACGGCCTGCTGGCTGGGTTAGTGATGGGATGTAATAAAATATGAATCTGGAGGAACATTAAAACACATGTATTAAGTCAATAAAATATTTAAGCTGCATTCATTATTAAATCATAATATTTCAGGAATGATAAAAAAACACTTTATTTAGGAAATCTAAGACATATACCTTTTTAGACTACATCCTGTGTTAGTTTTTGAGTGTTCATATATATTTGTGTGTATAAAACTCCTTCAAGCATTCTTATTTGGGGCTCATTTAATTTGGTTAAGTCACTGCTCATATTTTGAGTAAAATATTTCATCACTTTCAGCTGAAAATCTGGTTATTTCTAAATACTGATTTCTAGTTTGAAAACATTATATAAATTATCAATACTTCATTGTTCTGATTTTATTCTAATGCTAAAACCAACAAATTATTTACCATCATTATAACCCTGACAGATGTCTTCCAAAGGAAACAAAGCACTCATTGTGATATTCACACAGATTGATGTATTCTTTTTAGCCAGTGAAGTCTTGGACATAAGAACTTTCTCATCAAAGGAATAGTACGTCCAGTCTAACAGTAGATGTTCAGACTGAGGGACATCATTTTTATCTTCATATAACTGTGAAATTACTTCAGCAGTAAGAGCAGACTTCCACAGCTGGACATTGGAAATATAGCCTGAGAATCCTTGACCAAGCTGAATAGTAGCATATCTGAAAAGGAAAGTCATATTAGTTTCTGAAGCTAAAATAACAAACTGTTTCATCAAACAATTACTGTCTACATATTCTAATAAAGTAGCAATGATAAATAATAATTAATGATAAATTTATTTCTTAGAAAATAAAAAAAAAAGCAATTATAGTTTTGTTTAAAGAAAAAAAGACTAAAAACTGCTTTATTGATCCTTATTGGAAATGTGCTTGGCTTATTTTTTAAAAATTCATAATTCTATGAGCAAACATCTAGATCTTTTAAAAGTTCCCTAGTCAACTTCATTTTCCATTCACAAATGTTGAAGAGGAAAAGAAGCAAATAATAACTAAACTACCTGATTGTGTGAATAAAATACTCAGAGAAGATGACTCAGTCTTAGAAGACTCAATTTAAATGAGATAGGTGTATCAAGAAATGTAAATTTAACTTTTAAAAAAAATAATACCTGATGTTATTTAAGGTGTCACTGATTATAGCAGAATTTTTTAAAGTATCAAAATATAAGACAAAAGATCCATTTTGAGACCAAGTGACTGCTATGAAATGCCACATGTTGTTAGAATCTAAAGCACAATTAGGACACATAAAGGCTAATTCTGTAGTCTTCAATTTTACTCTGGTATTATGTAAGCTGAGCAAGTTTTCTTTTTGTGCACTGAAAATAAATAGTCAAATAAATAAAAAATAAATCAATCTGAATTTCTTTTTAAAAAAAATTAATGAAAAACAATGGTAATGTGTCACATATGGTAAGGGCTTCAAGGTCATATTTGAAAAAACAAGCTTGTTTTTAAGTAGCAAGGTCATATATGAAGATTGTTTATTAGTTAGTTAAAAACATTAAATGAAATTAAGAAATTTCCATCCACATTTCATGTACAAACAACAAATTACAATGATAAACACAAAGTCTGTCTTCAACTATTCATTGGAGATATTGTGAAAAGGTCACAGTAATGTCCATCAAGGAACCTAACAATTTCTGCCTTTAGATTCCATATTGATCTAATGGTTGGCCGGTGAATACAACTGTGTTACCAAACATCAGAATGTTTTAATTCCAAAATTTTCATATACTTTTCGGAACTGCCAGTCGGGACCGGCCTTGGATAATTGGAGGCCATTGGCGAAGGGAATTTGGTGACCCAGTATAAAATAAGAATATACAAAAAAAAAGGGAAAAAATAAAATTTTGCAATTTATTAAAGACCTAGTGTACTTCGAACAATAACATTGAGTACAAGTTTCGCTATTCCTTTTCTGCAATATCATACTGTAGTTCCTGTGTGAGCCATTTAACAATCATGAACCTTGGCAGCAACATACTTTGACTATACCTATAGGTGCGGTACTGATCTTAAAAGGAATTGTATATCTCCATCTCAGATTTCTGTGAATTTAATGTAGCTATGTGTAGACTTTTCAGTTACTAATTTATGGTTGGGATATTTTCTTTATTGCATTAAAAAAGTTGTTTTTCTCAGTCGAAGCTCCATCAATTGTTACCCTTGCCATCTTGTAGAAGCCAATCCAATTTTTCAAAATAATAAATACTTGACAGGACTTTTTTTTCATTGAATTTATATAGTATTGCTATTAAATATAATCTTCGTTTTTTTTATCAAAACTCTTTAGAAAGACGTTTGGAGTTGAGACAATGTTTCTTTAGCCTCTTCATTATGAATGATAAGAATCAAAAGTTTCAATAATGTCAATAGATATTTACAATGATTTATTTAGGTTTTCGCGGGCCGCATAAAACACTTCGGCGGGCCGCATGTGGCCCGCGGTCCGTAATTTGCCCACCCCTGGCTTAGACGGTTCAAGAAGGAGAAAAGAGGTAGATAAGAGAGACTATATAAAGAGATGCATTAACAATTTCTGTTATAATTGTATTGAAATTTATGTCTTGTTTATTTAATGTTTTTATCATCAGAGTGATTCCAAGTTCTAGAACAAATGTTTTGCATTTATTTGAAAAGTATTTCTGTTCAGTTTACATATCAAATTAGTATAATCAGCATTACAATGAGGGATCAGACAATGATTTAAAGAAGGAGTTATACAAAACTAAGACACCACAAACTCCAGTACAATATACATGTTATCACATTGTTTGATCTACACAAACCCATCGTTACAAATGTGAAGCATAATTATGATTTAAAAATCAATCATTATAAATGCCCTTTAATTTACCTGGTCAGAGAAAGTATCACATCAGAGTCATTCAAAGATTTAGCTGCAGCCAGCCACATTGTTAGAGTCAATGAGGTTACATTTTCTAAACTAAATCCTCTCACTGAAGTGATCCATTGTTTCTTTATAGCAAAGTCTTTCAGAAAGACAAGATCAAAGTCCTTGTTCACTTCTGTGGATTTGAAGAAATTATAACTTTAAGTATAGTCCATCTCAACAGCTGTGTGCCTTATTTCTTTGAAGGGATGGGTTGGCTGAGAAAGTTATGCTCTTAGCTGCAAATGTGAAAATGCTAGTATTGACTCTTGATAAAAACTGAAGAATTTTCACGAAAGAGAGTAATTATAGAAAGACAACTATGAGTTCTCCCATCTCAAATAGAATAGAATCATCCAAATAAATTATTAACACAGAGAAATAGGAAAAACAATAAAAAAAAGCAAAGAACACTAATTCAAATTACTGACGAACTAGCCTTAAAACACCATCTACCTAATAACAGAGAAAAAATTACCAGATTCCCAAACATTACTCCTGGACTTAACTATCAACAACCAACAATTAAAACACATCTAATAAATAATGCTCTGACAAAAGAATCAAATCCACTGGAGCTCAAAGTAGGCACGCTTGAAACAATTGAAAGCTATCCAAAAACAACCATCCATATATACACCGACGGATCAGCCTTCAAAGCCACCATCAATGCCGGTCTTGGTGCCTTCCTGGTCTTCCCCAAAAATATACACAAAAATATACACTTTGAAATAAGTGCACCCTGTGGCGACTACTGCTCAAACTTCCAAGCTGAAATTGAGGCAATTACCATAGCCTTGCAGACAGTCGAAAATAAATTACATGAAGGAATACAAGCACCATCAGATATTGTTGTCTTTACAGACTCACAATCCACTCTTCAAGCACTTAACAGCAGCACCTCAAAAAGCCCAAGAGAGTTGACAACACTAAAAATGATAATACACCAGATGATGACCAATTTAAACATCAACATCATATTACAATGGATCCCTGGACATATTGATGTCATGGGAAATGAAAGGGCAGATAAGCTCTCAAAGGCACAACCAGATAGACCTGTCAACTACCTCACCCTAAGGTCAATGCTAATCAACAACTACAAAGAGGAGTGGCTTAACCAATGGGCAACAGGAAACACAGGCAGAGCCATGTACAAAGAAATGAACATGCCTAACAAACAGGACAGTATTAACTTCCTCCCCCGCAAAGAGCAATGTACAATCTTCCAACTAAGAACAGGACATACACCACATTTAAATTATCATCTCAATAAAATAAATCCCACACAACTCCCACTTTGTAGACACTGCTCCCACCCTTATGAAACTGTAAACCATATCCTTTTTGAATGCCCCCTCCTAATCCACCTTAGGCAGACCCTACTACCACTACAGCCCAACATAACCAACACCCTTTATGGCAGCAACTGAAAAAAACAGCACAGTATTTTTCCTTGCACAGTCTGCAAAAGAGCTGACAGCTCAGCAGTAAAAAGCTGGTTAGAAGAAGAAGAAGAATACATGAAAGAAAATTCAAATGATTGTTTTTGCTGCCCAGATAAAAAATTGACTCAAAAGAGTTAAATAATGCCTATATAAATAGCTTAGAGATTTTAGATAAAATGGCATTCCTAAGTTCTTATAACTGAGTTTTTGCACACTATGGGCCACAAATCCAGGGAGAGCAACAATAAAACAAATTATGTAAAAAGCTTGTAAGAATTGAATTGATATACTATCTAAATACAGAATCTTTTGAGAACTATAAATAGACAAGGTAACATCAATGCAAATCATTTCAACAAATTTACAATTGTAATGTTATAAGTGATACACTAATAAATTAAAACAACCATATCATCAAATGTTTTTTTTAGACCTGCACATAAACTTCCAGAGTGTATCTTGTCAGGTGGACAGAGGCAAGCTGTTTGATGTAGGCCATTGTCATCTGTAAATGTTGTACAGTTCGAATTGTTTGGACATTTGCTACAGGCGTCTAGAGTAGAATTGCAGTAAGCACCAGCATCTTTTTGACCTGTATTGATAAAAAAAATAAAGTCAAGGAGCTACATATTTTTTATTTCAATATGGATTTGATATTTTGATTGTTGCTTTATTACAAGTGAAAATTTTGTGTCAGAACAAAAATGCAAATAATTTTTATGATAGTTTTTCAAACATTTAATAAAAATGATAATAGAGCAACTTGGTTTACATATTCATAAAGATAAAGTATGTTCTGTAGACACTTTTGAAAAAAAAACATTTTTTTTCTAATATTATTTACAAACTCATACAATTTTTGTGTGACAAAATAAAACTGTGGAGAAGGTGGAAAAAATTAGAATAACTGGAATATGGTTTAAAGGTTTTTTTTATCTATACTCTTAAGTTATTTTGGACCATTAAAAAAAGTGTAGGTAAAAGTAACTTTCCCACAAATCATAACATACAAAGGTACAAAACTCATTTGTATCTTTGTTTTACATGTTTTAGATCTTCCTTCAGATTCTAAATGAAATTGAATCCTAACCCAAACCTTTCACAGCATGACTAAGGATAGCAGCATACAGGATTCAAACACTGGACTTTGAGACAACCAAATGACAGTCCAGAGTACATACCAAACAACCAGGCAGAAATATATATTTCTTTTAATGTGTATTTTTTTTAAAATATAGTTTTAATTTAATGAGAGGATGCTTATGTACATATGCAGTTGGTCTGTTTCTCCTCCTATGTAGGTCCTTTTCTCCCACCTATGGTCCATTTATGCCAGAGAACTTAAATGGGGCACTTTCCATATTTTGGGGTGCGCTGGAAACCAAAGGGCAGGCAGGGGGTGCCAGGCACAAAAGGGTGAGTGTGGGGGCGCTGGCATAAAGGGGAAAGAAGAAATTAAAGGTGCACTTAAACAAAACAAATTTTTAAATTCTTCAAAATTAAAACTGGCAAACCAAATATAGACAAATTATAGTTAGCTTGCTTCTAATTGAAGAACAGAAACAGTGTTCGGGTCATCAGGAATCCCATTTCTATTTTAAAATTTTAACTCTTTGCTGTAATTAAAGGGTATCTTAGTGTCCTTAGGTCTTGCGTGCATAAATGTTTAATATTTGATAAACTAAGTAGGTAACAGCTGTTTAGATTATAGTTAATTTTATCTACATGTTAATATATTGATATGTAAATGTTAATTGAAAAAAAAATGTTAAAGCTAACATTCAAATAAAATAATTTAACCTTTTTTAAAAAAAATTGATAAAGTGTTGTTACAAAAACTCGATAGTATGTAATGAAATATTACCAAGAGTTTTAATGAATTTCCACTAGACTACTTTGAATGATGGCATTTTCAGATGTGTTTATGAAACCAAGTCATCTTCGCAAAATATACAACAAGGTGGTGGTAGGTCAAAAAAGGATAAACACCACTGATTTATGCATATATCACTGTAGCATTTTTAATGTCAATTTCATATTAAGTTTCACAATGTTAGAAGTTTTTTTAAAATCAGAATTTTGAAAAAAAATATGCCTACTTTATCCAAAAATATAAAACAGCTGTAGTTATTTATGTTGTTATGTAACATTTAGTAAACATATTTAAATAGTGGACCATACCTTCCCACTTTACTCTAAAAATTGCAAACAATTCAATGTAAATAATAATGTGTCTGGTCATTTCATTCCCTGCCATTTCTTCACATGGTGACTTAATCTCCTAGTCCTCTGATCAATTTATCTTAAGAAATTTGAATTAGAAAATTTTTAATAAGTATTTCTGTGTACGTATGTAATAGGAATAATACATGTGATGATAGCTAAAAGGAATATAAATAAACAAAGTACATACTTTTCATACATATGTAGAAGGGTTAGGGTTAGATACCAATGATGGTCCTATACCACTTAAATCTTGGATGTTACTATTATTTAGATATACTTTTACATGTCTCTGCAAAGCTAGGTCCGTCATGACCATGCTGGAAAATTTCAAACCCTTAAACAATTCATTTTATATATTCTTTGGTATAATGTTTAATAGTTCTCTATTTGTTGTAGCTCCAATCTAAACTCTAAATTTTAATAAGGAAGGAGTCAAAAATATCAACAACTGTATATATAAATATTTTATGTTAAATGGTTGCTTAAAATTCAAGTCCTTATGGGAACCATTTCACAATAATTTATAAAAGTTAATTAAACTATTTAATTCGAGTTTAAATGAAATGGCTGGGAATGAAGTTACCAGGGATCAAAAGAATGGACGTCAATGTTGAAGAGGTGATCTTCTTTAAAAAATGAAGAACTTTTTTGGGCTGAGCTTCATGGAGACTGTGTTTGAAATCTAAGTCTGTATCCAGAAAAAATTTTCAGGCAGTATGTTTTGAGAATAACAGGGCACTTAACAGTCTCTCTCCATGGAGTCAAGTCAAGAAAGCATTGGTGGAAATATACTATGATCATCAGGTTGTAATGGTAGTTGTTGATTGTTTAGGTTGGTGTTGCTGATCTAAAGGAAACATTATCCACATCTTTTAATTTAGAGGATTTTAAGGCTTTCACTGGATTTGTCAGATACAGAATGAAGAGAGACAATAAAACATTTGGAATGGACTAAATTCTTGGTGTCATTGTACTCACCCTCCAAACAGTCACAATAGTAACTTGACTCATTCAAATGACATTCTCCTCCATGACAAGGATCAGCAGAACAAAGATTTGATAATAGTTCACAAGAATGACCTGCAAATGATATGTTTAGATTACAATTAACAGGTTCAAATAAAATTGCAAGCCATAATCAGTTATGTACAATGATTATGTACAATTAAGCACAATGAAGCACCAATATATAAAAGTAAAATATATTTCATTTTATTTATCAATCAAAAATATAGATGGAAGAAAAATGTTTATCATCTATATATATAATTCACAAAGAATTAGGTCAGACAACAACAACGAGTAATCTATTTTTAGCTCCATTAATTCTCTTTTACTTATTTTATAATGCGAAAAATTAGAACCATATTTAACACTCGAATTATTTATGTATTTAATAGTCAAAGAGAAAGTTTTCTGGAGCGCAAATACTCTATAATTCTTTAGAAAAAAAAAATCCATTGACTTGCAAAAGACCTTTAATACGAGTATTTGTGAACAATTGTGGTGGGAAAAAAAAGCATTAGCAAGGTTAGAGATTATAAATGACTATATTTTGTTAAAAATGTGTTTGATTTCTTTTAAAGCAATAGCTTAACAGAAAAATAATTATAGGGATGTTAAATCGACAGGATGGCGCGGGGAATCTGTTGTAAGTAATAAAATGGCTTAATTTAATAATTTTTACACTTTAAATTAGAGCGGGTCCTATAAAATTGCGTGTCCTATGAAATGCGGGCCCCACTGCGGGGAATCTGTTGTAAGTGATAAAATGGCTTAATTTAATAATTTTTGCTCTTTAAATTAGAGCGGGTCCTATAAAATGCGGGCCCCACTGCGGTCGTTATAAATGACTATATTTTGTTAAAAATGTGTTTGATTTCTTTTAAAGCAATAGCTTAACAGACAAATAATTATAGGGATGTTAAATCGACAGGATGGCGCGGGGAATCTGTTGTAAGTAATAAAATGGCTTAATTTAATAATTTTTACACTTTAAATTAGAGCGGGTCCTATAAAATTGCGTGTCCTATGAAATGCGGGCCCCACTGCGGTCGCCGGCCCTGGTAAATAGCGGCATATGCTATGCCGCCGGTCAACTAGTTCAATTTAATTTTCAAATACAGAAAAGTATAGCCTCAGCGTATCTGTCTCTAAAACCAATTATATGTGTATGTTTAATTTTAGTTTCACTGACCAGTGTAAGAATCCTGACATGCACATTGAGCTGACCCACCAACAGGTACACAAGAACCATGTCTACAAGTGTAGTTGCCATAGTTCTCACAAACATCTTTTTTTTTACCACAGTTTCTGCCACCACTTCCATTGAGGCAGCTTTAGACAAATAAATTTAATTTTTAAAATCTACATGGATGTTAAATGAACAATATTTTTCATTAAGTGAAATCTTCTCATACAAGTACAGCATTATATGTATGTCATATTTATATATATATATAATATCAGGTGGCCGAGCCTTGCTCGGTTAAATAATTTATACTAAGAAAGGTAATATACTACTGCTACTGGTGCTACAGCCCATGGAAAGATATGGCCTGCTCTTACACATCCCTCCATTCATATATCTCCTGGGCCTTTCGTCACCACGCCCTAACGGTAACCCCAAGTTTAGATATCTTGTTCAGTGTGAGAAAGTAAGGAGCAGTAGAGCAGCTGTGTAATCACCATTTCCTTTGTTTTGGTACGGGACATTAGACACTGAAGCATGAACACATGGTCATAATTTTACCAGCAAAATTATAATAAGGCTTGACATCAAATCCGAAGATTAATGAGGAATCTACACCGCTCTACGCAATTAAAGTGTAAACAATTTATTAAGCACTTAAAACGCAATAACTAATCATACATCGGTACATTTAATTTCATTACTTTCCTTCCATAGTTCTATAATAAATCAATCTTCAATAAGATGGTGCGCAAATGTTTAATTAGGTCCATTGATACTTTAAAACTCGTTCTTGTTTGCATTGTAGTAAGGTAAGCTTAGTGACGTAAGCAGCGTTTTTCCCGTTTACGTCATGGAAAACTTTCATTCATAAATTTTCCATTTCATTCATAAATTATTCTGACCAAAATTAAATTGAGACATTTTCATATCGAAATAACGGTCGAACTCGAGTTTTCCCGATGTGGCCAATGAGTTGAGAATTTTTTTCTCACTAATACGCACATACCTTGAAATTTTAAAGAAAATCGTTAGAGCCGTTTTCGAAATAAAATTTATATATATATATAAATATATATATATATACAAGAATTGCTCGCTTAAGAGTATAGGATATATATATTAGTCGTCTTAAGTGAACTGGACGAAATTGAACCGTCTGACTGTGACACCTCTGCTTTTATATAGGAGTCCTGCTGGCCTTACAGAAACCGACAGAATATTGCTCAACTATTCTGGTTAATCACATGACTATAGCAGGCATGACTTGCCTAACTAGTATTCACTTTAGATGTTTTTTGAAACTTCCCCAGTCATACACAGTTGACCGTTGCTACTACTCACGGTTGACCACACAAAACATACTGGCCTGAGGTGTTTTGTGTTGGTTAGCTACACACACACCACTACACCTATCAACATTGTAATG
Organism: Biomphalaria straminea; assembly: GCA_021533235.1. Taxonomy (NCBI): domain Eukaryota; kingdom Metazoa; phylum Mollusca; class Gastropoda; family Planorbidae; genus Biomphalaria; species Biomphalaria straminea. The sequence goes on from JADKLZ010003886.1 coordinate 33,562,478, forward strand.
AGTTTAGTTTTGACCTATTCAACAAAGTTCTTAAAACCAGGTCAAGTCAGTGCGCTGTCCAGCGTAAACAAGCTAGGTTAAGGAAAAAAAATTACACAAGTCATATTCCAGAAGGTCAAATTTACTAAAATAGTTATCAGAGAATATTCTATGCTTCTGGAAGATACCATTTGAAAAAGTATAGATTAAGGGAAAGGGAGTTAGTCGTGGTCCTCGCACAGTAATGGAACTTGTAGAGCGATGGTCCTCGCATAGTAATAGTACTTGTAGAGCGATGGTCCTTGCATAGTAACGGTTATTAGTAAAAGTTAGAAATGATACTAGAAGTCTATTAATGAGTTTATAAAGTGAAGTGAAGTTTTGTTTATCTTTAAGTTTGAAAGTGAGAAATTGTTTCGTACAAGTATTATTAAAGTTTGTTGGAGAAAATACAGAAATAGTTCTGTCTTCATTTTATATGAATTTATCAGTCATTAATAATACAATCCTTATTGACATATAAATCGTCACAAACATAACCACTAAAGTTATAATTATATATTATATATACATATATATATATAGAGACAAGTTTTTACAGAATTAAAAAAAAATATGAACTATGAAAATGGTGTAAAAAAAAGTAAATTAAATGGTTCAATATTTATATATAGTACTTACTGGCAGTAAGTATCATCAATCAGATTGTAACAATCGGCATTGTTTTGACATGTATTGTTCAACCTGCAGTAATCTACTGACGTTTCACACACCTGTCCAGTCCATCCAGTAGGACATGAACAGTTGTACCCATTAGTAGTATTGGTACATGTACCACCATGAAGGCATGGATCGTACAGTAAACATTCATTTTCAATCTGAAAAAAATGGTTAGTTTGCTGAACATTTACTTTCAATCTAAATGACTATCATACTATTTCAGTTGGAAAGATTAAATAATCTCTTACAGTTGACTTATATGTTCAATTTAAAGCATGAGGCTCATATAAATAAAACATTCATACTCAATACGCAAGATTTAATTTTTTAAACAAATCTTTAAAAATGCAAAAAAATCATTCCTTCATTCTTCAAAATACTAGGTAAACATGAATATCTATTCATTAAATAGTGTTTATGGATAAAAAAAGAAAAAACAAGAAATCTTACAGTTGGTTCATCACAAAAACATTGGCACAGAAATCTTTCTTCTGATGTGATGTTATTGAAACTTCTACATTTCTCTAAGCACGATTGATTAACACAAGAAACATCTGAAAACAAAAAAAAAATATTTCTTTGAATTCTGATATGTTCATTTTAATTTCAGATAGATTTAACTTAAATCAAAAGCCTTATTATTACTATACCATTATTTAAATTAGCATTTTACACAAAAAATCCATCTCAAATAAACATATCTAATTTAATGTTTGCTAATGATGCAAGAATTTACATTGTATTGTTTTTAATTTTAATAAATATTCAATGTAATTTTTTAAAATATCTTTTGAAATTTAATATTATACAGTTAATTTTTAACTGATTTGTAACAATTTTCTGGCAAAGAAAAAACAGGATTGAATGGAATCTGAACTAATTACTTAAGTTGTGTACTTACTCGAAGAAGAGCACAAGTGACAGAAATACTCTTTCATTTCACTTTGACAAACATCTATACTGTCACAAGTAGTTTCATTTTTTTCTGTCTGTATTTCAATCTGGCACAAAGAACCTTCAAATCCATCAGTACACTGACAGGAAAAACTGCCTGCATTACTTTGACATGTTCCTCCATTTTCACAAGGAGATGGCAAACAAAAATCTCTAAGCTCACACTTTGATGTTTGGTTATTGTAAGCTGAAAAAAAAAAAGTTTATATATAGGCTATATATATATATATATATTCACACAAATTCATAAGTGACACACCTAGGTCCCTCATTTGTTAAGCAATTTAGGTAGAATGTAATGTTTTGCTTATAATAAGGAGGATTGAAAAAAAGACAAAAAAAACTATGGTAGCATTTTCAATGATATAGTCTTTTAATGATCTTTTACCCATTAAAGAAATATTCATTTCACATTTCTGAATCATTGACATGATGCAGAATGAGACACGGAGGCTGAGCGGTAAAGCTGTAATAGACACAGTTTGGCTACTGTACTGAGGTCCAGGGTTCGAATCCTGGTGAAGGCTGGGATTTTTAATTTTGGGATTAGGGCGCCTCTGAGCCTATCCAGCTATAATGGGTACCTGACATTAGTTGGGGAAAAGTTGGGGAAAAAAAGGCGGTTGGTGACTGTGCTGGCCAGATCACACCCTCATAAAACCGTGGGCCACTGAAACAGATGATCTTTACATCATCTGACCTATAGATTGCAAGGTCTGAAATGGAAACTTCACTTACTTACTTTATATTCAGTGGAAATAGGTAACAGAAGAATCAAAGCACTCAAACCAGTAAATTTTTTTTAGAAATCATTGAAACAAGCAAATAAAAATCTAAAAATGAGTTTTAACTAAGCATATAAATATATTCACTTCAATTATTGTATCACTTACTCAAGTTATAATTTTCTCCACAAACACATTGATGATTCAGGTTCTTAAAATCTTCAATACAGAATCCACCATCATTCTCATGACAAATGTTTCCATCACAAAGATCAGGACGTAGGTGACAATTTTCTCCATGGAATCCATGATGACATAAGCAGGTATAATTGTTGACATTGTCAGAGCAGGTACCATTATACAAACAGCCATTGGGATTCAATTCACAATCATCTGAACAATTATAACAATAATAATAATCTTTATTATCTTTGAGAAAGATTACTTGGGAAGGTTGCAACAGAAATCTGAATGTTATTCAATGATGTTATTGCTAAGGGAACAAAAGAGAGTTTTTGTGTATGTCTTGTTGATCTGTTTTATCTTCTCTGTGATGGAAAAATGCTAAAATAGTGACCCAAATAGTGTCTTTTACATTAAAAATCTTAAAAGCTTTCTAAAGAAAATGGGTGTGTTGCTACAAAGCTTATATCAATTCACTCTGTCAGTCTGTCTCTCTATCTATTTGGTAAAAAGTGTATACATGTTATTTCTCCCACACTCATTCTCAGATCAAGTTGAAACATCACACAATTATTCAATGGCATAGACAAGACATCAATCAATAAAAATAAAAATTAATCATGTAGTCCGTTAATTATTGGTAATTAATTATTTTGTTTGATACCAACAAGGGAAACTAGTTATTCAGTATTCACATATACGGCTACATTTGTTGGGTTTAGTCCCCTGAAATAATTGCTAATGCTATTTCTCCCTCACACATTCTCTGATCAAGTTGATACGTAAAACAATTATTTATTTTACCAAACAAAAAATTAATCAATAAAAAAATACCCAACTAGTTAATTAATTATTTGTAATTTATTATTCTGTTTGATATCAAAAAAAGGGAAATAAGGTGTATATTGTTGATAAATATAGTTTTAAGAAAGGAGTTCTTCACCTTAAGATAAGCCTGATTTTTTTTTTTGTTCTTACATTTATCACTGAATATATTAACCCTTACAATGCGAGGGGTAGTTAAGCCTCTAAACGTCAGAATTGTAATTCCATTTTGTATGCACTCGTTCTGAAACAGCTCAGCACTTTAAGGTTAAACATGTGACAAGAGACAATAATTGCAATGGAGATCTTAAGGGAAAATTGATACGAGTGTTACGAATCTCACTATCCAGGCTCTCTGCTAGCTGCAACATACACCACCAACTGAAAGAACTTGACAACTCAGGACTCCAAAATAACATAAAGGTTTAATGTCCAATAAATAACAGCCAATGTTGTACAATTGGCAGCACGTAACAAAAGACTGTACAAATATCTCTCCGATAGCGCCGTATCAACTCTTGCACTGGACTCTCCGTCTCGTTGCGGGCTTGCACTGGGTTCAACAGTTCAGGACTGACTTCACACACTTG
>JADKLZ010003886.1:33607585-33618110 GCA_021533235.1 Biomphalaria straminea
CATGTGATAAATGTTCTAGTCATACAAACTTATGTGTGATAAATGTTCTAGTCATACAAACTTATGTGTGATAAATGTTCTACTCATACAAACTTACGTGTGATAAATGTTCTAGTCATACAAACTTACGTGTGATAAATGTTCTAGTCATACACACTCCAATATTCCCTGAGGAGTCATTAGCAGCCACAGCAATATCATAGGCACCATGGGAGAAATATTGCACTATAAAGTAGAGACAAAAAGTTGAGGTCAAAGAAAATGAAATGCTTAGAATCATAAGATACTAGAATTATTAAAATATTTGAATAGTTACAAATATTATAATATTATATCGTATGTAAGTGACTAATTTGGAATTGCTGTGTTTATCATCCTAAGAATTATAAAAAAAAAGGGTCATGTTAAGAAGTGGTTGTCTAGTTTGATCTTTAGTGTTTGTTCTAAAGGGTCCATAGAGAAACATATTGTGCAGATACATTCAAACAAAATGTGATAATGCTATTACTCAACGCATCAAAATAAAAATTCTTAATAAAAAAAAACGACTTATATTAAGCATATCAATTAATGTGGATGAGTCATGTAATTAAATTTGTAATAGATCAAGACTAACAATAATAATATGCTCTCATACTTTCATGCTTTAAGCTATCTCAATACGCTTTGATCCTATCACTTGACTGTACCAGTAGGAAAGGGGTAGGGGGAGAAGAATGGGGTATCTGGGTTATCACTTTTAAATGTTGTTGTTTTTTTTTTAAAAGGAAATTACCTGAATTCAAACTAGTGGGCTAAAGCCTTCTCAGGCTTCTTAAGCCAACACAGTAATCACTTTGCTAGCAAAGAGTCTATGAGCATGGAAGATGGTATAGTTATCTCTTGTTTCTATTTCATGTTTGTGTTCACTAAGCCCCAGACGACAATCTATAAAGGAGACTAATTCGTCTTACACTACTTCAGTCAAGTACATATTTTTTCCCTTGTTTGAGATACCAAACATACTAATTTATAACTAATTTTTTAAATTAATTCTTTTGTTGTTAGGTCAAAGAAATAATTGTGCACAATTTTAGCTTGATCTGAGATTCAGTGTTGGAGAAATAGCATGTAAAAACTTAAGGCCAAACAAACAGAGTGAGTTGATATAAGCTTTGTAAAAAGAAGTACCTTTCATTGACTGAAAGTTGCCTTTATCAGTAAAACTATAACCAAGTTGTCCAGAACCGATCTGATGTTGAGTGTAGTCCACTGGTATTAGTTTCACTGGTAAGCATTGTTGTTGAACTAATGGTGGTTCTCTGTCTGAAAATAGTCAATAGTTTTAAATCAAATATACAGGAATTGGGCATACTGTTTCATTGTTACAAATCTCTCTATACCAGAGACATCCAAACAACGGCTTGCTGGCTGGGTTTGTGCTAGGATGTAATAAAATTTGAATCTGGAGGAACATCAAAACACATGTATTAAGCCAACATTCTAGGTTCTTCTAAGCTGCATAACCATCTCAATAAAATAGATTCCACACAACTCCCCCTTTGCAGACACTGCGCCCACCCTTATGAAACGGTAACCTTACCCTCCTTGAATGCCCCTTCCTAATCCACCTTAGGCAGACCCTACTACCACTGCAGCCCAACATATCCAACACCCTGTATGGCAGTGCTGAAAAACTGAAGAAAACATCACACTATTTTTCCCTTGGCACAGTCTGCAAAAGAGCTGACAGCTCAGCGGCAAAAAGCTGGCTAGAAGAAGAAGCTGCATTCATTATTATTGCGATCAAAATATTTCAAGAATGATAAAAAAAACACAACTTCCCTGAGGAATTCTAAGACACTTACCTTTTCACACTACATCCTGTGTTGCTTTTTCAGTGTCCATATATATTTGTGTGTATAAAACCTTTAAAGCATTCTTATTTGGAGCTGATTTAATTTGGTTAAATTAGCTGCTCATATTTTGAGTAAAATATTTCATTGCTATCAGCTGAAAATCTGGTTATTTCTAAGTACTGATTTCTAGTTTGAAAACATTATATAAATTATCAATACATCATTGTTCTGATTTTATTCTAATGCTAAAACCAACAAATTATTTACCATCATTATAACCCTGACAGATGTCTTCCAAAGGAAACAAAGCACTCAAGGAGATATTCACACAGATTGATGTATTCTTTTTAGCCAGTGAAGTCTTGGACATAAGAACTTTCTCATCAAAGGAATAATACGTCCAGTCTAACAGTAGATCTACAGACTGAGGAACATAATTTTCATCTTCATATAACTGTGAAATTACTTCATCAGTAAGCGCAGACTTCCACAGCTGGACATTGGAAATATAGCCTGAGAATCCTTGACCAAGCTGAATAGTAGCATATCTGTAAAAGGAAAAAGAAAGGCTATATTAGTTCATGCAACTATTTTGGCTAGGTTTGTACCGGATAGTAGCTCCGGCTCCAGCCAAAGATAGCATACACATTTTTAACTCTTTCTCTCCTAACTGACGATACCAGCGTTGATTCCATTAGAGTGTGGTAAATAATTACGGAGAGAAAGAGTTAAAAGAACTGTAATGGATAAAGATAAAAATAAGTTTTAAAAAAATACCTGATGCTACTGAAAGTCTCAGCAGTTGTTGAATAATGGAAAGCATCAAAATATAAGACCAAAGATCCATTCTGAGACCAAGTTACCGCTATAAAATGCCAAATGTTGTCAGCATCCAAAGTACAATGTGTATGCAGACAGTGGAATGCTATTTCTGCTGAGTTCAATCTTACTTTGGAATTGAGTAGACTAAAGAAGTTTTCTTTTTCAGAACTGAAAATAAATAAGTCCAACAAATCTACAGCTTTTTTAAAATCAAATAGCATTCAATGGAAGACAAATGCATTAATTAAACTTATTGTTTGCTTTTAATATTGAATTAAAAAACAATTACTCTATAATAATGATCAACCATAATATATGTCTTTTATCTACCTGGTCAAGGAAAGTATCACATCAGAGTCATTCAAAGATTTAGCTGCGGCCACCCACATTGTGAGAGTCAATGAGGTTACGTTTTCTAAACTAAATCCTCTCAATGATGTGATCCATTGTTTCTTCAAAGCAAAGTCTTTCAGAAAGACAAGATCAAAGTCCTTGTTCACTTCTGCAGATTTCAATTGGGCATTGCATTAATTATGTTAAAAACTTAATATCTTACACAAATGTTGAATGCATTATTTATAAAATGTATAAATACATAAAATTATAAAATAGTGACTCAATAATTAAACCATCAACTGCCATTGCTAAAATCTTGGTAAAGACACTGGGATTTTTCTTAAAGAACTATATTTCTAGATGGACATTCTTGAATTCATCTAACTAAAAGTGATCATCTGGCTTCAGATGAGTAATTAAAGAAATTGTGGAATAGTTTATGGTAGACTAAAAAGATTTTAGCTATGCTATGAACCTATACATCTTTTCTTGTTACTTATATAAACAAAAAGTCCTTAACGAATACTTGAACAATGAAACTAAAGGATCATGCATAGAAACATGTTAATGCAATCAATGTATTAAAATGGCTTAAAGTCTGAAAATAAAAATATATTTCTATAGCTCTATAACTAATATGAGAAATTAAGGGGGTTTCATGAGGCCTACTGAAAGAGGTCTTCATGTAGCTCCCCAAGCCTTGACAAATAATAAAATCATTACACTATTTTCATCCAAAATTTTTTGTTAAAAAAAGTAACTAATGATAATGATCTTAATTGCTATAATAATTACTAATGTGATAGGTAGATCAAAATATAAATAACTATATACTGCTTATATACTATTTACTCCAAACACACAGCTCTTATCTTAAACAATCTTCCATGTTCATAGACTCTTCACTAGTAGAGTGGCTTGAGCCATACTTTGAATTTTTTATTGTTTGTCTAGATTGATTACAAATTTTATTACACGACTAATCCAAACTAATTGATACAAGTACTTAATATAAGCTTTTTTTTTTAAAGTATTTTTTTCTTGTTATCACTTATTCATTTAGAGAAACTCAGGTTGCTAACTATCTATTGTTTCTATTTTATGTCTATGTTCACTAAGCCTCAGACGGCAGTCTAATATTAAGGGGATGAGTTCAGCTTATACCACCACTTCAGTCAAGTACTATTTTTCCCTTGTTTGAAATAATAAACAATAGTTAATTAACCAATTCATTTTTTTTTTATTTTTGATTCTTGTGTTATCAAGTAAAAGAAATAATTGTGCAACTTAAACGAGATACTTTCAACACAAATCATTTAAACTTCTGAAAAGCTGCAATGTGACTATTAAGACCCAATGCATTGAAACAAACATAGAATTCAATATTGTATCTCACTTGTGCATTCATTTCCAGACAGTATCATATCAGGTGGACAGAGGCAAGCAGTTTGCTGCAGACCATTATCATCTGTATATGTTGTACAATTAGAACTAGGTGGACATTTGCTGCAAGGATCTACAGTAGAGTTGCAGAAGGTACTACTTGCACCTTGTTGATCTTTAATGAAAAAGACAATAGCACTTACATTTTTAGTGTGATAGAATAAACAGAATAATCGAAAAGCACTTTAAGTATTGGCTATATGGTTTACATACATGTGTTGTATATTTCAATATGTAATTGATGTATTAATCATATTTAAACTTAACTCTAACTGTTTTGAATAATTGAATCATTTAAAAATATTGACAATAAGAGAATGTAATTTAAATACCATTCTTAACAAAATTATGGTAACTTTGAGATCCTTTGAAAAAGGAAGACTATTTTTGAAGATTACATTATATAGATGGAGCGAATGTTTTCAAACTGGTGGCTAATTACATTTAAAAGAACTAATCAAGATACATTTTTCTGAGCTTAATATGGAGTGTAACATACATTTTAGAAAAATATACAGTATTCTATATTTTATAATGATTGAAGACAAAGAGTTTCCCCCTTAAACTAAATAAATGTCACAGCTTAGTGAAATTGTAAGCACAGATGTTGAGATGTACCTCTGAATAACAACATCCAATCAATATTTCAATGAAATGAGATGAGCCCAACTGATAAACAAGCAGCCACAAAACTATTCTCATCCTTCTTTAAATAGTTTTTCAAGAAAATTTTTCAAGATAAGATAATATGGAATTTCCTCAGCTATTTTTAGTTATTCTAGAACCAGTTGCTAATTTCTAGAAGCTAATATGGTCATATTAGTTTAAATTTTCACTGTTAACAATTCTACATTGACTGAGACTCTTGTTGAAGTGGCAAAGGACAGTAACATTCAGAATTAATGACACTGAAATGAGAACTCTGATAATACGTATAAGTCAGGTTGTTTTGTAGAGGAAATCTTTTGTTGCCTTGGTAGCAGAATATTACCAATTAGGATGCATTTAAAAATTGAGCCAGGAAGTGGGAAGGGAGAAAAGTTAGACATGCTCTTTTATTTGCCTCATCTTACATCTCAGTAGTAACATATTTCTTAGAAAAGTCTATTCCTTTAATATTTTGGCAAACATATTTGTCAATTTCAGCATAAGATTCTTTTTGGTGTATTAAAATAATAAATTTGTTAGTGAGCTATCAGATTAATTTTTACGTAGTTTCTAATAGCATGATGTTTGGCTACATGATGCCTGAAATACAGAAGACAGAGAAGTTGGTCAAGAAATAAAGGATGTGCAACGTTGTTAAGCATATTTCTTAGGAAGATGATGTATGTTACTGTTCAGGTTGGTATTATTCAACTGCAACAGAAAACAGTCTTAGTCCTGATAAAGTCAAGGTTTTCTCTAGCCTTATGGGTCTTAATATTCTCTCCTTGGAACAAATGTACTCACCTTCCCTACAAGCACAATAAAAACTTGACTCATTCAAATAACATTTTCCTCCATGACATGGATCAGCAGAACAAAAATTTGTTAACAGTTCACACGATTTACCTGTGATAAGATTAATTTAATTTAAAATAATAAAAAGAAAACTTAATTAAGCACAGATTTTTAATAAATAGGTGGTACATTTTCAGGGAATTAATGTTGATCTGTAACAGAACTATTAATAGTCTAGTCTAGCAAAGTTAAAAATAGCTTAGATGCACTAAATTTAGACAAGTTTTACATTCTTTCAGATGCTTATTCTTTAGAATCTATACCATTGTAATAGGGCAATAAAAAAAAAGAATTTTATATATATAAAAGAATTTAGTTTAAAAAAGTTGTGAGACAGTTGCATATTTGTACATTTCTAGTATTCTTAGTATGGATTAGATTTATATAACTGTCTCATTATAGTTATAGAATATATTAGTGCCTATCCCTTCTTCATCTAAGGTTTTAAATTATTAAATAAAACATGTATCACTACATCAAAATGTAGAATCATTTCAGTCTGAAAACCACACAACACCAAAGCAACAATAATAATGATATTAATAAATATGAGAAAAACATGTGGCAACAGCAACTGGCAGACTGGCCTCTATCCTACCTAGAATTACTTTGAGCAGAAATAACATGTGTGATGTAAATAATTAGTTACTTATGTATAATACATGTAATCCATGATCTCTTTAGATTATCTAGAGTCACTTGAGAGAGTACATTAATTTTAAAGGGCTAAAATTTCATTTCAACTCAACATATTTAATTCACAAATTCATTTTATAGATAAGATATTTGTATGTACAGTTTTAAATGTAGTTTCGCTCACCAGTGTAAGAATCCTGGCATTTACATTGAGCTGACCCACCAACAGGTTCACAACCACCATACCTACAAGTGTAGTTCCCAAAGTTCTCACATAATTCTTTTTTTAGTTCACAACTTTTACCACCAGTTCCATTGGGGCAACTTTAAACATAAGAATTTCAATTTGAAAAAAAAAATCATAAATGGTATTAAATTTCTAATGTCTTTTATGTGAAAGAGTGTTACAAAAAGAAATAGTAAAAACCATTCTGTAGCCAAAAAATAATAATTTCAAAGCTTTGAAGAGACATTTTTGTTTTAAAACTATTATAATTTGTAACAAAAAATGTGTTCCAAATGGTCAAAGTATTTTTTATATTTACTGGCAGTAGGTGTCATTGGCCAGATTGTAGCAACCAGCATTGTTTTGACATGTATTGTTCTGGCTGCAGTAATCTACTGGAATTTCACAGTCATCTCCAGTCCAACCAATGTTACATGAGCAGCTGTAGCCACTAGATGTGTTGATACATTTGCCACCATGAAGACATGGATCATTCAGTAAGCATATATCGTCTATCTAAAAAATTGTACCCAAATAAAAGCAAATTTTTAAAATATTAAAAGAATTAAACCTTTCTTCAGAGCTAATTAATAAAATTTCTTCATATTTACAAAATAGCTATTTTCACTTACAGTTGTTTCATTACAAAAACACTGACACAGAATCCTTTCTTCGGCAGTGAGATTATTAAAGCTTCGACATTTATGTACACATGACTCATTAAGACAACTGTTACCTGCAGAAAAATTAAAAGAATTGTTTATTAATTATTTTAATGTAATAAAGAAATCAAATAAAATAGACATCTACATGTAATGAAGGATCAAGTTTTAATACTTACTAACATAGTAATATAAATAAATTTATTTGACTTCATTCTGTTACAGCAGAATTCATAGATACATAATTATTTTGGTTTCAATTTAATCTAATGATTAATGTACTTCAATTAAAATGTTATTTCTCAGCTAGTTATTTTCTTTTGTTATATATATATACATACATATATATTTCGCTTTGGATAACCATTTACCAAATTCCATGTCCACAAAAAGGTAAATTTAAAAGACTGTACTAATTTAAAAAAGAGAGTACTCATTTTTTAAAAAGTGTACTAATTTTAAAAAGTGTACTAATTTAAAAAAGAGTGTAGTGATTTTTTAAAAAAGTGTACTAATTTTTAAAAAAGTGTTCTAATTTAAAAAAGAGTGTACTTACTTGAAGAAGAGCACACATGACAGAAATACTCTTTCATTTCACTTTGACAAACATCTATACTTTCACAAGTTGTTTCATTTTTTTCTGTCTTTATTTCAATCTGGCACAAAGAACCTTCAAGTCCATCAGTACACAGACAGGAAAAACTGCCTGCATTACTTTGACATGTTCCTCCATTTTGACAGGGAGTTGGGTAACAAAAATCTTTTTCTTTGCACACTGTACTATTGCCAATGTATGCTGAAATTGTTATAATTCTAACAGTTAATCAAGGCTCAGACAAAGTTCTAAATCACATCAAATCAATCAACGGACTGGCACATGGCAAATAAAATAATTGTTCCAGCATGCTAATTTATTAGCTTTAATAACATTACTGACAGAGAATTTCAAGACCAGGAACTTGTGATCTCATGTGCTAAATAGTAATCAAGACATTATCATGCATTTATGGGCTCCAGAAGGATCCAAACAAAAAATAAAATTCATGATTTAGGGCTGTTGGTTTGCTTGATTAATATTCTGCTAAACATATTTATTTTGTCTTTTGTCTTGACCTAGAAGAGGATTTATTAACATGAACAAAGTGGCACTAGCAGTGTAGGGCTAAGAAAAGCTGACAGGTGTTTTGTTACACAAATTAAATGTACATAAGTGGGAAATTTCCTACTAGAGAAAGGAGATAGCCATAGACTTAATAGACAGGAGAGACTCTGTAGCTCTAGGGAATTAAGACTCAGGATAGAAGTCATGTTAGTACCAGGGAATTAAATATATAAACACAGGATAGAACTCTGAAGCAGTCCTAATCTAAACAAAATAACAAATAGTAGATATGGAGTAGATATGGATAAGGCAGATGGAATAAGCCAGAGAGAGTCCTCCTGGAAAATTTTTTATTTCTGCTATGAGTTTTGCATTTAAACTTGTATACTAATTTTATTGTTTCTATGAACTTTGTTTATATAATTATATAACTTGTCGATGTGTGAACATGCTGAATGTCATAGAAACTTGTTCATCAACAAAAATCAGAGAAGCGGTTAGACTCTGTCAATTTACTCTTGTCATTTGAGAGGATAAAATATAAATATTATGTGAATTATACTAAGACACTTCATTCTACTTAAAAATGACCATTAATGCTTGTCAATTTAGAGACAAAAAGACATCACCTAAACAATATAAAAGAATAGACCATCTTCTCTCTTGATGTTCTTAAAAAAACAGCTGCTGACTGGGATTTGGTTATGTGAACTGTTATAGCTCCCCTACAAGAAAAGTCAATGGAAAGATGATGAGATGAAAATAATCTAGGAGATAACCTCCCCATGGTTGACAGCATCATCTGTAGGATTGCTGCAGGAATTGAGAACCCCCAAAAGATGCAGTAACAAATGACAAGAGGTTGAAACACTGGGCAGCAAAATTATGGATAGTGTAGCAGCAGTAATCAGTGTAGCTTGCCCAGGTTGTACTACTGATGAGTAGAACAAATTGGCAGTCCAGTAATAGAGTTAATCTTATAATTTATATTCAGGTGATTATTCTTGTTAATTTATAATTCTAATTGCTCAGTGATTGTATTCTTGGATTCGTTCTGTGCTTTGTTCATTTCAAGTCAAATTGTATAATATATGAGGCCAAGAATTTGGCTAAATTCTCTCCTTACAATCAAATAATTGAATAGCTTTACAAAATGCAAACTTTAAGTACTTCACATTTTGAATAAATATTTTTAATTGATAAGAAGCATTCTGAAACAATAGTTTGACTAAGCAGAAATAAGTTGTATTTATAAAAGAAAACTTATTGGACTAAATGAATGACTTACTCAGGTTATAATTCTCCCCACAAACACAAATATGGTTAAGGTTCTGATAATCTTCCACACAAATTCCACCATCTGCCTCTTGACAACTATTTCCATTGCACAGGTCAGGACGTACTTGACAATGGTCTCCATCAAATCCAGATTTACAGGAACAATTGTAAGTGTTGACTTGATCAAGGCAAATACCATTATACAAACACCCATGAGGGTTCAGAGCACAATCATCTGAATAAAAACAATTAGAAGTTGAAGTTTTATATGGAACATTTATTTAACAAATTAGTCCTAAACAACATGTAAAAACATTACTGTTCTCTGATTATGTGAGAGAAGAAATGACTAATATTGAATAATATTAGACATAATAAAATACAAAGCTGATAATGAACAAATAAGAAACAAACTAGATGCAATGTTTGTAAATCCAAAAATCTTTAATAATTTTGGAAAACAGTTTTTAGAGTTTTTAATTCATTTTTCTTATTATATGGAAACTGAAATGAATTTTTGCTAGTCTGTCATGAGCTATGCATTTGTAAAATATGGTTTTACTCTTTTATTACTGTTTTAAATGTTTGTTTTCCTAAAAAGTTTCTAAATTTAATGTTCTTACTGTTCAATACATATCCATAATATTAAAAGCTTGCTTTCCTTAAAAAAACACAAATA
>JADKLZ010003886.1:33618720-33642786 GCA_021533235.1 Biomphalaria straminea
TCAACTAAAAAATATATAATTTAATTTAATTCCGTGAGAAGGTTCCATCCTCCATACAGTTGTGACTTGAATAGAGGTATTGTAACAATGTATGTAACCAAGAATAGTTTTGCACTTTTTTTGGTGATGGAGGAGCTGGTTTCTTATTTTGTAAATGTATTTTCTTTTTGTAGGACATTTTAAAGTAAGGTAGAGCATGCTGTATTATTGTTATCACCCAAATAATACTTGGAAACCATGTAACTCATATTTTGAAAAATAATGTTTCTCTTTTATCTAACAATGCACTCAGTTTATACTAATTGAATGTTTTACCGATGTTCACTGAGCAGTTTTCTCCTGTGTATCCTGGCTCACAAATACAAATTTGGTGTAGAGTTCCTAAATTCTCACAAGTTCCATGAACACAGGAAAGAGAATCACAAATTCTTTCTTGTTTTGTACAACTGTGGAGTGATTGCTGAGAGTTAATATATTTCAAAGCAGCTATGGAGAATAGAGAAACACAGAATTTTATTTTTCTTGTAAAAAAAAAAAAGTAAATTTCCCCTTTCAAACTAAGAGGTGCCATAAGATCCCGAAATTAAAAATCCCAGTCTTTACCAGGATTCAAACCCCAGAACACAATTTGGGAGCCAAGAGCTTGACCCCTCAGCCACTGCGCCTCCTGATTTTTTTTGAATTAACCCCTGACCCCAGTTTGGGAAGCAAGCACTTTACCCCTCAGCCACAGTGTCTCCGGATTTTTCTTGACTTAAGAATAATTTTGTTGGATACACTTTTATAATGAACATTTATAATTACTTTATTTACAAAATTAAATTAACATTTTTTGTTTAGTATAATATACAACATACTTAGCATCGTAGTCTCCATCAAGAGGGCAGACACACTGTGTGCTATTAATCAAGTCCATACAAAAGTCTAGTTGTGAACAAATGTTTTCTTCTGTATTGCAATTATTAATTATATCCTCCTGGCAATATTCCCCATCAAACACTGAAATAATTATAGTAATTATTTGATTGAACACAAAAAAAAGAAGGTTAAAATTCATTGTTTTTCTAAAGGCTTTAGAGCAAAGTTTCAAAATATTTTAAATTAAAATTAGAGCTTGAAGAGTATGAGAGCAGAAAATTAAGTAGGCCTGCTTAGATTTATTTAATCACATCATACTTAGGATATATGTACATAATCTTATCTTATAAATTACTAAGGTTTCTTAAAAGAAGATGGTAATTATGTCTCACAAAGTCCATGTGACAGTCTATTTGTGCATGTTGTACCTCATGGTAGTGACATAGTTAGAAAAGCCTAAATCACTGTCAACATTGTGAATTGCAATACACAACAACCGTGACTTGAGGTGAACTATTTGAACAACCTGCACTAATGCCAGTTAGTAGTCAGTAGTTGATCAAGTAGCCAGTCAGTAAATAGTGGGTCATGTAGTTGTCAGTAAGAATTTTAGTGGTAGTGGATATTTCATGTATTGCAAGTTGTCTATCATTTCACAAATGAATTATGATTTATCAAAATTGACTTATATTTGTGCATATGCTACAACAAGTTTCTTTGGCATTTTTAGTAAGCTTTCTAAGTGTTTGTCAAGCAGTAACTATTCATCCAAAGATACATCTAATTAATTTGCTTACATATATTGCATTGAACCCATTGTAACCAGAATAGTCAGAAGTAGAAGGTTGCATATGTTAGTTACAGACCTAAACTCTACTAGCTAATTGTTTTTCCTTGCTGATTCAGGCAGATTGAAAAAGGTTTATCTGTGCTAAACTTACGGTTATATTGCGAGCATGTCTTCAAGTAGGTTTGGTATGGATGTGAATCATTGGAATAATATAACTGATGATATTTCGCACAAATTTTTGATCCCTGAACTTCTGCATAGGAGTAAGCCAAACACAAGTTATCTTTTAGACACTGCTGTTCACATTGTAATATATTGGTAACTAATTCAGCAGTTACAAATGTTCCATTAGATGTGTATGACAGTAATGGATCTTTCCTAAATGTGCAGTTTTGACCTGAAAAATACAATGATTAGAACAGCTTGTTATGAACAGATTATTGATCTCTTAACTTTTACACTTTTTAATCTAACTCTACTTTTTTTTAAATTGCAAAATAATTTAGAAAGACGATGGTCACTCTTTACAAACAAATCACAGTGATTTCAATAATAAGTTTATAAGTTTGCTAAAAAAAAAATTTCTTTTATATTTCATTAGACAGAAATCAGATGTGCACAATGTTCAAAACAAATCAAGTCTTATTTTGCATTCTTCCAAAAATTTTTCAGAACACTCCAATCACTTTAAAAAACATGTATTAATCTTTCTTAAGTCATATTTAAATTAATTTACAAAATATGTTTAAAATATTTAGCCTAGAAATGTACTTTGCCAAAAGGACAACCACACAAAAATGGCATTGCCAAAACAGCACTGCCAAAACAACCTATATTAACTTTAGCAACAGTTATCAATTTTACATATATAAGCATATCTTACCGATTGGGCATGCACAAGTAACATCTGAGCCATAGGAAGAACAATGACCACCATTATAACAAGGTTTTGAAGCACAAAAGTTGCACGTTTCATTACATCTATCCCCAAAGTAGCCTAAAAAGAAAATGTTCAATATTTAAAAAAAAATTCTAATTCATCTAACAAGAATATCAATTGTCAGGATCAACCTTTTTTTTCAAAATGTTACCTTTTTGACATTTGCATATTATTCTGTGATCTTCAATAGAACAAATTGCATTAGGTACAGTTCCTACTGGATCACAATAATTTAAACAGTTTTTTGATAACTGTGTTTCTAAAAAGAAAAAAAAATAATGGTTGGAATTAGAAAGAAAAATTATTAATTATTATTATTAATTTTCTTGTATATTTCAGAGAGAAAATATATCTTTTAGTTACTCTACTCATGGAATAAATAATATGAAATAATAAAATAGTATTATTTTTTTTTTTAATTCTTTTTAAATCCAGTTTGACACCAATGAGGAGATATGGTTTGTTGTACAATGCAATTTTTACATTGTGTCTCTTTTGTTTTATGTTTTGGATGCTCCTTCAAATTTGAAGAGAAGCCCAAACATCTGCAGGATGGTGTTGGAGGTGGTGGGCAGTGTTCGAGCCTAAGACAATAGAGATCTCCAAACAAAAGTCCAGAGCTCATACCATATAACCATTTTAAGAACTGTTCTATTATCAATTAAGATTTAATTACAACACTGATGTTTAAGATACAACTCCATTTTATTGTAATGAAAAACTAACAGGAGAATATAATACATGCTAATTACATACTTGAGAAAAATGTGCTAGCCTCAACAGATAAACACACACACACACACATTCCATAACACCTGGTCCTAACCTAAATATGAATCTTAATTTTTCTATCCAGAGAGTTAAAGGAAACAATCAACCACCCCAAGTACAATGATAACAGTTACAAGAGCTAATAGACTTAATGTCTGTTCAGTCACTATACAAATAGGAGTGTCATAAGGCATTATAAAAATATAGTTAAATTACTTGGATAATTATTCCCTATTATCTATATTTCTAATTTTGTATCATATTTTAAGGTTTTGAGAGAATAGCAAAACTACAATATATCAAAATAAAATGTAAAGCAATAAATACCATTTTTACAATCACTCTCATCCACTGATCCACTGTTTAAAGTAAAAGTGTCATAGGGACACTCATGACAAGTTTCACTCTTAGTGTTATTGCTATAGAAATTCACTGGACATGGTTTGCAAGGTTCATAACCTGTACTTGAATATTGACCTTTATTACATTCAGCTGGGATTGAAAAAAACAACAACACCAATTTGAATAAATCTAAAGCTAGATAAAGTAAAAACAATCTTCCTTCCCTGAAAAAAAGAAAGTTAAGATGGTGTTAAAAAATATTTCAGTACTTTGTTACAGCAATACACATAATGATTATAATTAAGTCAAAAAGTGAAGATAAATGATCTAGTTTTGTTCAATTTTGATTTGTTCTGTACACAGATTTTTTCATAGAACCAAGTAGTAGTATGAAAGTCATAAAGATGAAAAACTTTTTGTATAAATCATAAATCTCAGCCAGACTACCAAATATAACAAGCAAAATAAAAAAAATACTTTAAAAAAAAAAGTTTTTATAAGTATATCAATTAGTTTGAATCAGTCATGTAATTAAATTTATAATAAGCCTCAAAAACCTTATTTTAAAGATCCGCCTTAGGCATCGGAGGTGGAAGGCATTCAGCTTTTTTCCTGCCATGAGTAGGTTGACCACGTTTCACTTCCGTATAGCAAGGTGCTCAATACACAGGTCCGATAGACTAAAGCTTTAGTACTGTTAGTCAGCAATATGTTGTCCAAGACTCTTTTCTGCAACCGTGACATGGTGGCCATTGCCTTGGCTATCCTGTTGTTAATGTCATTATCCAGTAGAGTGTTGTTGGATATGATGGAACCAAGGTAACAAAAGTGGTCTACAATCTCTAGTGGTTGGCCATTAATGCTTATTTGAGGTGCAGCATTTGTATTTTGTACAAGTATCTTAGTCTTGCTCTGACTGATGTTTAAGCCGAACTTCTGGCAAGCAGCAGATAGTTTGTCAACTAGGGATTGTAGCTGGGTATCAGAATCAGCCACAATAGCTGCATCATCAGCATACAGGAGTTCCCTGATGAGTAAACTCCTGACCTTGGTTTTAGCACGCAGCCTTGAAACATTGAATAGTTTTCCAGAGGATCTTGTATGGAGAAACACACCATCGTTTATGTCGTTGTATGCGTAATGCAGTAGACAGGAGAAGAATATGCCAAACAAAGTGGGTGCGAGCACACATCCCTGCTTGACACCACTGATAACCAATGAGGAAGTGCTATGAAGAGCAGGTTGCAAGGACATCTGCTCTGTTATCAGCAGCAGACTGGCTTGGCCACATTCGTAGAATGCCAGTAGGTCGACTCCCACAGGATGTTCTGTATGGCGATCTAATAGAAGGCAGAAGAGCCGCTGGTCGCCCACTCTTACGTTATACAGATGTATGCAAATGGGACATGAAGCTCTTTAAGATCGACACCAGCAACTGGGAATAGGTGGCACTAGATAGATCCACATGGAGAGAGAGCATAAAGGAGGGGTCTTTGATTGCAGATGCCATACACAACAGAAGCAGAAAGAAGGGTGTTAGTGCAATGGCACCTGGTGACTACATATGCCCAACCTGCGATCGCAGCTGTGTATCTAGGATCGGCCTCTTCAGTCACACAAGAGCTTCCAAGGGGAAAAGATCGTCTCTCGAGACGTAAAATGCCACACAGAAGCCTCAAACAACAATCTATAAAGGGGACTAATTCAGCTTATACCACCACTTCAGTCAAGTACTATTTCTCTCCAATGAAAAGTGGACTTATTTAGCTTAGACCACTACTTCAGTCAAGTACTACTTCTTTCCCTTGTTTGAGATACCATACAAATTAATTTATTACAAATTGTTAATTAACTAATTGGTTAAATTTTTTAAATTTATTCTTGTTTTGTCAGGTAAAAGAAATAATTATGCAAAATTTCATCTTGATCCAAACTTGTGTGTCAGAGAAAAAGCATGTACAAACTTTAGGCCAGACAGACTGATAGACATACAGAGTGAGTTGATAGAAGCTTTGTGAAAAAAGAAAAATGAGATATATAAGCACTATTGACTTTTATGTTGAATCAATTTGTATGAAAATAAAATATTGAAAAGAATATGTTTTCTTGAAGTTAATGAGTGCTAAAATCTAAAAATAAAGTAGGAAAAAAAAGTTATGAGAAACATCAGATTTATTTTTAAAAAAAAGCAACAAATGTTTTTAGTTCTTTATTAAGTATGTATCTAAATACATCTTTTTCAATAATTTTTAGCCAATAATCTAATGTGCTATTTATAAATATATTTGAATTATTATAATTATAAGCACTTAAAATCTGTTTCATATTATTTTACTTCACATTTGAAACAGCATTTTAACATCCACTACACAAGTAAATACAACACTTAACAAGTCTTTTTTTTTTAAATCATAAAAGGAACAGGCAATCCTGTGTATAACGTGTATAACAGTAACTAGGGCAATGAAAGATAATGAGATTGATGGCGGGAAGCGTGGAAACGTGGGAAGCGTGGTAGAGAGGCCAAGTGCGGCTTGAGCTTGGCTTGCTTTGCTACCTAGAAGGGGGCTCGAGGTTCGACACCCAACTCTGGCAGAGTTGTGTTTACTGAGCGCCCAAAGGCAGAACGGGAAACCAACTCCTAGATACCCCCTCCCCCCACTGGTCCACAAATGAGATTGGACCAAAGCGCTCTGAGCATGCTATAAGCATGAAAGTAGCGCTTTATAAAATCTATAATAATAATAATAATATAGAAGTGTGAGTAAATATAAGTATTTGTTTAAATGTTCATTAAGTTTTCTGTAAGTATTTTTTTTTTAATTTTTTATTGTTATAAATGTATATAAATCTATGGGTAATTTTAAAATTTTGTATATTAACTTAAAAAGAAGTTTGTAGAATTATGTACCTGTACAACGATATTTGTTCAATGTACTGGCATTACAAGGCCTGCATTCTGTGCGATCATCAGAACTGTAGGTGTTTTTTGGACACTGTGTACAATTGTCTGCTCTATAACCACTAGAGCTTTTAAAGCCATCTGGACAAAGTGCTGATAAATAAAAGCAACAGAAAATAAATTATTGCAATGGCCTCAATACTACCAATGTGCTGTTAATCAACAATATAAAGGTAGCCACAGTGACTTTCAATAGTTTCTTCTATCCAACTGAGGGTCAGTGGGGCACAATTCTTGCTTCTTCATGTCTCAGCTTTATGCTGTTCTCAATAATAATGAAAAGGATGTCATCCATCCATCTCGCTTTCTTTATCCTTTTTTTTTGCCACCCATTGTGACTGTTTTTTGAAAAGATGATTATTTTTGAAGTGCCATCTGATATCATTGCTTTCCTGTACTATTTAAGAAGCAAAGGTTCAGTTTCCAACACAATGGCATGATTTTCAAAGCAAAACTACAAGATCCTCCACCTCCATTGAGTATGTGAGCTGCTAAAAAGAGTTTTGATTAATTAAACTAATATTTAAAAACATATCTGAAATCAAAACCACTGACCAAAACAATGAGTTACACTAGTTCTTGGCCAGTATGACTGTCTTGATACACACTTTGTACATTCAGCTCTATTAATTGTATCTTGATAAGTGCCATTTGGACAGGGCATACATTTGCTACCATTAAGGTAATAACCTGGGCCACATTGCACTGCAATGATTAACAGACAAAAAAATATTATTAGTCAAATGTATTTCAAAAGGATTAAATTCAGGATTATATTTTTTAATGGGCATTAATGTCAGCTTCTGTAAAAATTTTAACAATTATCAAAGGGCATACCACTTGAGAGAGTGACAGAGAAAATGTATGTTTTAAAAAACTTTCTAGCTTATACACAAAAAAGAGTTAAATAAATAGTTATTTCAATCTTCATTTTGTGAATACCAGTATCCACTTTTTAAAAAATGTTTTGGAAGTTTCAGGTTAACTAAATATCTATAATTGTTACCTTTTTAAAAATAAATAGAAGTTTTAATATGAAAATATATCTTCAAATAAAAAAACAATAATCAACTTACAACAAAAAGTATTGTTGTACATTGCACTTGCATTCTGACAAGACCGACTTCCTGAAAGAACTTCAGTGCTGTTAACAGACCAAGGTGCTAAACAATTTTCGCTAGGAAGTGTAGGAAATGTAGGTCCAAATAAAGATGAGCTTTCAAGTTCTGAACCACAGTACTGAAAAAAGTTGTCATCTGTTTTGTTGGTCAGGACTAACAAAGTAAATGTGCTAGTCAACTGTAAATTTAAAAAAAAGCAGTTTAAATTAAAAATTTAAATAAATTTGAAAACAAAAAAATAGATATGACTGAAAAACAATGTTTTGCATAAATTTTTACAATAATATAAAAATGTTTATTATCCATAAGGAAATTTGTTATTAAAATTAAACATAACAATATCTTATATGAGCAAACGGTTTATACAATAGCACACAAAATATAAGATCAGGAAAGTTATAATCCAAATAATAATCTAACCCAAGGGTGTTTGACAAAATCAAAAGAAAAAATGGAGAGGCACATGTTGAAAAGAAAAAAAAAAGAAAATTAAAGGGAAACTCTTATAGTTTTTCAAATTTGAGTTATTGATATATTTAAATTCTGCGTAAAAAGTTGTAATAGTAAACATTTTACCATTTTTTATTTAAATGCTTAGAAACATTTATATTTAATAAATTAGACAGTAAATTCTTGACATCTCCTAAAAAACATTTTTTTTTGAGATTCTGTTTTTATCTTAGGCATACGTAGCTTCCCTCAACAATACTGAAAGAGAAACTAGATTTAATCAATCGTATCGCTTCTTTCTTACAGTAGTTGTCAGGCTCTTAGGCATAGTCCAGAGCTATGCTATAGTTTTTTATATAGATAGAGAGAGATGCAAAAGCATTAGGATAACCAACTTGAGAAATAAAAAATAACATTTTCATCTAAGCCTCTCCCTATCCCAAGAAGTAAATATATTGTGTGTCTGACTGATTCGAACAAACTGGTCAGTGTAAGGCTAGCCTAGACTATGTGTAGTCGGTCATGACAAGACAACCAGGCGATAGTGTTTGTTGTGTGTTGAGTGGTCAGGCGAGAAAATATACACTGCCGTGGTTAGTCAAGCATGTAAATCTACTTTTAACACGCATTTTTTTCTTTGCTTACAATATTTAGATCTAAATGCATAGAGAATGTAAACTTTACTGTTATGTTTTCCGTTATTCAGCAGGTACTCGGAGTAGTATAGGATTTGTGTATCAGTTCGTGACGTCACATAGAAATTACGTGAAAATCTGACCGTTTTGGGTGCACAGAAAATTACGTCAGAAAAACATCAATTACTAAGTTATTCTTGCAAATTAAAAAAAAAAGAATAATATATTCATTATCTGTAAATCAAAACACATATTATATCAAAAATTGTCAAAACCTTGGGAGTTTCCTTTTAAGATTTCCAGATAGTATCAGAAGAATAAAATGAATCAGCAGTGGTTCTCAACTGCATTTATCTATACCCTATATTTAAGGAATATGTAGATATAAATAGAAACCAAATTTCTATAATACAAAGCTGAAAGTAAGGAGTAAGTATAAATGTATGTATGCCCTGAATAAAAATAAAAACTGATTGACCAATCTTGGTATAAATATTCCTTAGATCATGGCGAAGACTGTAGTGCAGGCATGTCAAACTCGTTAAGGTGTATGAGCCACAAAAAACTTACTATGACCTGAGGGGCCACAGCCAAAAAATTAGTTGCAAAACAGCCTACTTGTTTTATGTTTTTAGAAAAAATACAATAGAATGCAATAATTAATGGCATACCTGTCCCTTAGTTAGCTAAATTTGTAGTACAATTAGGTAATTAAAAATTACTATGCTTGCGCTTTTTTTCTTTGTCCTGATGCTTGACATTTTTTTCTGGAATACAAGTTTATTAATGTAAGGTTGAAGTTTATTTGCCACTGACACTATCATTACTGATGACAAATTTTGATAAGATAATCTCGAAGGGTGAGGTGTTTTGTAGATTTCATTATAGAAAGGAAATGCTCACAGAGATCAGTGCTTGCAAACAGCTAGAATTGTGGATGCAAATTTTCGCAATTCAACGTACGCAGCCAATTCTATATACTTCGCTTTCAACAAAGAATCAGACTGCTATTCTATCAGCTCTAGTTGAACATTACCAGCAGCATTTTTATAAGCAAATGAAAATGGAGATAAAAACAACGAAATTTCTTGTTCGTATGAAACAAAGTCACGAAAATGGTCATTGAAAGCATATAATAACAATTGCAGGTGTAGGACATATTTACCAAATGTCGTAGCCATATTTAATCTTTTTAGTTTCACATTTGATTTATCAACAGTTGAAATTTTGCTTGAAAGCACTTCACATCATTACACGCAGTTGTGACAATTTAGTCTTTACTTTGAAGTTTCAAATTCAAGTCTTGCAGGTGATCAGTGAGATCATTTGCAAATACCAAATCATGAACCCATTAGTCAGTTTGGAAATATTCAACAGGTTCACCTTTCATGATCAGAAACAATATAATTTCTTCACGCAGTGCAACAAATCTCTTCAATTCTTTTTGACAGGAGAGCCAGCTAATTTCGTGTCCAATGTCATCAAAACAATTGAAAATTGGTGATGATTTAAGCCACGAGTACAAATAAAATTGATAGTGACTGAAACCAGTCTTATGACATGCTGGACTTGTAATTGCTTTGCGTGTTATGCTTCTTAGTAAATAATACTCTGAAAATGAGAAAATTCAAAAATAGCATTAGTTTCTCTTTTTTTTTTCAAGTAGCTTTGCATCAAAACCATTTCATAAGGGTTAGTGCACCATCTGTTTTTAGACTAGCTAGCTTTACCAAAGGGAAATTGTACTGCAATATCACCTCCTGTTATTTCTCAAAAAAATCCTGGCTTGTGGTGGTGTTATGCATAGAACAAGTAGCTCCTCATGTATCTCAAAATTCCTGTCACAGGTCCTTATGAATATAGCCAACTGTGCTACATCCGTTTATATCAGTTGTCTCATCGAGAGGTAAAATAATTATTTTTTATCAAATATTGCAGCCCTTAAACGCTGTGTTTGACATGCCTGCCGTATGGTTTATTTAATGCACCTCCCACAACTGGAGGGCCCTAAAAATAGAAAAAAAGTACCTAATAGCATCTCTATAAAAGAAGAGTACTAATAACTAATAGGGTTAACCTGTTGTCACAGTATTTCATATTGGATATGAATATGTTGGCTGAAGAGGTATAGCCATTTTCACACTCTACTTTTTTTTTGTGAGGGGAACATTCTCCAAGTTTGACAAAGATCTAAATTCAATCCAGTAGATCAGTAATACCCAAACTGAGGCCTGTAGGCTGCGGATCATATCCAGCAAGTAGTGAACAAAAGTAACATTTTCTTTATTTATAATAGCCACATACAATAGATCATAAGTAAACTGAAAAACTACTCTTTCATACTTACTTCATTGTATAAATTGTCAATAGTTTTTAAGTCTTTAATTTCAAACATTGATAGATTACAAGCTGTCATTTTCTGAACCAAGTGTACTACATTTAGGTCATGGGATTGAATGCACATGGTTTTATTAATGCTAATTACAACTCCTAATAAATTGTATTTGACTTTTATGTTGTAATAAATTGTAGTGTCTTCCTGCTCTGTGGAAGAAAAAAAGATTTATAGGAAATACATGAATCTTTGATATTTTTTTTTTAAAAGTAGTTAGAAACAAACTAATTAATTTCTCTTATAGCTTGAAGCAGTTTTTTGCATTTCTTTTAAAAGAGCAAACCAAATATTATTTTATATACACATTTATTTTGCTCTTTTTTCTGGTAGATTAATTAAGAGAAATTTTCTAAAGGTATGGCAGGTCTACAGCAGAACTTGGAAAAAGATTCATTTTAGATGTAATTATAGGTCCTCCAGATATGTATATGTGTTTTATGTTTTCATTACCCTTTTACTAAGATCATGACAAATAATTTCTTTTTTTTTTTTCAACCTATCATTCTTAAAAGAAAACATCAGATTCTTAAAAGGAAGAATTATCTTTTTTTTTAAAAATTCTTTCACTAACTTTTAAAAAAATTCCTCTATTCAGCTTGCAAAATTATGGGAACTGGGTAAAAAAACATAACAATGGATCTCAAAAATGGCTCAAATGATTTTCCTAAACATTTGACAGTTTGGGACAAAAATTACAATCTAATTGGCCACAGTAGGAAAACTAGTCTGACCATTATAATGTTTTGAAATATTAACTTCCAAAATTAAATTTGGTCTTGATAATCTTTATCTTGAATAGACACTTCAGTGGCTTTTTCACGTGTAGGCTCTATTCATTAAGCACTTAATAAATAAAAAGACATTCAAAAACATTTTGTGGACCATCCTGTATGACTGGATCTATAGCGCTATCACTAGAATTTTATATACTGTAAGTGGATTTATACATTTGCTTTACCAGGATTTGGTAAAATTGTTTTGTTTTTTTTATCTATCATTCTTTAGTTATTATATGTAAAAAAAAAATCCCTCTTAAGAAGATTCCTCATATTCTTAAAGGGGGAATTATCTTTTAACAAAAATACTTTTTTATGTTACTTATTTCCTATTTCTATAACATTTTTGCATACAGTGCTGCTATTAATCAAAATAAATTATAGCATGATTTAATTTATCAATTCATCTATCTTCTGTACACCCTATACATAAAAAATTAATGGATTCGTCTATAATTTATGAAATTCTTTATGCATCTAAAAACATCTATTTAACCATAACTTGTAACATTTTTAAGGCTGCAATTAATTATTTGTACAAAGATATTTTGGATTGCTGACAGAATGGAAGAACATTTTTTTTTTAATAAATCATTTTTCTTTTTAAATATATTTGAAGGGCTTTAAAATATAGAGATAGAGACTGAGAAAGAGATTGCAACTATTGAAAAATTAAGTATTTAAATGCTTATGATGTGAAAAACTCACTGAGACAAGGTAAAGTTGGAGTTTGTGTTGACCAAGTTCCATGTGAACATGTATATAATTTAGCAGTGGTAAGATCTTGATAAATGTATCCAGCTTTACACTGAGCACTGCAGTTCATACTTGTATTTGTTCCTGTACAATCTTTGATCTCTCCATTAGCTGGTGCTGTCAGGGTAGCAGTAGAACATGTTCTAGCTGTCGAAAAATAATTGCCTTTTCAATCAACCTTAATATAAAAAGAATGTAGAATGATTTAATGAATTCAATTCTGTTTTTAAAATCAAGTTTGAATATAATCTTTCTGTCAATTAAAAAAATCAGTTAAGAAATTATATTGAGAAATATATTTTGTCAAATTGAAGCACCGTATTACAAGAAATTTGAGCCTGAATGTAGGCAAGGTGGCTGAGTGGTCAAGTGCTTGGCTTCTGAACCGGGGTGTCCCAGGTTAGAATCCTGGTGAATACTGGGATTTTTAATTTCAGGAACTTTAGGATGCCTAATGGGTACCTGACATTGTTGAGGAAATGGAAAGGTGGTTGGTCATTGTGCTGACCACATGACAATCTCATTAATCATGAGATGAACTTTACATCATATGCCCCATAGATCACAAAATCTGAAAGGGCTACAAAAAAAAACAACTAAAAATTGAGTCTGAATGAATTATACAATTCAAGTTACAAGAATTTTTTTTGTCTGTCTGCTATATCAGCATATTTTCCTAAAAGCCTAAAGACTGAAACAGAATTGAGTAAAACTTAGATGCATAATGTGACCATTACATTTCATATCAAAGAAAAAGAATCTGAATAAAGAAAAAAAATGTCATTACTTGATAAGAATTGTAAGCTAATATTATTTAAGCCAAACTTAGTGACAAAAAAAGAAAGGCTTTGCTACCAAAAGTAATTTGCAAAATAATCTAAATTCTTAAGAAAAACTGTTGTTGTTACTCTTACTGATGGCCTGTAACAGAAATTCACATTCTTCATAATACCCATTGTCTTTCAATATTCTAGCTGTGACATTGTAGAATTGCCCCAGAGTCATGTGCAGTTCAGATGGACTGTAAGTAATTATTCCATCATTTGAATGAGTGATTGAAGGTGTTGATTCTTCCACTTTGATACTATGTGACATCTTAGAACCCATATCATAATAAATAGTTCCAGGGCAGTTTATCCATGGTCTTCTCTGGTCTATAAAAACAAGAGAATATCTCAATAATTCAAAACATTACTTAAATAAATAACTAACACGAAAAATGTCTAGGGTCAAAGTAAGCACACCACATTCAACATGATCAAAACAATGTATGTAAACAAATAATTTTGAAGTTTTAAACATTTCCCAAAAAAACTTAACATGTTGATGTTGAATCATAGTTTCCAGGATTCAATAATTTGAAAGTACTTCAACCATGGCTAGAGCACCAATGTATTAGAATTCTCATGACTTTAAAGGCAAAACATTGGATAAGAATATACTAACGATGTAAATGTTGAATCATATAGAGTTTCTATAATTCATGGGACTTGAATAATTTGAAAGAACTTTAAATATATACATGACTAGAGCATCAATGTATTAGAATTCCAATGCCTTTAAAGGCAAAACATTGGATGTGAAAATGTATGCCAATTGATTACTGTGATAGGAACACAATCTTTTTTAAAGTTGGCTTGTGTACAAAACATTAACACTCATACACTCAATTGCTACTGAACAGGAATCTGTTCCTTATATCGGATAATTATCAAATAATAAGCTCATATAGAACTTAATTAAGATATCTTGACATTTTAATTACCTTTCAATAGTACTTGGCATTCCATCATTTCTGAATTATTATTAAAATCAAATGCTCTGAATTTGAGGGTCATATTTTTTGATACTACAGAGACACCTGGTGGAGGTCCAGATTCAAGAACTAAACATGCATAACCAGAGTTATCTGAATTAATTGGTAGGCTGTAAGTCAAAGTATCATAAAGATTAAATGCTGGAATATGACAGGAATTGATTTTGGGGGTTTCTGCATCTGAAAAGAAAAATATTTTTTAAAGGAGGTTGATAACTATTTTAATTGAAAATAATTGTATTAATATTAAATGTGACAACAAAAAAATACCAGGACAACAAAGGTAGTAAGCAATAAAACTAAAAAAAACAGGTATTGATATTTTTAGCATGAAGAAAACAGGAATCAAATGAGATTGAAATAAACTTTATTTTTTTTAAATAAATGCAAATGTCACTAGGAACTAAGTAGCCAAGTAATTGTTAATATAAGACACTTAGCATAGGGCCTACCTTAGGGTTAACAAAAGGTCACAAAACACCTTTATAAGAACTACAATCTATCAAAAATTACCACAATCAGATCATACAAATCTACATTTAAAGCATGACTTCTTGTGATTGCATTCAATCAAAGTAATGCTTATTGCTATCTGAATATGTTCAAAATGAACAGAGTAAGATATTACAAGAAAAAAAGGAGATGGGCAGATATTGATGGGAACTATGGTAATCAATCCAGGTGTAACAGTTCTATGACAAATCATTCATGATGATTGGTTTACACAACAAATATTGCACACAACAAATGATTCACAGATAACTTGTTCACCTACTATTGGTTCACTGAATAGTAACACATTCTTAATATTCTCATTACATATTTAATTTGTTTACATTAAAATACAAAAATGGGATTTATTTATTCAAACTTTTGTGTGTATTATTTTCCAAGATTTTTCTATTGCTAGCTTAGCACAAGATTAGGTTTAATATGAGTTTGTTTATTTGGTAGTGTAAGACTAGCATCATTCCATTACACTGAAACCAACATTTTCTTTAGAAATGTATTCATATTACTTATGTTATATACTTAAAATAAATTTCTTTATAATAAACTATACAGAAAAGGATCCTTTCCCAACTTTATCTATGGGGGCTGATGATGCTCAAATGTTTCTATTGTTTTATAGGATTTCAATTATTATGCAATTTAGTTAATTATGCAATTATGCAGTAAAGGCACAAGATCCTGCCTTTAAAAACAATAAAACAGATAAAAAGAATATTCTGCAAACCTTGACAAAAAGGTTCTTGTCCACTCCATTCAGCTGTTCCTGTAGTGCTGTTGTATTCACAGTATAAAGTATTATTTCCAACAGTTTTGTAACCAGGTCTTGTACAATTGTAAAGAACTGACTGGCCTACTTCATAGCTATACTGAATTATTTGTTCAGTGCCAGCATAAGTTTTAGGAGGCTTACAGTATGAGCCTAAAAAAAAAACAATTTAAAGCAATCATATCTTTTAAAACTATAACAAATATTTGTATGCTATATGGTGGTGGCTGTAGAATAGTATGTAAGTCTTATCTCACTTATCTGAATAAAAGGTGACCCGTCAAAATAGCGCGGACAAAATAGCGCCGACAAAATAGCGCGGACAAAATAGCGCCGACAAAATAGCGCCGACAAAATAGCGCGAAATTTCCCGACAAAATAGCGCAAGACAAAATAGCGCAGACTTATATATGATGTGTATAAAATTACCGGATTATTAGTAATTTAATGTTCTGGGCAGCATTTTTGTTGATGTCACTATTTTCATATATTTAAAGGTCTGAAATTATGCCATATTGGCAGATAACGAGAGTACTTAAAATTTATATCATTCCCCTTTTCATCTTTTGATTTAAATGCATAACTTGCTAAAGACACGATTTTGAAATGTGGTGACCCGCAAATATTTACATCTCCACATTTTAAAAAGCTACCCATAGATGCAATTCTGATGGCTCCACATCATGGCGTTGTCTTGAAAAAAAAATGCAGAGGTAGACTTAAGAAACATCGTGATGGTACAATATCAGAATTATCACAACACAATCACAGTTCAAGTGTTGAGAAGATAGAAGTGGAGAAAGCAAAATGCTTGATTTGTGAACGCTCTGTGAACGCTCTGTGACACATCGTCCTGCAGTGCAGCAGTAACCTGTCTGATGAAGCAATAACTATGATGCCAACATTTACATCCTCACAGAGAACTATCGAACGTAAACGAAAAATCGAACAAGTTCCGCTACCAACACCTCATTCTTTGGGGGAAATCACTTTACCAGCAAAATTAGTTCTCACAATAAATACTATATTTTGAAATTATTCATTTAACCTTATTATGATTTTTTTAATGTTTATCTAAAGTGTTTCATGCAAAATGACAGAAAAATTACGATAACATTAAACCAAAAAATAAAATATTAGCTCTATTCTTATTTAATATTTAACGATATTTAAAGTATTTCTTTCAAAATGACTAAAATATATTTTTTCTGCGCTATTTTGTCGGCGCTATTTTGTCCGCGCTATTTTGTCGGCGCTATTTTGTTGGCGCTATTTTGTTGGCGCTATTTTGTCCGCGCTATTTTGTCGGCGCTATTTTGTCCGCGCTATTTTGACGGGGTACCGAATAAAAACATTGCAGAATTATAAAGTACAATATCATCAATTTTGTAAATTAAATGCAAATAAAACTCCAACTTATTATTTTGTGTGTGTGTGTGTGCAAATATTTAATTGTCACGGATGAATGTGTGTATGAATGTATAATCTATTTTTACATATGTGCGAATGACAGGAAGTGTGTTAGTTGTCAGAAAGGGTCCAGCTTGTTGTGAGATGCAGTAAAGTTATTAAAGTTTCTATGTGTTATCAAGTGTTACTGTTTTATTTCATAAATCACAGCTGAACCAGGGACACCTAGACGTAGCGAAACATAAGGTAGTTTCTAGCGAGTCAGAAATAAATATAAGTAGCTCTGTGATATATTTGGAGGCTCGTTTTCCTACTTTTTTTGACTAGTTTAGAAAGCATTAGGCAGAACTGTGGTTCATCATTGTGGAAAGGTCAAAGACCAAGAAGGCCGTAAAGTCGTGAAGTGTGCGCACACGTGCAACAGCGGGAAAAAAACTAAGTCAATCAGCTGAAACGAAACCAGGTCAAACAAGGTGGCAAAGCAATTTTTATTGTTTACAATGGAGACTACACATAAGCAAGAATGGCAGAGAAATTGTCCCAATTAATAGCTGCTGGAAAAGAGATGGGATTGTCGGGGACAGCTTTACAGGAGCGGGTGGAAAAAAAGAAAGAGAAGACAGGAATCGTGATAAAAGAGTAAAGAGAGAGAAGAAAGAGCTAAAGAAAGAGAAGAAAGAGCTAAAGAGAGAGAGGCTGCAGAAAAAGCTAAAGAGAGAGAGGCTGCAGAAAGAGTTAAAGAAAAAGAGGCAGAAGCAAGAATTAAAGAGGCAGAAGCAAAAGCTAAAGAGAAAGAAGCTGATGTTGAAATACACAAATTAAGAGTTAGAGTTAAAGCTTAGAGAGACGAAAGGAGAAATTAAAGAACAGATGAAACCCGTATGGAAACCTAAGTTACCACCTTTCAATGAAAATGTCGACCAAATGGATGCATATTTGGCGAGATTTGAAGTACATGCTCAAGCTACAGATATACCTAAAACTCAGTGGGGAAGTCATCTTTACACTTTGTTACAAGGAAAGGCACTGCAAGCTTGTATCAACTTTTCTAAGAAAGATCTAGAAGAATATGACAAGGTGAAAGAAGTATTGATGAAAAGATACAACTTGACAGATGATGGGTATAGAGAGAAGTTCAATAAAGCTAAACCACTGACAGCGTTTAGTAGTCCTTTTGGATTGTTTCAATTTAATGTCATGAGTTTTGGACTTGTCAACACACCAGCAACGTTCAGCAGGATGATGAGAAAGATGTTGTCAAATCTACCCCATGTACTGTGCTACCTAGACGACATCTGTATTCATGACATTACTTGGTCAGATCACCTACAGCATTTAGAAATGGTTCTAGAAACATTGAAGAGAAACGGTTTAACAGTGAGACCATCCAAAGTGGAGATTGGTCGCAAGAACATTTCCTTTGTAGGTTATGTAATTGGAGGACACTCACTGAAACCACAACCTGAACTTCGACAACGGATTATGAATCTTTGTCAGCCAACAACCAAGAGACAGGTCCGTAGTTTGTTGGGACTCTGCAACTTCTATCGAAGATTCATAGCAGATTTTGCAGAGATGACTAAGCCCCTCACAAACCTGACCAGAAAGGGAGCACCCAATGTGATCAGATGGTCACGTGACTGTGAAGTATCATTACAGAGGATAAAGAAGGCATTTGCAGAGGAACCAATCCTTCGTCTACCTGACTGCCAGAAGGAGTTCATACTCGCTACTAATGCATTTGCTGTTGCTATCGGGGGATGCCTAGCTCAAGAAACACAAGGCATTCTACATCCTGTGATGTACATCAGTAGGAAACTGTCCTCAGCGGAACAGCGTTACAGCCCAGTTGAAAGGGAGCGCTTGGCAGTTGTTTGGGCGGTAACCAAGTTGGCCAGTTAGGCAGAAGATTCGTACTTCGCACCTATCACGCACCCTTACGCTGTTTGAACACACGTAAGTTGGTGAACTCAAGGGTAACTCGCTGGGCTTGATGCTTCAGGACTTTCAATTCGAAATTCAGCATATTCCAGGCAAAGGAAACGTTGTAGCGGACATTCTGTCACGCTTATCATAATTATAAGCTACGTAGCTTCTTACAAGCATGTGTTGCTTGATTAAAGACTTTGGGTCTACAACTAAGACTGCGTGTCTTCATCAACTAAGACTGTGTGTCTTCATCAATTAAGACTGTGTGTCTTATCATCTAAGACTGTGTGTCTTATCATCTAAGACTGTGTGTCTTCTAATAAGATGGTGTGTCTTTAAAAATAGACTGTGTGCCTATTAATTAAATTGAAGTGTGTGTGACTATGCTCAAGTCTTTTGACTTCATAAACGCCTGTGTGGCATATTCAGAGCCTTTGTGGCCTATCGAAGAACATTTTTTTGTAATGTGTTTTGCTGTTTTATATTTGTTTTATAATCATGTCACTTAGATATCTTTGTAAAAATTGATTATAATTTTAGGAGGGGCGAGATGTCATGGATGAATGTGTGTATGAATGTATAATCTATTTTTACATAAATCATAACCTAAGGTAGTTTCTAGCGAGTCAGAAATAAATATAAGTAGCTCTGTGATATTAATAATGAATCATAATAAGGTATCTTGTTTTAAATTAATTTTTTTCACCCATTCAAGAACATCTAAAGTGATAATCAATATTATTCTTTCCTGACTTCAATAACATTTACAGTAAAATAAAAATCTTACCCTGACAGGTTAAGGAATTAAATCCCCAATATCCATTTCTTTGGCACATAACTGTAGTATTTCCCAGAGAAGAATTCCCATGAAGCTTGTAACCAGTATTATCATCACATTCAAACTCAAAGAAACTTCCATATGTTGTATCATTGATATCTTTTTGAATAATTCCAGGTATTTGTGTCCAAGAAATATTACCACAGTTGACGGCTATTGAATAGTAAGTCATTTTTAGAAATATAATAAATTAGATCAGGTTTTGTTTTAAATTACTAAAAATTCAATTGCTAAACAATATTGAATCTTAATGGTTCAATTAATGTATAAATTAATTGTTAATTATTTGTAAATTAATTTTCTTTATAAAAATGCATATACATGTGGTAAATCATTCCATAATTATAAAATATAGTGAAATTTATTATTTTTTTAGTTGGAGGCCTTTGGATCTTTGTTAGCTTTTTATTTTGTTCATCCATTGTTAAATGGTCATGAATGTATTTATATTCATTTTGCAGAAATGTTCACATTCAGTATTTTTTGTTTTTTTATGTTTTGAACATTCTTTTAGATTTGTAGGTTATTGCAAGCTAGCCAAACCTCCCAAAGGATAGCAGTGGACAGGGCTCAAACCTGAAACCATCAAGATGACATTCCAGAAAGCATGCTAGGTGACCAGGCAGCCATGCAAAAAAAGTTAAGTAATTGATGTCATATGATATTTTATAGGAACAAAAGTTTACTTTTTAATTAATTATTTTTTTTTATCATTAAAAACTTTCATTTTGATATATGACACAATACAAACTTTTTCAAATGAATAACAAACAAGTGTCTGAAAAATAAATATTTTATAAAGAAATGTGAACATAATGTTATTGAAAATAATATTATGAGATTATGAGAAGGAAAATAATATGGCCACGAAAGTTTTTTTTCATCAAAGCTTTAAATTGACCAAAATATTTCTTCGTTTTTTTGTATTTAATTCAAACTTTTATTGCAGATTTACAGTAATATATATATATATATATATATATATATATATATATATATATGTATATTTAGTGCTAAATAATTATTTGAAAAAAATACTTATTAAGCACTGACTTTAAGATAATATTTTGGTAAATAAGTTTAATGCTAAAATACTATTTTTAAAATAATATTTTATATCAAGCATTAATTTTATTTTTCTACTGAAATTAATTAAAACTGTTAGGAGATTTTTTAATTTAAATTTTTTTTTTTTATTTCCCCAATCATTTATTCAGTAGGTCAGTCATTAATTAGATGATCATATACAGGCTAACAATTATCCATATTTTCATAAATATCCCTTCATTGAATACTATGTGTAATAGTAATGTAACAGTAATGTAATACTGGGTTCAAATCCTGGTTAAGACTGGGATTTTTATTTCGGGATCCTTGGGCGCCTCGAGTCCACCCAGCTCTAATGGGTAACTGACATTAGTTGGGGAAAAGTAAAGGCGGTTGGTTGTTGTGCTGGCCACATGATACCCTCATTAACGGTAGGCCACAGAATCAGATGACCTTTACATCATCTGCCCTATAGACCACAAGGTCTGAAAGGGGAACTTTACTTTTTTTACTTAATAATAATGTGGGCCAACCAATTCATTCAAGCAGGTAACAATTTCACCCCTCACATTTTCTATTTTGTATAGAAGGAAGATAAATTTGTGGATTTTGATGGTTTGTACTTTATAGCTTCTGTTATTTGTGCAAAAAATACTGATAGTTGTAAGATGGTTCATGAGTGGAGCATTCAGCAACCACATCAAAGTTTTGTTTTAATGAAAAATAATGGTTACTTAACTATTCTCTTTTTTTAGCATTATTTTCCAAAGGTTATGACATGCGATAAAAGTGTCATGATTTTCATTGTAGGTGTTATTAAATTAATTTTTTTGAATACTTTTAAAATCCTTTTTAAACGGGATCATAAAATATCTCATAGATCTGATCAAGATGTGAATCTATGTGACTTTTCCATTTTGTCTACGGGCAATGAGTTTTCATATTTTAAATTTTCATTACTCTAAATTAGCCTTTTTGTTAGATGAAAATTAATTTGCAATAAAGACACTACACATATAATCCTTTGCAATAAATTCTGTACCAAATGCAACAAAATTTTCAGATTAAAATTAAAATGGTTATACAACTTTAATTATGCTCTACAAATGTGCATAGTGAATAATTTCATAAGAACATACAAAATAATATAGAAGCGAAAAAAAAATTTTGTTTCCAATATAATAGAAAATAATTCTATTTATTTTTTTTTTAGACTTACCAAAACAGTGAGGATTATCTCCCTGTAAACTAAAAGTCCCATTACTGTTAGGAGCACAGTGTAAAGTTTTTGTTATAGTGGCACAGTTCTCACACTGTTGTTCACACAGTATCGTCAAGGATTCTCCAGCTTTTATAAAACTTGAATTGGGTGGCTCACGGCTCAACTCTAGCTTGCTTTTTATTGGCACTGGACACTCAATCACTGTTAATAAAATAGAAGTGGATCTTCAGTCTTTACAACTAAAAATAAAAATCTTAAATACATATATTTAAAAAAAAAATCATGTTTATATAAATATTAGATTTTTAAAAGTTTTTTTTTTAATAAGGCAACAATATGTGTCGGATTCAATATTTGCTAAAGTTTTTTTTAAATTCCTTTCTTCAACAATTTGTTTCTTGAATGTTTGCCTTGTAATGTGTTATGGGCTTTGCATTTCATAACATTTGTCCCACACCCTGTTTATCATGCCATCTTGCACTAGATTTGGGTTATGAGAAATTAAAATCTTAAAAATTTATAAAACAAAAGTTTCTTCTTCCTTTTTCTCATAATTATGTAGGAGCGTTTAGATGACTAGACCAATATATGAGATTAACTGCACTCAAAATGTGGTTTCCAAATCATGGAGCTTTTTCTTTCTTTGGGGGTGTTTTTGTGGCCAGTGTCTTCTTTGGGAAAAACAAAAGCAATTTCTAACAATATTTTACATTTTATTTCTCTCTTTTTATTCTTGATTTGAAGTGAAATGTTAAAATTTACTTGTGCAAGTTGGAAGTACATCCCTATCTTCGTAACTCCAAGTTCCATCACTGTTACAACGAGCCACTGATGAGCCACTCAACTGAAATCCAAAGTCACATGCAAAATTGACTGTGTCATTGAATAAAAATCGATCTTTTTTAGACAGAACTGTGCCATTGATAACAGCTAAAGGTCGATCACATAATTTACCTGATGATTAAGACAACAAATTATACTAAGTATAAGTATAAAAACAAAAACAGATTGTAAAAAATTTAAAAGTAAACTAAAAAAATCATTCTATGCAACATCCATAATTTTAAACTGTAAGGGCTCACATAGTTAAAAGGGTTATTTATTTCACTGATACACTCCCTATCTTGCTGCCATGAAAACAGATGAAGTACAGCAGTGCAGAAAAGACACAAGAGAAAAGAGTGCCTCAAGTACAAGAATATAAATATCTAGGCACAACTATCAACAACAAACTGAAATGGAGTGAATACTGTCAAAATCTATACACGAAAATTAACCAGCAACTCTTCTATCTCAGAAAGCTAAGAAAATTTAACATAGACAAAACGATAATCAAACTATTCTACACAGCAACCATCAGCAGTCTTATTAACTTTGCCATCACCTGCTGGTACGGTAATACTCCACTGGCACAAAGATTCAGAATAAATAGACTAATTAAACAAGATTACAAAGAGAGTTTGTGTGATACACAAACTCAGAGGCGGCCCCCGTCGGAGTCGGATCCCTGTCAGATCCGCTTTGATCTCTCAACGGACGGACAGACAGACAGACAGACAGACAGACGGACAGACAGGCCACACAAAACTAATATACATCTTCCGTGCTTTGATCTCTCAACGTTAGCCTTGTAAAGCCGATGTTCAAGGCAACTGCCACACTTGTTTTATGAGTTGATTACTTTACGAGTAAATACTGGTATGTTACTCGTATGTTGGAACAAAAAAAA
>JADKLZ010003886.1:33666853-33680787 GCA_021533235.1 Biomphalaria straminea
TGTTATGTTTTATAAAATGGTTCAATTTAATCATTTATATACCTAAAAAATTAGCACGGGTCCAAAGAAAGTTCGGGACCCACTGTGGTCGCATATGTTTCAGTGCCTAAGGCCTGCCCTGGAAAATAGCGGCGTATGCTATGCCGCCGGTCGACTAGTACATTTTAAAT
The DNA here is from genome assembly GCA_021533235.1 of Biomphalaria straminea. Classification (NCBI taxonomy): domain Eukaryota; kingdom Metazoa; phylum Mollusca; class Gastropoda; family Planorbidae; genus Biomphalaria; species Biomphalaria straminea. Next base: position 33,667,024 of record JADKLZ010003886.1, read on the forward strand.
GTAAAAAAAAAATCTGAAACAATTTGCATAAAAAAGTTCAAAATATAGACTGTGTTTTTTCCCCCTACTAAAGAGCCTCCGGTATTTTTTACTATTAATAGTGAATAGTTGTAAAAAGTGGTGTATTTTTAATGAAAAAGCTGCTTGCGTAAGTGATTTAAAATATTAGATTTTTCGCTTTTAGAAAAGAAAAAAGTAGCCGTTGCATCAGAACTTTGAATGTACTAAAATATTATGTTGGATTTTCACTATCGTTTCTAGTTTACGAGATCTAAACGGGACGGATAGACATTTTGCACAAAACTAATAGCGTGTTTTCCCCTTTCGGCTCGGCTAAAAAACCTCCAGCTGGGTTTAAAGCTAAAACCCACCTTTTCCATATAAAATTTAAAGTAAACTATAGTCATAAAATTCCATGAGCGTAACAAAGAGAGGAATGGATAAATGCCGTCGACAGATTAAGCGTGGTACCCCAACGGCCAAGCGGCCTTAAAGATAGGTGAGAGTGAAATTGGATACTTTTTTTTTTCCTAATGTTGTACTGCATTTACACAAAGCAGCAATGACTTTCAGAAACAACATTAATCATTTAAGGCGAAAAGAATTGGTTTTGGTGGGTTGCTGAGACAGAATGTAAATAAGATTTAAGGTATGTCAAGATTTAACTTAAGAGTGGTTCAGCCTTTATTGAGACGTACTAAACCTTGGCTTTAAACATGACCTCAGTAAGAAAGATAATGTCTGTACTTCATGCGCCCTCTTGTTAATGTAAAATGTCTACTGTAATTCAATGATTTTACACTGTCTCGCCAATTCTCTCACTCTTCCTTTCTTTCTCTCCTTTCTCTTTCTTTCACTATCTCATTCTCTGTATTTCAAATTTCTATCAATCTTTCTCTGTCAATCTACTTTTCTTTATCCACTTTTCACTCTTTCTCTATCTATCTCCTTTCTCTATTTCTCTCTATCTCTTTCTTCCTTTATCTCTCCCTTTATGTCTCTATTTAGTCTCTCACTTCCTTTCTCTCTCTTGCTCTCTTTCGCTCTCTCCCTTTCCCATTCATTCCCTGTTGTTCTCTCTTTCTCTCTCTTTTTTCTGTTTCTCTCTCTCCCCCTTTCTCTCTTTCTTTTCTCTTCCTCTCTTTCTCTCTCTCTCTCTTTCTCTCTCTTTTTCTGTCACGCACAAGATAAAATACAAAAGTAGCTATTGTGTTGGATCTATCCCACAAGACATTTAACAAACGATATAGTTCTAAATGATTATGTTGTCCGGCTTTAGCCAAGAAACTGATTTTAAATACTACTGAGGTTTCAGAACAAAACAAGCTGCACTGTTATTAATGAGACTTATTATGACTTCAAAGTCTTGTGTAAAAGTGCCGCGTAGTGTTGGTACTTTTAAGCTTTGTAGCCTATAAAGAGTTAATTAATCAGTTCACAAAATGTCACATATTACTGTCCATTTTCTAAGCATGAAAAAAAGAAAAACTGAATTTAAATAAATGGCAGTCGTTGCCAACTTTCATCTAGTAAATTGTGTGAATTGTGCACTGTGAATCTCGTACTCGATCTTTAGAATAATGAAGTGACTTAAAAGAAAAATATATCGTTCAATAGATGGTCAATCAGTGCGGATGAATAAAGAAAGAGCGACAGAAAAAAAGACGTGTTCAGTTCGTATAGCGAGAGAAACTCATCCTCACATTCTATATATAACAACCGCATATGTCTATGATATAAACATATTCTTTTGTTTTAATTGTATTGGATTTACAGAAGAACTTTGACTGTTTAGATTATTTTGTTATTAATGCATAATTTTAAGTTGCTAATGTAGAAGATATATGCAAATTTCGTGAATACATAAGAAAAAAAAATAAAACATAAAAAAGAAAGTGAAATGTTTTATATTCCAAGAATATTCTCAATCCTCAAAAGAACAACCCCAAGACTTTTTCACCCCTTTTGTTTGTTGTATTATCCTTTTCTGTTAATGTCTAATAAAGGGATCAAAATATACTTTTTTTTTTAAATGGACATAGTTGTTTTTAATATACTATTATCTTTCTTTAAGTATTTGAACAGAACTCTCTCAAATGTATCTGTTTACTGGCTATTTTCTGGTCACAAAAGGTTAACAAACCGCACAGTGCAGTTTTTTCTTTTAAAACGCTTAGCAATAAATAGACTATAACATTGAACAAGTGAAATGGTAAAACAGAAAACAGAACTCTGCTTTTTAAGTTTCAAATATTTATCCATAACCTAACAGAAAATCCTCTGGAGGGAGTTTTTAAACTTAAAACCCCCCTGGAGGGGGTTTTAAACTCAAAACACCTTCCTCTGGCTACGCTCATGGACGTTGGTGACTGTTGGTCGCTTTATTTTTTTATTGAAGAGGGAGGGCTTAACCTCAAAACACCATGTAGGGGGATTTAACTTGCCCTGGTGCAAGTGCAATAAACAAAATTAAAGAGAAAAAAAAATAGTCACTAAATTCCACCAACCCCAGCGGAGGGAGATTCATTTCTGAGGAAGGCGGCTGAACCTTGTTACAGGGGTTATCTCCTGTTAGATTTGTAAATTTATTTTCCATATTTAAAAAAAAAATATTATTTAATCGGGACTAACCTTTAACGAATTTATTATATTTCTATTGATTCGTGTGTTGTCATTGCCAATAAATAATTGTACAGTGTTCATCTTGATCCGAGTGTGGGAAGTGGGAATAAGAACGTTAATATGATTATCTCATTGTTAGCTGGTCAGGAGGCGCTTAGGGTCATTTATTGCAGCTAACATTTTGGTTGTCAGAAGTGAGATCTATGCTTGAGTGATCAGACGCACAGTATTTTTTTTAGCGTAGGATTAGGTTTTTGTAGAGTTTTGAGTTTTAATTTTTTTGAGCACTGTTAGGAGGTTTATTTTGTTGTCCTAGATTGTTAGGGACTGGTAGATTTTGTTTTACAGTGTTTATTTTTGGAAGTTTAGTTCATCTTAGCTTAGTTAGTTTTAGCTTAGCTAGTCTGGTAAGTGCCAGTCTGGTCACCCAGGTGAAGTCCACCCTTTGGTATTGTACCAGAGTGCACAGAATGAACTCACACAGTAGAGCTAACATCGGCCTACTGAAATAATAATGTTTAGCTGTATAAAATTGGCCCTCAGCGCCTCCTCACATGCTAACATTATCTTATCTTATACAATACAGACGTTTCTTCAAAAAAAAAAAAGATGATGATTACGTCCTACGCGTCATGCATTCAGTCATGCATATTAACCTTTGACTGAAACTATGCCAAGTCACTGGTTTTCCTGGCTAGCTCAGGCAATCCATTCCATGCTCTAATAGCGCTAGGGTAGAAGGAGCCCTTGTACAAATTTGTCCTAGCATATGGGACGAGGAATGTGCCTTTTTCTTTGTGTCTTTCTCAGTATTTTATTAAGTTTTGTTTTTTATTTTGAAGATTATGGTTCAGTGTTTTATGTATAATTGCTACTTTACTTTTGAGTCTTCTGTCCTGAAGACTTTCTAAATTTAGTGATTTTACTAAAGGTGTTACTCTAGTCTAATGTGAATATTGATTTGTTATGAATCTAACTGCTCTATTTTGTGTCTGTTCCAGTTTCTTAATGTTTTCTTGAGTTGAGGGGTCCCAAACAGAGGATGCATATTCTATTATTTATAGGCATAACCAAGGTTAAATAACATTTATTTATAGAAGACAGTGAGTTGATATACTATCGGGAAAAATTATATTCACAAAACAATTTGTTATGGAGACACTAGATCTTACTATTTAGACATTTAGAAAATATATACAAACATCGTCGCTTTTAGTGGGCTGGAGGGATGGGGATTAATAATCTATGTTAAAGCCTTAAGATAAAGGATTGTGTTTTTTTTGTTTTGTTTTTTTTTTTCTTTATATTTGTATCTGTCTCCTCGAGTAAGTTTGTATTTTGTTTTTGAGCATTCGTAATCTTTACGTTTTCTACCATGCGAACTAAATTGTTTATCAGACATAGCGTTGTTAATCTATCTTCCAGCTACAAAGGGCGGACTACTAATCAATCTACCCCAAGTACTCCACCCATTGTCAGCCAAAGTAACATTGTCAACATTTAACCAATAGATCTTGTCTTCTTGTCTCCCTTAGTTCAGCATTGCCCTTCTAGACAATATTAACTGTAAAAAAAAAACTATTTGCATTATATTGATAAGCTTGTATAGGTGCGAGACTTCTAGTCTAGATCTAAACAAAGGAAAGAAAGACACTGAAAAAATACATGCCCGCTTCGTTTGTTTTTATACAATCAGCATTTCTCAATGTTTTAATCCTAAATAAAAACAGTAACCGGTAGTGTCGCATCAGTGAGTGACTTCAGAGGGGATTTTTTTTCTCACATGTTATTTATTTATTTCATTTATTTATTTGTTAAAATAAGAAATGTATTTAACATTTCTAAGAAAAAGAAAAAAAGAGGGTGTTCTAGCCATAATAAACAATCTATATCCAAAGTTCAAAAGTTCAATAAAGCAACAAGTAAAGGAAAGATCACTCAGTTATTGCTGCAGATAGAGTTATCCCATAGCTCAGCATGGCGTGAATGGAAAATGGTGTGAATTTGTGTAGTTAATGGAAGGGAGGGTACACAAGGGGAAGCCGAAAGAGATGAACAGGAAGAGAGATGAAATTATTATGTCTACGTAATTTGTCATAATATTAAAAGTATTTACAAATTATAACCTGAGAGTTTTTTTTTTATTTTTTTGAAGAGTAATGTGTTGTAAGACTCTTGAAACTAGAACGACAATACACAGATACTCTCAGGTTTCACTTTAGAAGTACTTTAATAAATATCACTATCATAATTTCTCTGGCTTCCTGTTCATATCCTTCTAGCTTCCTCCTTTTAATCTCACTTCCATTCAATATCCAAATCCGCACCATTTTCATTCACAAAATAGCGACGTATGCTATGCCGCCGGTCGACTAGTAGGCCTACGCTATAAAACTTGGGGATTAAATCAACGAGCGTAGCCGGTGTGTACTGCTTTTTAAAAAAAAATTATCTAGATGTCTGTTTAATAATAATGACTGTAGAATATTTGCATTAGACTACACAAATAACAAACTAGTGTGCAAATGTAGGCTACATATAATACCAATATGTTCTAGCCATAATAAACAATAGGCTACAAAACCTGGGAACAAATCAACGGGCGTAGCCGTGTGTACTGCTTTAAAAAATTATTTAAATCACCTAAATTTCTACTTAATAATAACGATTGATTTTATTGGTAACGTTAACTTTGGATTAGGCGATTGGGTGGTATGGACGTGGGCGTAGTCAGGATGTTTTTCGCGGGTGTTTTGGGGGATAATTTTTTTCATTGCACAAATACACCCACACACGCGCACACGCACAAACAAATGTATAATCGTCAAAGCAGAGTGTTCATTATGTGGTTAATTAGTTAGTTATTTTTCCCACGAAGAGTTTACTATCTAATGTAATAATTCCATGATAGGGGAAATCGATTAAAAAAAGAGAGTCGAGCTTTTAGCACGAAACAAATTTTTTTTTTATCTCAACCGTAATTGGAGCAAATCTGATTTTATCAGAGATGTAGGCCTACATCAAAGTTTTCGAAAAGAAAAGAAAGCCTCTAAACACAAATCTTATCGTAGGACAAAAGCAGAAAAAAAAGATTAAACTACTTCCAAAGTATCCATAGTAGGTCTCATTTTAGGCCTCCATATGTTACAATATTATAGCTATTATCTTTAATATTTGGCATATATAATACATATAGTTTAAATTTAATGAATGTTGTAGGTCTATTGAAAATTTCTAGAATAGACAGTACTTATAATCATTAGTAACATACTCACCAAATTTAAAACTAATATTGCACTAAACCACGATGCTTTATTATCCATGATGACGAAATGAATATTAAATCGCAAAAGAAAAGAAAATTCACTTTAGAGTAATTTTTTTTTTAAATTGCGTCTGCTTTCCCCTTTAAATTTCGTACTGATTTATAGCGCTTCATGTCCTTTCAATGTATTATGTAACAATGAACATTATTTTCCAGACTTCAGGTGCTCAACGCGTGTTTTTTACGAGATGCAGTTATAGTCGTTCCCTTTTTTTTTAATAGGTATTACATTCTAGTTAGTCACAAATCTTCCTGATCTAAACAAAGTGCTGTTATCAGAAATGACTTTGCCTTTGCAATCAGGCAACTTGTGTATCGGTTATTTTACGTTTTGGAGTTACGCGTTACCTGGCAATGTTTGCAGACGAAAACGGCAAGATATAAAAGTCGAAATTTACATTACCGAGATTTATTGGGGGGAGTAATAACAAAGTGTTCCTCCCATCTTCGGAATGTGTTTGACCTTAAAACAAAATCCATTCGTACTAGGCTACACAGTTTATCTTATTTAAATTAGTGCTTATATGTATTGTGCAATGGCCTTATGAACATAGAGACTTCAGTCTTCAGAATTTATGCTAGACGTCACAACTTTTGTTGGTCTTCAAATTCGGCCTACATATAAACTCATTGGTTTTTTAAGCCGAGGAAGAGTTATTAATATTAATCTAATAGTGTCCATCTAAATGAAGATTTCACCTTACACACCTTACACACACACACTCATATATATATATATAAGTGAAAAAATATTTTTTAAACAAAAGATAATTGAATTTCAATATGTGCAACAAAATTGGAATCATAAATCTTCATTTTTTACGGGACGGGTCGCTTGTAATCAGAACTGACTAATATTCGGGCGTCTAGAAAAAAAACTCTCATGTTAACCTATGTTAATAGAGTAGGAGGCAATACAAGAGGCTCGTTATGCGAGGGACATTCGAGATACATAAAGCACACGAAAGTTCCCGTGATGGTCAAATCGTTGAAAGATCAGCTTCGTGGAAAGACTTTGTGCCGAGGAACTCTTTACTTTTTTTAATTTTTGGTCACACAAAGTCGACATCAAAATGATCTACGACAATCGAAAATCAGATATAAATAGACTGTTTTAACCAAAGAAAATTTAGAATTAAGCGAAGTTTAAAAATGTCTTCTTCTTAAAAAAAAAAAACAAAAAAAATAAGTTTTGAGTTGCTGTTGCTTGAAAATGTTTTCATTTTAAAAGGTTTTATTTCTTTTACTTCAAATAATTTTTTTTTTCAAAACATCGTTAATAATTTCTTTTTAACTTAATATTAAAACACATAAACACACGAAGGCTATATGGCCTTGAACAATAAATTAACCAGCTTAGACCCCTTCTTAGGTTTTATGTTCTAGCCTTTTGAAAGTTTATTGGCAGTAAAAAAAAAATCACCTGCAGAATTTACACTCTAATAATGTTATGTAAGTCAAATTGGGTTTGTAATGTCATGAGATTATAATAGCTGCCTGGTCGTGTAGCAGGGGTTTCTGGACTGTCGTTGGATGGTTTTGATGGGCGTGGGTTCGAACCATGCCCGCTGTCTTCTTCGGTCATTTATAATTAGATTTGTATAACATCGTATCTAAGCTAGTTTTTATGCTTTTTGTTTGATTACAGTGAAGTTAATAAATAGTTATCTAGTAACATAGTTATTTTAGAAATACAATAACACGCCTTTTATATTAAATGACAAGTCGAAGGACGTCATGCGAACTGATTCATGTCCACTTTTTATGACAAAACATTTCAGCTGTTGTTGTTTTTTTCATCCAAAACAAATTTAAAAAAAAATGTTTCTATAACCCTTTTTATTAGCGGCCCCCGAAAGGGGAAAAGCCGCTATTAGGTTTGTGCAAAATGTCCGTCTGTCCGTCTGTCACACTCAGGGCGCCGAAACTAGAAGAGATACGAAAAAAAATTTTTTCACCATTAAATGCGGCTTGAAAAGTTTAGGTGCAACGGCTACTTTTAGTTTTCTAAAAGCAAACCGTTTAATTTATAAAATTAATTATGCAAGCGATTTTTTAATAACAAAACACGAATTCTGAAACAATTACGTAAATGTAAGGGAGGAAATGTTACTAGAAAAAATGCTCTTGGCATGTAGATATCACGCACATTTTTTAAAATGACTTTCTGTCTGTCTGTCCGTCTGTCAGACTCAGAGCGCCAAAACTAGAAGAGATACGAAAAATATTATTTCACCATTAAATGCGGCTTGAAAAGTTTAGGTGCAACGGCTACTTTTAGTTTTCTAAAAGCAAACCGTTTAATTTATAAAATTATTATGCAAGCGATTTTTTAATAACAAAACACCAATTCTAAAACAATTACGTAAATGTAAGGGAGGAAATGTTACTATAAGAAATGCTCTAGGCATTTAGATATCACGCATATTTTTTAAAATGAACTTTTAGCAGCGGCTTTCGTGTACTAGCGTAAAGACCAGAAATGACATGATTCTAAACTAATTTCTTAAATTTTTTAAAAAATCAGATTTTTAAAAATAAAATTGTATAATGTATAAAATGAAACTAGCATATGTTTGTGCGTTTTGTCTGTTTGTTGGCCTGTCCGTCACGGTTAGAAAAAACACTAAAGGCTTTTGAAAATATGATTTAACCTTTACTGTTCTTTCAGAAATATTGCGATAGTTTAAGGATGGGAGCATACAGGAATTGAGACAAGGACTTAGAAGGAGCATCTGAAACATCTTGCGAATAGGCAGATCTGACAGGGATCCGACTCCGACGGGGGCCGCCTCTGAGTTTGTGTATTACACAAACTCTCTTTGTAATCTTGTTATTAGTTAAATATGTGAAGCAGTTATAACATATAAGATAGACCTATACATTGTGTTGTGATTTTACAATATATAAACATAAAAATCGCTATATCACAAATAAAAGAGGGGAGGGAATCCCAGTGACAACCTCTTTGTTCTCGCAGCAGAAATATAGATCTACCTATTGGGCGTGGCGGTAAGCAGGATATGTCTGCTCTATCAACAGGACAACTGATAGTTCAAACATTTTCATGTGGAGAACCTGTTGCTTGTCCCTGTTATAGATAAAGCGTTTTAGAATTGTCCTTTGGCTCAGATATTTTGAAGGTCACTTTTGGATCATTTCTCTAGCATAGATATTTTAAGACGAACTTTTGTTCATCTATTCGAGACTCCCTTTACAATTCATATGTTTTGGAACACATTTAAAAAAAACAACTCATCTAGCTTGAGAATGGCTGTCTGGTCGTGAAGTAAGCACGCTGTACTGTCGTTTGGTCCTCTTGGTGATCCTGGGTTCATACCCTGTCCTCTGCCATCCCCTAACGTTCTGCGAGAACTAGGAAGTAGATTCTCTTCAACTCTGAAACATGTAAAATGTTTCACAAACACGATCGTTTTTAAAACAGTTCTGAGATTTTGAGAAGCCTGAATATTCTGTATCTTATCTGTCAGAATTAGTTGCTCAATGTGTCACCTTTTTTTGTGTGGTTGAGGAAGTGAAAGTATAATCTCAATACCAGCTGAAGAATATTCATATTGAAGATTATTTCCTATCCATACAGAGATGTTTGCACAAAACCCACTTGCACGCGAACACACACACACACACACACACATTTACAATTTCAGTCAGCATTACAATACGAGTTAAGGATAGGTTCATGGGATTGGGGGGGGGGGGGGCTTATATGTGCATGTTTGTTTATGGAAAAGCACCCGGAAGAGATGGTCTGTCCGTTGAGGTTATTCAACTTCAAAAGAATGCTTCATTGAATTTATTTTACGAACTAGTGAATGTTTGATAAGAAATAGGAACAGTGATACAAGTTACTCTATAAGATTCGAACATTTTTACGAATTTATAACCAAGCTAAATAATAATATTTTTAAAACCTCGCCAGTATTGAGTGAAATTGAATCAATCATAGCTGTACACAACTGCGTAATTTACCCTCACTTGTCTTAATAATAAAATAATTGTATTTATATAGCGCTGTTAACAAACAAAGCGTAGGCTCAAGGCGCTGTGAATGAGTGTGATAGCATTACAAACATAAACACGACAGCTAAAATGACAAACTAATCTAAAAAAAAGTTGTAAGCAGGTAGATCTTAATGTTCTTCTTGAATGTAGTGTAGCATGTCGTCATTCTGAGATTAGTGGGGAGTGAGTTTCAGACCTTTGATCCGTGCCCTGAAAAAGCTCGCAGACCGTAGCTTTTGAGGGAGAAACGTAGCACCAGTAGAAGCGTTGAGTAAAACTTGAGTTCCATTGAGCACAGGGCTATTTGAGGGACATAAGAGGAGTGATCAGTTCGCTAGGTACAAGGGTGTATCTTTCTAATAGATACACTAAAGTCTTGCAACTTTGACGCGCTTGCTAAATACTTGTTGAGTCCGTTCATGCTTTGTGGGGGGAGAACACCGTTCAATCGCTGTAATATCTCTCATATCACAAGGCTTAGTACCTATACACCGCTAGCTTAATATAGGCTAAAACAAAATTAATTTTTATAATGATTTTCTTCTCTTTAAATTACAAAGTTCTACATGTGTTAGGCCTACTGCCCGAGAATATAACAGATTGAAGTTGACTAGAGCATTTCTCGCGATTCGTTTTCTAATGGAATGTTTGTGAAAGCCTAATTCTGAAATAAACACACAATGGTATTTCACTACTAGGCCTACTTCCTAAACAATTTTGACTTGCGCTAAAGACAACTAGGTCTAGGCCTACTAACTGTGTATCGATGTTCTATTCACAACTATGTCTAAGCCTACTAACTGAAGTTTAAAATGTACTATTTCTCACAATAAGAGCGGAAGTCAAATAAAATAAAATAAAGAAGGGGTTGGACATTCTCAAGTGTAATGGACCTCATTCACCAAACGTAAACAAACAACATTTTCTCTATATGTTCTAAACAAATTTCGCAATACGCAAGGCTGTCACGTGATACGTAATTTTCGTTATTTTATCAATATTATAACGTGGCTAAATGTGTTTATTTACAATTGGTGAATGAGGCCCATTGTGTGTGAAAGATATTTGAGACAGTGCAGCCATGTATTTTTGAGTAGGCCTGATCTTTGTAACGTAAAATCTTTGTATTTAGATCTAGCAAGACTTCCAAAAGCGGTCTGTTTTAGTCCGAATGATCGTTCGTCAATTGAGAAAGACTCGCCGTGATCTAGCATAAATATGTAACCCTTCTTTTCTAAATGTGTATTGCAAGCAAGACAGACTCTGTTTATAGATATGCATTGACGTATTAAAATGTCCCCGTTAAAAGAATGTTTCCAAGTCATCTATGATCTTGTTTTAGGAGCCTTTCGTAAAACATTTTAATAAAAAGTTCTTAGTAAAATTAAAACGAAATCACTTAAATTAATGATTTGATTTCTAAACATTCGAAACATATGCATATATAGTTTACTTCATTATTACTCATGTTCACTGTTGCCAGGGCCGGTCTTAAGCCACTGCAACCTATGCGGCCGCAGTGGGCCCCGCGCTTTCATAGGCCCCGCGCTAAGTATATGTGTAATTGCATAATGATGCAAAATATACGAAAAAGTCGTGGAAATTATTATTAAAATCTCCTGAAAACTAGACAAACTTGTTATATGGAAAACACCAATCTTACGAGAAAAATAAAGCCTAGTAAAGTTTCAAATTTAACTAAAAATATAATAATAATGGCGAATTTAAACCGAAACTGAAGGTTTCAATACTTTTTTTTACATTAATAGTCACTGGCATATAAAAGTAGATCAAAATCTATCTGGATCTCATAAAACTATGAAAAGCGATATTTTTTTGAATTTGTATTACATCTAGAGACCTACATCTAGAATTAGAAAGAAAATGTTATATACGTCGAGATCTAAATCTAGGCAGTTTTGATATTAAATATCAGTCACTATTAGACTATACTAAAACGATAGAGGCCTGCTAGATCGAGATGATATTTATCAGGTTTTTTGGTGATGGAGGGAATAAAAAATGACCTTAAGGTCAAGGGATGTTGGTAGAAAATATGTATCTGGTTGGGAAAGAAAAAGAAGATAGAAGCCAATGAGGCTTCAGCTAAGAACCAGGTGGGCGCCTTACATACGTTTTTAAAACGATCAAAACCCGAATATGAGAACATAATCACTTGTAGTGAGACAGTTGAAACAGATTTTATGAAGAATACGAAAACTGCAGTGGTGAATGTTCTACAACAGTAGACAATAAATGTAACAACTGATCAATATGTAGTTATAGATAATGATCTAAATGTGGTCGATTAATTGAGAAATCTGAATGAGCCTGCCTGTGGGTAGAAAAAAAAATGGAAAGATCTTGTATTTACTATGTATTAAAAAAAAAATTTGGTAGACATTTCTCTAAAAAGCATTGCAAACCAAACCTGGACTCGTACAACAACTTGATGACTTGGCTAAAAAAACTGGGAGTTGATGGATGGGTTTGTTCAGATTCTTATGACATCCAAAAAGTTGGCTGTAAACATGGATGTTGTTGCAATCTTTCCAGCCAAACGTCAAAGGAAAAGGCAGTATGTTAAATCTGATGATAACTTTGCATCTGGAAAAGCTGAAGATGGCTAAAGGATAGATTGCTTCACCAGAATTGTGAACACTGTAATTTAATCCTTGCAGCTGAGATTGGAACAGCTGAAATCAAGCCACAATCTATTTGGGTTTCTTGACAGCTTCAAAAGCCTTCAGTTTGATGACATCCGAAAGTTTGGCAGGAGCCTCAAGAAAACATTGACGCCATCAGCAGGCCAGTCCTAACCCTAACCCAGGCCAGAAATATGTGGGCGATAATTAGCAGATGAAATGGAATCTTTAAGGCATATTCTATAAATACCACTAAAAGCCTGATAGAAATTTTAGCTTATCTGTCCAGTAATGAAAGGTACACTGCTTTCCCAATTTAATTTTGTAAACAATACCCGTAACTGTGGCATCTGGGGACAGAAGCTTCTCGCGCCTTAAACTAATCAATAATTACTTAAGGTCAACAATACACAAAGAGAGATTGAACAATTTAGCAATTCTTGCTATAGAGCGTGATCTATGTAGGAAACAGAATTTTGATGATCTATTGTAAGAATTCGCTACACGCAAGTGTCATAAAGTAAATTTGATCGTGATTTGTAATTAGTTAAGAATGTTTAAAATGCAAAGACGAACTTATTTTTAATACAAAATCTTAATTTTTATGTATTATCTTATCCCTACCCATAATAGACCCCGCGCAATCCGTTTCGCATAGGGCCCCGCAATCTTTAGGACCGGCCCTGACTGTTGCCGCCTATGTCTTAACGTTCCAACAGGGTATACTATTTTACCACGAACACAGTGGTTTCAGTACGTGCCGCTCAAGAAAGATGTCTACAGAAACTCATAATAATAATAATAGGCTTGTCTTCGAATCCGAAGATTAGTGAGGAATACAGTGTTTCCCGTGGCTGTGACCTACATATTTTGCCACGTCCAGGGCAAGCAAAACCATTGTCCGCAGGTGGTCGGTTTAGATTTTCTTTTCGTCGTCTGCGTTTGTCCTCGGCGGCAGATTTTCTTTTGGTCTCAAATGTGTATCCCGCGGCCTTCGTGAGTGACCTCCAGCTGTCTCGTTCCGACGCCGCATGCAGCCAGATGCTCTCTTTTATGTCAGCCAAGGAAACTCATAAACGACCTGTTAATACCACGGAATGTCTTCCACTAACAAGAACTGTCCTTTAATGTCTTCCACTAACAAGAACT
>JADKLZ010003886.1:33690899-33703963 GCA_021533235.1 Biomphalaria straminea
ACATAGAAGAATACAAGTTGTGACATCTAGAACTAAAGAGTGTGACAACTACGTATTTATGTATTGATAATACTAATTATTAAAAAAATTAGTGGTAAAATCTCTTTGAAAAAAAAATATTATTCAATATCACACACATGTACCTTTTAATTTTCAAAATAAGTTTTTAAAAATTGCTTTTGTATAATTGTATTAACTAAGGCATTCAGACAGTAATGACAAAAAATACCACAAACAAATACTTTATCATGAAGAAAGATAATAATTAATAACCTAATTAATAAAGTCAAATCTGGTCAATTAACATAATGATGCACTAGTTTCGGTCATAATAGCCAGCTTATCTATGAACCTTTTTTTTTTCTTGTATAGTATGTTTTTTTTTCAGTACTTTTAGCTTCCGTCTGAATAAGCAGTTGTTCTGATTAATCATTGTTCCAACAAATTAGACTGTACACAGTAACTTACATTTTTTAAATAAATTAAGTGTACATTAATTCTAGGACTGATTTATATATGAAGGTTGTATACAATTTGAATTACTTTTCTGATTATCTTTATATTTTGGCTAATTTTCATCAAATGAGTGACTTTTTATATTAAAAAAAAGGTAAAATCTATCAAGCACAATTTTTATTTTTTAGCTACAAAAACAATATTTTATGATGGCAAATTTTTGGGTGCCACCAATGATATACAGGAAATGATTTGAAAACACAAATTAACATTTATGGTTTTTCAATGTTAAAGAGTATATAAAGTCTAAAAAAAATGTGTTAGTTACAGGATCAGGTATGAACATTTTCAATATTGTATGTCATGGAGGTTAAAACAACTTACTGCAGCGTTTTTCTTCTTGTCCGTAACCAAATCCTCTAGGACATCCTACACTTACATTAAATAATCCTATTTTGATGCGATTGGCATCCTGAAACAATACAACAATACAAAGTACTAAGAGTTATATGGAACTGGTTTTGTTAGGATTTTATGTGTTCTTTGACTTAAGTATAAGCTAGTTGCACTGATATTCATAGCATTTAGACATGCTTCATATTTCTTGATACTACATATCTCTTAATTAATAAAAAAACATTATATAGGCCCTATATGTTTAATAATAATTATTAATCCAAAATTTTGACATACGTACATCTATATAAATGTTAGTTTTTAACTATATATATATATATAATACTGGCAAAAGATGAAAGGCAGGCATTCTATAGGATGCATGGTGTTTTCCGGCAAAGTAAGAAACGATTCTCATATTTCTACTCTGCCTAGAAATTCTATAGAATGACTAGGTGTTTTATCAAAAGACTAGAACTACGTGCAATGTTAAGTAGAAAATGTCTTTTTTAGAAAGATATTAATAAATAAAATATAAAGAAAGAAAAAAAAACACAAATTGAAGAACATGATTCCAAGACTAAAAATACATTATAGGCATATATTTCAATAACTATACTAATAATGTGTTTAAAAAGATAGTGATTACTGGCCTTTTCATAGAGAAATGAAAAAAGAGGGGGTGACACAACATCTCATGGTTGGTGAGGAGGGCTTTCCATTTGAGGATGTCAACAAAAATTATGGCATGTCATTGTAATGTAAAAGTGTTTGTTTTTTCTAACTAATGACCCAGTCTTAATAAAAAAAAAAAAGCGAGTGGATTTACATAAGATGAAATGACTACAGAAACAAAGAAATTTAAAAAATTAATGCAGGGCTAACATAGGGAACTGAAGTTATTTCATCTGGCTGGGAGGAAAGAAATCTAACAGTCCTAGCCACCCCACCCCCTCCTTCTCAAAGTGGTGTGTTGTAACACAGTTTTGATTCTTTCAGACACAAATTTGGGCTCTTAGTCATTCTTTTACATTTTGGAAAGTGAAAGAAGTTTTCAATGATGAATTTGAATTTCTCTTTTATTTATCATAAATACCAGCTGCATACTTAAAAATATGAGTTGCAATGAAATACCTACCATTATATTTTGAGCTGGCTGGGTGTCAAAACGTAACATAGCCAAAACAGCTTTTTCTGTATTTATCTTGGTGCCATCAGCCAGAGTTAAAGGTGACCTAAAGCAGACCATTTCAAGATGCAAGGTTATAAAATGGATAAGTTAAAAGAAATGATTTTTTAAAGAAATGTATGCTAAAAAAATATCTCCCATTTGAAGAGAGAAAGAAGAAAAAAAGAATGGATTAAGATATTGAAGAGTGTGGGCTGGACTGGAAACTATATATTAAATAATATATTTGGGAAAATATAGGTATCTCAGAATGAATAAACATATCCAGTAGTGAACATCAACTAAATTACAATAATGTCATTTTATGTAATTTTTGCTTTTTTTATGTGAACATTTTTACTTTAATGTTGATTACAGCCTCAGCAATGAAATTGCACCTACTTTGTTTCAATTTTTAACTACATTTATTGAAGAATTTACATAATTTAGAATAGTAAATATGAGCAAAGTTTTAATGGCTTTTTACATCACTGAAAAATAAGATATCAGCTTAAGTAGCAAACAAACCAAAGTAATGCTTACTGAACATTTTGAAGAGTCACAAGGACTTTTACTGTCGGTTCAGTTGCTTCTCTTTTTTTTCCCTGGCTTCCACATTTTTGAAGGATGGTAATAGTCAGATCAGTGCAAACAGCAGTAGGACACAGTCCATGGTATTTATTTTTGTTAGCAACTGTTATGATTTGAGTGATAATATTGACTGTAGCTGTGTTCTTCTGTGGTTCATTATCGCATGAATCAAACTGGAACTCTACATTAATTTGGATTGTAATATTTATAACTGGCGGTACCGGGACTGAAAGAAAATGAATTCAATCTGGTTATTTAATACAGCATTGTGGGCAATGACCAAGTTTTTTTCAGTGCATGAGAAAAAAAAGAGAAGACCGAGCTTTTTTTTTATTGAGAATGAAAACAAATTGTTAGGAATATAATAGCACAATAGAGTAGAAATCTATGTCTGCATAGTATTGCTTTAATATACTGAATGACTATGGCTATGTTACTTTACTATAATCATAATATTATTTCTCAACAGCTGATAATCACAAGATAACAATGCTTTAAGAGATAAAAACACATTAAAGGCACCAATAAGCCTACTGCTGTTTAATTGATACATTACAGTTCTGTCAAACAAATATGATTCAACAAAAACTCACCAAAGCTTTGAATACAGCTTGTAGCCCCAAGACCTGAAGTTGTAGAATTGGCTTCACAGTATTTACACACCTAAATGTCAAGAAATCGATAGAATATATAATCATATGTAAGGCAGTGTGACAAGTGGAGTGTATGTGGGTGTGTTGGCTGTATGTCTAGGGGTTTTGTTTGACAAGACACCATTCCCACAAAGAACAAGTGCAGGCACATATACAGATAAAGACAAACAACAAAGATTAATGCTTCAATTTACGATGAATAAACATTTATTTACAAAAGAATGAGCTTATTTAATGTACAGGTCAAACATGTGAAGGGTGGATGTACATAAAAATAAATCATTACAAGATATTATAGCCAAATGGTCTGAATACCATTAGGCATTGAGCTTAACCCTCGGTGGCACCATGGATGACTGGTAAGGCCAGTTGCTGTGACTGTCTGCTGGTGAAGTGGGTCCAGGCTATGGGCAGTTCAGCTGTAGAGACTGATCAGCTGTGGCTACCAGTAGAAAAAGCCAGTGATGGGTCTGGGCAGAGGTCTTTAAGTCAGTGTTGACTACTAGGCACTAATAGGGCAGATCACATAGAGAAGATTTAGAGGCATCAATCCAAGAAGAAGGAAAACATTGTCTGGAAATCGCAGACGGAAAAGTGATACGCTCTTGCAAGGTCTTGAGATGGACAGAACACATTGAGGTAATCAAAAGAAAATGTTGGAAAGAGAATGGTGGGAGAAAACAGACAATGCGCTGTCATCAAGAGGAAAAGTTCTGTTTGATCTGAGATGAAAGTTGCCTGGGAAGGGACGTTGCATAGACCTGTGAATCAAAAGACCAGGGAACTCAAGAGGCTCATTCAACAGCGACTCTGTCCTAGAGAGAGGGTGGGTAACACTGGGGCTTAGCCAGAGCAAGCTAGACTGGACAGTGCGAACCATGGCAAGGGAACATGCCGCAGGCAGTTTTAGAAGAGAGCTATTGGAACCTATCTACTGCTCCTGAGAGTGGAAGAGAGGGAAACATTACCTGTTCGTCATGACGTGAGGGGAGGGGAAAAGCCCCTCTATCGTTTTTCCATGTTGGTTCAATGAGTGGGAGGAGTGGCATGTCTCGTTTTAGCATTTAAAAAGCTTGATCAAGGGGAGGCAACTCATGTCTAAGTCTAGTTTACTTTAGCATATGTCAAAAAAAGGGGGAAGGTTACAGTAAGATTAAATGCCTGACGGGGTGGGGTGGGAGAGAGTTTGTGGAGGTATTTTAGGGTTTGATGGACTTCTTCTTCTTCTTCGTTCTCATTGTTATGTTGGAGGGTTCAGATCACTACACCAATATCTGAGATGAACTGCGCAGTGGTTTCCAAGTCAGGGAGCTCCCCATATAGTTTTCTTTCTATTGGGGTGTTTTGTGGCCAGTGTCTTAGACGGGCCTCTTGGTAAAGAGCGCAGTCTTGGAGGACATGGTCGGCATTCTCTGGTGACACTCCACATGGGCAGATATCACTGGTTCCAATTTTGAGCTTCAGGTACATGTGTTGTCGCATTCTGTTGTGTCCGGTCCTAAGTCGAAAGATTACACGTTGATCTTGTCGGGATAGCTTATAGTAAGCATCATCTTTCTTGTGATTTGGATGTGAGCTTGTCCATTTCTCATTTATTTTATTTATAATTAATTTCTTCATTTCTTCCAGGTAGAGTGCAGAGTTAATTTGTGAGCCACTTCTTCCACCCTTAGCGAGTGTGTCAGCCTTCTCGTTTCCCTCGAGTTGAATATGAGCTGGCACCCACTGAACAACAGTCTTTCTGCTGTTGTTGTTGAGTTTTGTCAGTGCTGTTTGATGGACTGAGTTTAGGAAAATTAAAAGATTAATATGGATAAAAAAATCATTAAATGCTTGGACCTGAGTGACACCTTGTGTGAGCTTAAGATGTGTCATCATAGGCAGCAGAAGTTTGAATTCAGAGTTTTGGTTCTCCTAACAGAAAAAGCTTTGGGGAGTCAACTCTAAGGAAAAATCAGGAGCCGACAATCCTTAGGCAGTTTGCAGTGCCCTTCATTGTTTGTAGAAAGAAAAGTTTGTAAGCAACTATAAAACCTATTTTCATTAGCAGCTCCCTGTCACAATGGTGACAGCATTGGCTTTAGGAGGCTAAGGAGGCCTTTAAAAAAGCCTGAAATTGTGCTGAACAAAAACAATGGGTAAAACTATTTGTAATAGCATGGATTCATTAATGTGAGTCTAAATCTATTACAACTTTAATTACATGACTGATCCAAACTAACTGATACAACTACACTTAATATAAGCATTGTTTTTTTCAAAGTTGCTTTTTTTATTTTGCATTGTTGAATCCTTTAGTGTGTAAGTGTATTTAATTGAATAATATTAGTGTTCAATTTAGCTGTTGTACTATATTTAAAAATGTACACTTAATGTCAAAGAAATGTATTATATTAATTATCTCTTACATTTAGAACAGTTGAGTTTTCCTTATACTGTCCAACAGGGCACAACGTACAATTGTTAAATTCCAGAGAATACTCTTGACCCCCTGGACAGTTGGCTGTCAATATAAAAGTAGGGAGAATTAGTGATGAGTGAGTCAGGACTTAGCCTAAATAGAATATATATATAAAGAAATCAAAAGCTTTGATTGTTTATAGTGTTTAAAAAAATTTCATCATATATCATTTATATGAATTAAAGATGTTTATGACATTTTAAATGTAAATTGCAGAAGATATTTTTTTATACAAATTATTGAATCAAGCTTAATCATTTCAGTTTTTTTTACCACAATTTTGGTGAAAGCAAAAAAAAAACAACAACTAAAATTTGTATAGGATCTTTTTTAAAAAAGTAAAAAAAAAAACATGTTGTGTATATGTTTCAATGTCAATGAAAACAAAAAAGTTATGCTTACGAATACAAAAGTTTTCCTCTGAGGTAGCTCCTTCAGTCAGTGTTGTTTTATTAGTAGGACAAGGATAACAGCTAGTTATCCCAGGATCAGAAACATTTTTATAAGTCCCTATAGGACATTCCACACAGTCAACATAGGAACTATTTGGTCTGTAGAAGCCTTTCTGACAAATTTCTAGAAATAAAAAAAAAAGATTTTAGGACCATTGTATTCATGAAAAAATGTTTGAATGGATCATTGGAATAGTGATGTTAAGATAAACTGTTTCAATGCTTAACAATATCTGAGAATGACATGTGGCCAGCAATGAAGGTTTTTAACTCTTTTATCTTTTTAATTTAAAAAAAAAAAAAAGAGAAAATCAAATCTCCTGTCACATAGTGGTGGGTAGTAAAGTAATGTGTAATGTGGTGACTCCAATACTGTTAAGTGTTCAAGCTATAAGATGTCTTTTATGAAGAAAGCATATTGCACTGACCAAGGTCTATTCAACATGATGCAACCTTACATCCTGGTCCAACTACCAAAAGGATAATGCTATCCATTCCAAGTGAAGCATTTAACTGCATCCTGAACCAAATAAAAGATGCTGTAGATCCACATCTCTGTGACCAAGCCAGTTTTTAAAAGGAAAGATAATGCACAGATCAGATTGTGAAGTAACACATCATTCCGGAACAGTCCATGAAATGGAACTCTCCTCTACATCAAATTGAAAAACTATAAGGTGTTCCACAATGTGGACAGAAAGACCAACTAGAGACTACTGAGACACTTCAGAGTGCCTGAAAAAAAATTACAAACATCACAAGATCTCTTAAACTGCTGTACCTATCCGCATTAAATATCGTACACTGGTTCCTTTTACCTCCTAGGTGCTCACTGTCAAGGTGGGTTTAAGGGTCAGGGTATGAAATACTCCACCCAGTTCCCTACCTCATGATGATATTAATTTTCTGTAATTTGGCCATGGCTCGTCTGCCCAGACACCACTGACAGTCCAACATTTAAATTTATGAAGCAACTACCAAGAAAATGAATAAAGGCAATATACTAGTCAACAAAGAGAATGCATCTAACAAAGCAAATGTTTAATGAATCAATGATATGATATGACATAATAAATAAAGGTTATACATTGTGATCAATATTAAATCAGTGTGCCTAAGATATGACTATATATATAACATTGATAACAGGTAATCACACCTTGGTCACAGAGCAAACAGTCCACCTGGGCTCTCGACAACCATGACCAATGCCATGGATAATGGCCCGGCAGGCTCCATACAATAGCACAGCCTACAGAATCAGGCTTGACTCCATCAGAGTCCCAATCCTGCATCCCTTAACAAATAAAATGCGCATTCCTTGTGACCACCATTCACAAGATTATATTACCAATGATTTTAAAGCTACAACACGAAGAAGAAAGTAAAATAAAATAACTTACCCAATACTGGGGAAGAAAACAACAACAGAGAGCTCCATCTAAAGGACTGCTATCCAGCAAAACAAACATAACAATGATGCCAACATAGAGCATCTTTGTAATAACGCACTAACCAAAGAAAAACATCGAGTAAAGGAGCAACTCCAGATGCGCACGACACTCATTAAGAGTGTTTTTTAACACATTGGCAACCTGATGACCGCAAAAAATGCAAGCTCTATCAAACCTTTGTATTTTTTTTGGTATTTCGCAAAAAGGCAGCAATCCATATAGAAAACATAAATAGAAATATCTCACATAAGTGTCAGGGGTGCATAATGGAGCAGGTGTTACCTGATGAAGTCAAAAGTCTATGTCAGAGAAATTATGATGAGCAGGTTAAAAGAAAACAAAAAAAGGTGAGAGCAAGACAGACAGACAGAAAAAGGAATTAGAGAGGGTGTCAAAAAGTTCATTACAATGGATACAAAGTATGTTAGGTTGATCATTTAAATATGGCCTGTTTAATACAATTTAAAAAAAAGAAATGAAGGAGAGAAGTTCTGGCCATAGTAATCAACATAAAAGATTGGGAACAAATCATGGGGTGTAGCCAGTGTATGTACTGCTAGTATATCTATGAAACAAATAACTATAGAACAAATAATTTGCTCAAAGTTCAAAAGCTTCTTCTCCGAGTCCTTTGTTAATAATTCAGTGAGCCAATCTCATTAAAAGTATTGCCTATTAACAGCTTAAGGTAATTCATTTATGATCATTAATTACACCAGAACCATTAATTAGTGTAGCTTAGAAAAATAACTTACTGAATGTACAGTTCTGTAAACTTGTAGCACCAGTAATAACAGTAGTCAAGTTTTGAGGACATGCCTGACACGATATACTGAGCTCTGTGTTGTCTTTATAACTGCCATATGGACATTTTGCACAAGATCTGTTAGTCACATTTATGAAAGAGCCCACATCACATTGAGCTGAAAGAATTATTTAGAGGTTTATAATAAACATAACTATTGTTGCTTGCATCTCAAAAATTCATTTATCTTAATGTAACAATAACTAAATGATTTGAGGTTCAGATAGTAAAAACTAATAATTTAGCATTATGAAAAACCCTAACTTCAATCATGCTAAATCAGTGGCTTATAGAATCATTATTTTATTTAGTCTCTGGTTTTCAATACTTTCACTAATGTTTCTACTTTCATTTTAAATACACCTAAATTAAATGCACAAACACATCCTTAAACATGATTTGAGTTTCATAACTATTTATTAAGTAAATATAGGAAAGAAAAAAAACATGAAACTTAATTGCTGTATGTTTAGTCTTTAGCCCTCAAAATAAACTTACCATAACAATCACTCTCATTGGTTGACGTAGTGTTAAATGTTGATGAAGGTCGGCCATTTTTAGGCGGACATTTCTTGCACTGAGTCTGATCACTTTGATCTTGATATTCTCCTCTCTCACAAGGAGCACAAGTTTTATTTACACGATAATATCCAGGGGAGCAGGATACTGTTGAGTTACAAAGTACACATTTTTTCTTTTGATTTTGAAATATAAACATCATGAAGTAACATATACATTTATCATTAAAACAAAACCTAATACAATCTATAAATTATTATCATAAGTAATAGATAACTATTATTTTGACATAATGTAAGAGTAATTTATAATATAATGCTTTTTATCAAGATGGCATAATTTCCTTACTCAGACAGTCATCAGATGAGTTACTGGCAACATCTACTGTACTATGACCATCAGTACAGTTGAGACAGATTGTAGTTGTATTTGGTAGATCATATGGCTGATATGTGTTACGAGGACATGCTTGACATGTTCTGTCACTGGATATAGTGTAACCTGGGCCACACTTTTCTAAAAAAAAATTTTTTTTAATAATTATAAATATATATATATATACCATAATATGACACAATTAAATAAAAATAACTATATAAACAAAGAGGACTTACTCAGATTACAGTCAGACTGGCTTACAGATTGGTCTCCATCTGTTGTGTTGCCTGATGGACACTGGGAACAGTTTTTAAATCTATTGTCATGGTCACCTGGCCGATAAAATCCTCTCTGGCAAGGTACACATGTCTTGGAATTGGCTGGAGATTCTTCATAGCCAGCACCACAATAAACTGGTTGCAAATTAAATAATATAACCTCTACTCTCAGTATTAATATGAATTGATGAATCTAAAGGTCTGAGTTGGAAGTGCAATATGGTCACTTTTTTTGCTTAGGGTTTACAGTTCAGTAATTTAGGGTATCAAAGAGCTTTTATTGAAAAAAAAAAATCTCTGCCCCAACATCCTCTTATTTCCTTTCTACACTGTTTGCATTTATAACAAATATTTGTGTTCAGTGAATAAAAAAAAAATTCAAATAATTATATAGGATTTTTCTGAATGAATTTTAATTCAGCTATTCTTGTACACCTTGATGCATACAATATGAATTGCATTTATTCATTTATAATATTGACCTATTGTAAAATAGTATAAAACTAATTTGATAAAAAAAGTTGTTAGATAAATCTACATAACAGCTAAAGCTCTGAGTGCTAAAATAGGAACTATGTATCACTATGCCATACTGAATTGAAGCAAAGGTAAATGTTTAAAAGTGACTTACATAAACAATGTGCACTACTATTAGAACCTGTAGTCACTGTAGTGTAATTAGCATTACAAGATGTGCAGTTCAGGGAAGCATTGTTGGGTTGATAGAATCCAATGCTACAAGGTGAACAGATGTAGCTAGTACCATTGACCTTGTTAGCAAACATTCCAGAAGGACACATAGCTAGAAGATTAGAAAATCAATCAATTATTATAGGAGAGTTGTTTTAAAGTATTGCAATGTTAGAGATATCTGAAGTACACTGAGAATGAGAGATGAAGAAATTATTTGAAACTTATAGAAAACAGATTTCAGACAATAGTGACATATTATGTTTGTCATTAATTTGTAACTAGTGTTTTTTACATAGTGTAAGTCCTACTATAGTTTTATAATATATTAGAATAATGACTATTTTCTGTGAATTACAGCATTATTTTACAGTTTATGGAGCTGGTATGGTTTTGTTAGTATGTATCATAGATAATAAAGTAATTTTTGAATACTGGGACAAAGGATTTTCCAAGACTTCAAACTAACTGCAAAACTATAAAGATCGGAATGCAGAACACACACATTTATATAAGAGATTTGTAAAACAAAAATGTAGTGATATTGATGAAGTGTAGCTGCATTATACATTTAAAACTTTTACCAAAGCAACATCAACACTTACGATAACAATCACTCATGTTAGTGGAAGCAATGTTAAATGTTGTTGATGGTCTGCCATCTAGATTTGGACATTTCTTGCACATGGTCTGGTCTCCTTCATCTTGGTATTCTCCTTTGACACATGGACTACAGTGTGTTTCATTCAATCGGTAATATCCAGCATTACAAGATACTAGAAGATGATAAAAGATTATGTATTGTAAAGTATTCTAGCTACACTTTCAATATGGTAATTCTAGTTTAGACAACCTCTAAGATACTATTCTATTCTCTATGGCCTCCTTCAGTCGCGAAGTGACTATGGATCATCTCATTGAAATGAGATGAATGCCTGGGCATTAGCTGTGGTCAGAACGATGTTGCTCACACATCAGTTCCCCCCTCTCCACACAGCTGATGTATCCAAAGGAATGGCAGTGCCGATACAGTGTGGGGTCAGCAGCGTCGCAGGTTCTGCCAGAGTGTAGCACTGGGTGCTGCAAACTGCAAACTCATGGTTGACTCCCGAAGCCTTTCCCTTGATTGGGTATAACTGCAAGGCAACAGAGGTTTGAATTCAAGAGTTTTCCTTCTCCTAGGTGGGTAGCCAGTGTTATGTTATGGTTAGAGATTATATTAGTTTATTTAGTTAAATATATTTTGTGTATAGTTTTAGCGACAGTAAAAGTAGTGACGTAGAGAGACAGACTAATGACGCAGTAGACTTAGTGCGACAAGAAGGATGAACATGGCGGTCTTCTGATAGTAGAATTAGGATTAATAGATTAATGAGCTAGGCGAATGAACGACGTAGACTGTGTCCTTTTGAGTAATGATTAAATGGTTAAAGCTACTAGCCTGTGTCCTTGAGTATATTTAGCATTCTCTGTTTGTTTGTCCAAGAACTCGCGGATAATTATAAGACTAAAGACAACCATCTACAAACACCACAACACCAGCCATGGCTAACGAGCCCCTCCTGCCCGAAGCTTACTGGTTAAGGCGCCAGTTACTCGCCTTTGCCCCTTCTTCTGTTAGTAAGACAGTTCCGCCAGACTCAATATCTGAAACCTTGGCACCTTGGTTGTCATTGCCGGAAGTGGTAATGGATATATGCACTCCACTACCTATAAAATGCTTCCTAAGGGCATGCGTCTCAAATAGCTCTGACAACCAGTCAAACTCCTGGCCTTCACGTGTGGCTCAGATAAGATACTATCTATCTATCTATATATATATATATGAAAAAATAAAATGTGATAAATTAAAAAATTTAAACCATTTTACACTATTTGGTTTAAGCTTGCCAACTTTGGCTTAATGCCATTCAAGTTTACATTTAGTGTTATGATTTACTTACTGAGAGTACAATTAGCTATATGTGTACTTCCAACTCCTGGGGTGGTCACCCCTGATGGACAATCTGTACATTGAGTCTGGTTGTTACCAGATACATTTTTGTAAGTCCCCATGCGACATGCATAACAAGTTGTGCTGCCATTGTAAAAGTATCCAGGTTCACAGAAAGCTGTTGGAAATAAAAATTGACAATGTGGACACATTTATAGCAACAAACTTTTGAAAGCCTGCTTCCCTCACCTGCTGTCCTAAAGAAGTTAAAACATGAAGTAAGTCTCTTTTCCCAAAGGAATGTCCAAATCTAATGAAACAAACACATACAATAAAAAGCTTACTTATATTACAGTCATTAAGTGAGACTGAAGCTTCAGCAGGTGTCACTTTATGAATTGGGCACTTTGTACAAAGCAGGTTACCACGAACTTCTTTGTAAAAGCCTACTTGACAATCATGGCAGCTTGTGTTTATTTTTTCTCTACCAAAGTCACAGAAATCTTGAAAGAAAACAAAGAAAACACTCACACAATAGATATCTATGTATACAAATATTTCAAATCACTTTCATGCAATATAGCTAAATATATATTTCTGATATAAGATGAAAACAAAAAGTACCTTTAGTGCAATGAGTTCTATTGCTAGAGTCAGAAGTATAGTCTCCAGTGCAGTTCTTACATTGTCCAAAATTGTGGTCACTTTTGTATTCATCCTCTCCACAAGGGACACAAGTAGAATTGGAACTACCTTCTTCCCCAGCTGGACACTTAACTAGACAACAAATAGAAAGTAGGAATGTCTTAAGTGACCCCATGAAACCAAAG
>JADKLZ010003886.1:33711071-33722169 GCA_021533235.1 Biomphalaria straminea
AAGTATTTGAGTATTTTATTTTATTTATCATTTTTAATGAAATAAATAAAAAATTACAATTACGCAAGTCTTTAATAAGAATAAGTAAAATATTGACTCCTCATTTATCTTGCTGATAATTATTTTAAGATTTTTTAAATATGATGATTTGTATTTAATAACTGTAAAAGATTTATATAAATTGTTTTATTTTTTCAGATTTATGAACAGTAAAAAAAAGTATTTGAAGTTTTGCACAGTCTTTAAATAAAAGTGGAGAAGATAAAATATAAATTCTCTTAAGACTAAACAATTTTTTCTGCTTCCATGCACATTTATTACTGTTAACCGATAATTTAACCAAAAATGCTACCTACATTTTGGCAAGACTGTGACACTATTGTCATTAAAAGTGTATCCAAGTTGACTAGAACTGATCTGATGCTGATTGTAGCTTGTAGCTATCCATTCAAATAATTTACATTCTTCATTTAACCATGGTGGCTCTCTGTCTAAGAATGAATTCAAATAAATTTTAAAAAATGTAAGATAAAAAAAAAATAAAATGAGACTAATTCTTAAGATAGGGGGCAAGGTGGTTGAGTGGTAAAGTGCTTCCGAACTGGAGGGTCCTAGGTTCAAATCATGGTGAAGAGATTGATATTTTTAATTTCAAGACCTTTAGGGCTCCTCGAAGTCCACCCAGCTATAATGGGCACCTGAAATTATTTGGGAAAAAGCAAAGATGGTTGGTCGTTCTTCTGACCACATGACACCCTTAATAACTGTAGGCCACAGAAACATATGACCATTACAACATCTGCCCTATAGACTGCATGGTCTGAAAGATGAACTTTATTATTATTATTCTTATAAAATATTTAACATTAAATGATAAATATAACTCAAAAGTAAATACAAATTTCAAAAGAAATCCAATATTAAAATGGATATAGAGTAGACCTCAAAATAATACAGACCTTAATTATATATTATTTTTTATTAATGGAATATTTGAACAAAAGTAATGGTTTCTTTAATTAAGAGTTATATAATAAACATCTTACTAATAGAGTGTCTGAGAGGAATTTAAAATAAATATTACTTGCCCATCAAAGTAATATTAAATTAAAATTTTTACTAAAAAAAAGTTGTTGTTTTTTTATCCTGCCCAAAGCATTATGGCAAGCAGGTTTTTAATTTTAAGAATCAACCAACAACAAAGCAAAATAAAATTGCTTAGAATTTCCATCATAAAAGATCTTTTTTTCCAGATTTAAGCAACATTAATAAAACAATATACAGTCTGAATAATATTTTTGGCATCCAATTAGATCTGTCAAGAATTTGTCCAATCTGAATTGGTCTGAGAACTGTGCCATTTCAACAATCTAATTGTATGATATTTTTTATTAAATTCTAAAAGGTAACAATTCAAACTTAAACAAATTTAAGGGGGATGCACAGTGGAAAAACAGTGATTTTGGTCAAAAATATCGATTATTAACAATTAGTGTTTTTTAATAGTTTAAAATGTGTAGAATACAAATTTTCTATCAGAATATTATAAAAACTATGTTTTATACAACAATTTTGCATTTTAAAAGTGTATGTCTAAACAAAATTTAGATATTTTTGTAAAAAATCAACATTTTGTAACCTCAAATTGATACACTAATTTACGGGCTCATTCCATATAAATGGTATCGATACGAAGTTCTACTTTTCTAGTTCTCATTGTGTACATGGTGTCTCATTCTATAAATAATTCGTACTATAAATAACTTTCAAAGTACGTCACTACCTCGTTTTTTTTCCTTTGACATGCGCACTGAGTAGGCAACACTGGTTACTGTACATAGACGCATGCGCACTGAAAAAGCTTTATTGACAACCGAGCTTGCACGCATGCGCACATGACTTGAACTTGCTTACGTTTGTAAACATTGGGAAGTCATTACAGTTCAACTATTGTAATTGTAGCAATCTCGAATATTAAAACTCAGAAATGCCAAGAAAGTGTTATGTTTGGAAGAAAGAAACGCCATTCTAAGATGAAACGCAATGCACAATTAGAAAGGTAAGTCTAGATTTAGATTTTGTATTAGTTGTTTATTTACTAGACCAGCGAGCTGTGTGTTGAATAATCATGGCTTGGCTGGCTTAGCCTAGTTTAGTAGTTAGTCGCCTCAGACGAGGCTCAGTCTAGAAATAGACTAGACATATACAAGACTAGATCTAGAGACTATACTAATACTAATAGACGATAAGTGGCTTCAATTTTATATATCTATTCTTTGTTTAGGCCTAGATTAGAATCAGAATAGTCGCTTTAGCAAGTTAGATCTAGACTTAGAATTAGATCTAGATATAGATTCTAGACTATGATTCGTGTTGTACTGACTAAAAACTGACTTATGAACTTTTTTTTTTGTTTAGTTTCCTACATTTACTTTCTATAGTATGCTATATATAGCCCTATTATAGATCTAGACTTTTCTCTTTTCTAATTTCATTTTTATTATAATAGTAATACATAATTCCTAAAATGCATTCTGTAGATTTGTAAAAATTTCAACTAGGCCTATCTTTATGCATAAAGAATGAATTTTTTTAAAGGCCTATTTATATCTAGAATCAGTGTTTACTTTCAGACCATTGTATTATTATTACTTCCTTTATTAATATTTTGTATTTCTTTTTTCTTGTTTGCAGCCCTGTTTTGAATACAACTAGATAAACAGCTTCTGAAGCTTCAGTAATACTGCCTGCAAGTGTTGCTGAAAGAAAAATAACCCTCAATTCTAAAGCCTTTACTACATACATATCTAGATGATACCTGAAGATTTCATGTACACTATGATAAACTCAATGCAGTTTACTACAATGATTTCCATGTTTGCTGTCCACATTGCTTCAATAAGAACCTGTGTGCATCACACAGTGTAAAGGTCCAAATCATTGGCTTATGAATCCAAAAATGTAAAAAAAAAATTAAAGCTCTGTGCCAAAAATGCTCCTAATTATCAAAAGATGAATATGGCTGCATTGGGCTCATTTTATTCACATGATATGTTCTAGTCTGGATCACAATCACAGATTTTTTTCCAGATGGCACTACATCTTGTTATCACTTCAAAATATCAGTGGCACTGAAGCAGCCATAACAAACAGCACAACCAGATCATCATATTCAGATAGGAAAAGACTTGTTTCCCATCATTAAAAGACTCACAGACATTGAACTGTTAATAAAATGATGCTGAAATGGTAACTCAAAATAATCATTTCATTCCTTCATTTAGCAGAGTTGCCCTAACTCAGACTTTGCTACGCTAAAAACAGACTGCGCATGCCGCTGCAACTTATCTAGCATTTTTGGCTTTCAATAACTAACCTGTTGGCATCAATGTAATTTTTTTTTACATTTTATCAATTCCCTGGACACTGAAAAATATTTGATTCACATGTAAAAATATTAAACTACAATCAGTTAGGAGAGATCAGTATTTTTAGTGAACAGAAAGGAAAACTTTAAAAAAAAATAACAGCACCGAGCAGAGATTCAAGACTGCCTAACCTATCAACCAGGACATTTTAATGAATAGTTTGTATTTATTTTATTAACTGATATGTTGTTTAATATAAAAAATTCCTTTATTTGGGTCTTAATGCCTGCAATAAATGTTTTCTACCAGTTTAAAAACTTTAAACGCGTTTTTCTCAAAATGTGTTTTTTACGTGCATGTTGTCCACCAGAATCTCAAAATCTTTGCTTCTATATAAGATAGGCTAATAATTTTTCACATGTAGTTTGTTGAATGTATATCTGAGGTAATAGGCTACACAAATTATCAATAAGTTGTATAGTTTTCATGAAATTGGAAAAATAATCATGTCACCCCAGGTGAAAAATGAATAGAAAAAAAAAGGTCAAAAATAAAAAATTCATAAAATTCAAACCAATAAGAAATTTTCAATAAAAACTAGCCAGTTACCTATGGCAAGGAAATATCTATAAGATGCTATCAAGAAATTAAAAAAAAATTAAGTACTTTAGAATATTTTAAGATTTTTGTAAACATTGTTTATTTTCAAGATGGCCGCCATCTCCATAGCAACCAGAAAGACTAGATTCATAAAATGTATATGGTTACTCATGTCTAACCATACTCTATCAAGACATGCATAAAGCTTATCTTTTTAACTTTAAATTAAAAAAAATGAAATTTCACTGTGCAACCCCCTTAAATTATTTTAAACACACAAAATAGGTACCTTCTTTGTTGCAGATGTCTATAGAAGGAACTGAAGCACCAGATGAGATACCAGTGCAAATAGAAGTTTCTTTGTTAGCCAATGAAACATTTGACATGAAAACATTTTCATCAAAAGAATAATAGGTCCATCCTAAAAGTAAATTTTGAGGCTCAGGAATGTAACTTTTATTGTCATACATCATGGCCAATTCTCCGTCAGCTAATTCTGATTTCCACAACTGAACATGAGAAATGTAACCATAGAATCCCTGACCAATAGAAACAGAAGCATATCTGCTAAAGAAAAAAAAATTTTATATGTAAAAAAAAAATATTTCAATATTGGTTACAATACTAAATTTAATAAATGACCAGCTGTTCAACCCAGTCTAAATTACTCAAAAACCCTATAATCTAAAAAGACCAGTAAGGTATACTCTCTCTATGGGCACGAGAAGATTAGGAGATAAAATACTGCACAAGAACCTAAAGAAAAATAAATCCAGTGAATTGTTCATGTCTAATTGGTTTCTTCAGCTTGTCCTTACTTTATTAACACTCCTAGGTTTGGGCTCTGCTAAGATCTAGAGTAACTTCTAGGTTTGGGCTCTGCTAAGATATAAATTTACTCCTAGTTTGGTACTCTGCTAAGATCTTGATTTTGTGTGTGTGTTATGATTATCTAGTGCTACTATTTTATTTTAAGCTTGTTTCAGCACAAATCTTCAATGATTAGCTTTTCAAACTTAAAATATAATTTATCTTTTCTAATTTTTAATTACAAATTTTCTTCTCTGAAAAAATTATAGGTCCAGCATATAGTTATTTGCATAACAAACCAGAGTTTCAAAACAAATTTTTAGAGAATAAAACTTTTATTATATAAGAGATAAGTCTTAATTGCATTTGTAGATGATCTCATGAAAAGTGATCTGAATTAGATCTCATGGTTGTCGTGCGCGCGTGAAGTTTCCTGTTGTATTTAAGAGTGGTGTTTGAGTGTATAGGAAGTAGTTTTTATTTGGTGTGTTTTGTTGTCTAGAATATTGTGTGTTTGTGTGTTTACGTCATCCTTGGTTCCCGCAGGAGAGAGAAAGAGCTTTGGTGTCTTAGCGGATGGTTTGATATTTGGTCTTGTGTTTTGATTGATGGTCTGTTTTCCCATTGTAACGGTACGTAGGTACATAGAGTTATTAAGTAGGTTCATCTTTCGTTACGGGTATTGTTATTGAACGTTCTCTTCTGTAGCGGCATCGCTAGATCTAGGCTTTCTTTTCGTTCCAGGGTGCTAGGCTTGGGGCTATGTGTAAGAGTGTTGTCTCTCCGCCCTTGAAGCTGCAGCGGTAGTTATCGGGATGGAGGTGTGTTATATGTATTGATGATACATTGTTATTTTGAGTAACTTGCTCGATTGTAATGCCTATGTAACGTTACCAGTATTTAATATTTGTATTATTTGCCATGGATGCTTAATCATATCATATTCATTATTTCATTAAATTTTTAAAAGTTTGATGCTGTTGTTAACTATTGTAAGTTAACTTATCGTTAATATTAACTGTTGGCTGTGTTGCCGTTCAGTTGCCTAACATATAGTCGGCATTTAGTTGTACATGTCGTTACCTTTGTTTAACTTACACTGCTCAGTGAGAGGGTAGGCCCGGGCCCACAAGTCATCCCCTGTATGAGCCTGAAAACCCTCCCTGACAATGGTTAATGCCTCCTTGTGCCGACATATAAACAACTGCTAGTGAGGTGAACATATCAAATAGAAGATTGTGTAGTTATCTATTGTTTGTTTCAAATTTACTTTAAAGTGGCGACATATAAAAGGAACCAATTCAGTTTATAACACCTTTTTTTAACACCTTTTCAGTCAAGCACAATTTTTTCCCTTGTTCGAGATACCAAACAAATTAATTAATTACCAATTGTTAATGAACATGTGTTTTTTTTTTTAATTGATTCTTGTTTTGTCAGGTAAAATAAATAATTGTGGAAAAGTTCAGCTTGATCTGAGATTGAGTGTCAGAGAAACAAAGTGTACAAACTTTTTGCCAAAGACAGATTGAGTTGCAAAAATATAAAACTATACTATTCAAAGTGTGATAAGATTTCTAAAGTTAAACAAGGATAGAGTAATGGATTAAAATAAGTTTACCTATCAATGGTTGAAAAAAACTGTGCAGTACCAGTAAATTTTTGTAAATCTATAACAATAGCATAAAGTCCATTGGCTGACCATTTCACTGAAATAAAATGCCAATTATTGTCAGCACCCATTATGCAGCTTGTACAACTTAATGGAATATCTGTTGAGTTAAATCTAACTTTTGAACTCAGAATGCCTAACAAGTTTTCTCCTTGAGCACTGAAAAATAAAAAAAAAAATTAAAATTAAAGATATTACAATTTTGCTTGCTATACTAACATGTTCCAATTAAACATACTAGTTGACCGGCGGCATAGCATATGCCGCTATTTACCAGGGCCGGCGACCGCAGTGGGGCCCGCATTTCATAGGACACGCAATTTTATAGGACCCGCTCTAATTTAAAGTGTAAAAATTATTAAATTAAGCCATTTTATTACTTACAACAGATTCCCTGCGCCATCCTGTCGATTTAACATCCCTATAATTATTTCTCTGTTAAGCTATTGCTTTAAAAGAAAATATAGTCATTTATAACGCTGTTAACCATCAAGCTGTAAGGGAAATAAGTCTTTGGCATATGGTTGAACACAATCTTCAATTACAAACACAATAGCACACTACAGACTGAAAAGATAAAATATAATTTTTAAAAAGTCGAAGAACAAAACTCCACTTGTCTCTCTAACCTTGCTAATGCTTTTTTTTTTCCACCACAATTGTTCACAAATACTCGTATTAAAGGTCTTTTGCAAGTCAATGGATTTTTTTCTAAAGAATTATAGAGTATTTGCGCTCCAGAAAACTTTTCTCTTTGACTATTAAATACATAAATAATTCGAGTTTTAAATATGGTTCTAATTTTTCGCATTATAAAATAAGTAAAGCGAATGCGTTAAAAAAATTATTAATGGAGCTAAAAATAGATTACTTGTTGCATTGTGTTGTTGCACGTCTGACCTATTTACTTTGAGAAATAATATATAGATAATTACACTAAAACAATCTTATGTTTATTTACCAAAGTCATGTTTTAAGCATAATGTTGCTTTGCATGCTATACAGCAGTTTGTTGTGCTATGCAATTGTTTACAAAACTTGATGCTGGATTTTGCAACATTCAATTGAAATCAAAAGTAAAAAAAAAATGTTTTCATTTAATTTACCCAGTCAGAGAAAGTATCACATCAGAATCATTCAAAGATTTAGCTGCAGCCAGCCACATTGTTAGAGTCAATGAGGTTACGTTTTCTAAACTAAATCCTCTCACTGAAGTGATCCATTGTTTCTTTATAGCAAAGTCTTTCAGAAAGACAAGATCGAAGTCCTTGTTCACTTCTGTTAATATGAATGTATGTATTAAACCTTAGACAAGTATTTCATAAAAGATATCAAAAGTTTAGTAGAATTCTAGGAACATTTAAGTATAAATGTTTTTTTACTTAGTAAATATATATTTTCAATGCAATCATTAAAAAAGGAAATTTGATCATTACTGACTGTTTGTAATATATTATTTCAGGTTTAACAATTTCTTTAAGGTTAAAAAATTATATTGTTGCAACTCCAGTGGCGTACTGCTAGGGTCAATGTGTGTGCGACCTACTGGCAGCACACGTGGATCAGGCCAATCACACAGGTCAATGGCTGTCAAGGAGCAATACTACTAGTACACACAAATATGACCTGTGTTATGGTCATGTGATCGAAAGCCTTCTTAGACGAAAGACAGAGTTAAAGAAAGAGTGAAATCTAGGACAGTGACTGGCGGTACAATGTGAGTCCTCGAGAATGTAACTAGTACTAGTCCATAAGTAGACAGAGAGACTAGTAGTCTTAAGTACGTAGTTCTGTTAAGTACAAGAAGGCCTTTGTAGTTAGTGTAGCCAATCATGAAGTATTGGCTGTTGATGTATTTAGGATTAAACCACCACATTGTAATTTGAAACTATTCCTATCAAGTTCTTGTGCTAGATGTATATAAATTTTCCTTTGCCTATGAGTTTCAAATAGTTTAGACACTGACCTTTACATAAATCTCCAGAGTGTATACTATCAGGGGGACAAAGGCAAGCAGTTTTCATTATGCCTTCTCTATCTGTGTATCTTGTACAATTAGAATTGAATGGACATAAACTGCATCCATCACTAGAATCATTACAGAACTCTCCAAAACTTTCTTTTACTGCAATCATCAGGATAAAAAAATAGTTAGTGAATTAGAAATATAAAAACAAAAATATACATTTTTACTTTTAGTGATTAATTCAGAATGTCAGTGATAAGATAAAGTTGAAATGCTTCTCTTAATATAAAACTTTTTATCTTTTTTTTTTAATGAACATCCTTATGCCTTGAGACTGCTCAATTAATGTACTGCTAAATGACTAGTGGATTTGTCAGGAAGGTGAAATAATTGCTAAATGGTAGGGCACTTAGATGTCTGGCCTGTAACACAAGATTGAAATTCATACAGAGATTAACATATTTAAAGATGGCTATTAGCTTTTTCAAGAATATATACATATTGTTTGTATTGATTTGAATTTCTTCATGTTATTAGATTTTTTAAAATGTAAGTTTTCTTTTGTTTGCCAAAGCCATTTAAATGTATAATCTAGTTTATCCATTACCCTAACTACCATAAATAATATTGCTCTAATATTGCTAGTGCTTGCATAATCAGCAAAATATGATCAAAATTTATGAAATTAGACTTTTGATAATAATGACTCAATGAAAATTGAGTTCTATTAATATTAGATGTCATGGTAATTACTTAGTTGGGCATATAACAGCTTTTATTTAACTTGACCATATTGTAAAAGGGTTTCAGGTGTATTTCTTTCTAAATGGAAATAAAACTGAGCTTACAGCCAAAGCAATCACATTCAAAACTTGACTCAGTCAAAGAACATTTCCCTCCATGGCAAGGATCAGGAGAACAAACATCTTTCAACAGTTCACAAGATTCACCTTCAAATTCAAAATACACATGTTAATGCACAAAGTTAAAAAAACACAAAAGTTTCACAAAGTATCCTAACTTCAATACCATAAGGTGGACAAACATTATTGACCCATTCTCAAATTTTAAAAAGTTTGGTTAACATTTCAATCATTTATTATTAAATTTAGTTTTGCTTACCAGTGTAAGAATCTTGACATTTACATTGAGCTGACCCACCAACAGGTTCACAACTACCATATATACAAGAGAAGTTCCCATAGTTCTCACATAATTCTTTTTTTAGTTCACAGGTTTTACCAGTAGTTCCATTAGGACACCTTGGAAGAAATAATGAGTAGACATTGTATAGATCTATTGTGATTCAACAAAATTTCTTTTTATTAAGTTCATGAATAAAGTGTAAAGATGTACTTTCTAAGAAACTACAGGCAACATAGAAGGTCTTGAAGGATTCCTATTGAAGCTGTACTGATGTCTATCAAATATACAACACTTACAGATTATTCCAAATTATAGATGAATGCTTCATGTTAGTCAAAGACTATTTACTATATACAAATTATAAAAACTTAAATGAGAAAGTAGTTATTTATTAAGCAAAAAAATTAGTAAACATTATTCCTTTGGTACTATATCTAATAAACTCATTTCATAAACTTTAAACATTTAATAAAAGGGAAAAAGAAAACATTTTCAAATAATTTAGCCATTATCTTTCATAATTCAGGTTAATTAATGAAAGCAATTAAAAGTTTTCTATGCATTAGGAGTGCATACCCAACAATTAATAATTAACTATTGGTTGAAACATTTTAATATCTCAAAATGTTGCAATTGTTGTTAATGCAATATTTTCAACAATCAATATATATGCAAAATGTTTGTTTACTTACTGGCAGTAAGTATCATTGACCAGATTATAACAATGGGCATTGTTTAGGCATGCATTGTTCCAACTGCAGTAATCTACTGATGTTTCACAGACCTGTCCAGTCCATCCAGTAGGACATGAACAGATGTATCCATCTGTTGTATTGGTACATGTACCACCATGAAGGCATGGATCATACAGTAAACATTCGTTTTCAGTCTGAAAAATTGTGTTCATTTTTATTCTTAATCTGAAAGGACTGGGACATTAAAATTGATCTGAAACGCCTTGGTATAAGAGTAAAGATTTATTTTTAATCTGAAAGACCTGGGTTATACACTAACCATTTATTTAGAATTTAGTAAATTTTTGCTTTCAATCTTAAAAATAAGGCTTTTGTTTTTGCTTTACAAGTTTTGGATGTTTCTTCAGAAAAAAACAAACTTAGGGCCACTGTGATTACAGTTTGAAGCTCATATCACTTGAGCAGAAAGCCATCTATGGTTAGAATATACAGTAAATTATATCAATATTTATGTATACATTATTCATATGTTATTTCAATATATGAATGAATAGCTCAAATAATACACTTTTTTATAAATTCTCAAAACATTTATTTAAATTTTGTTTTAATTTATGCAGTTTTCATGCCTTAAAGGAGTTTATAAATGTCACTGAAACTTTTTTAATTTCAAATGCATGAATAGTTGTTAAATGCAACATATTTTCAAATTAACTCTACAAATAATTTAAACTTGTATGCTTACAGTAGTTTCATTACAAAAACACTGGCACAGCAATCTCTCTTCTAATGTGATGTTGAGAAAATTTCTGCATTTCTTGAGGCATGATTTGTTTGTACA
>JADKLZ010003886.1:33727585-33742493 GCA_021533235.1 Biomphalaria straminea
AGACAAGTAAAACTGTCAGATTCTCTGAGGCATGTTCCTCCATTTTGACAAGGAGATGACTGACAAAAATCTTTGTCTTCACATTTCTGGCCTTGAGAAGCTGTACAATCATATGAAATAAGATTACTAAGAGGGTTTCTGGGCAAAACATATTCAAGCCATGGTCTTGTTTTTCATTGTCTCAAGTAATAAAAGGTGAAAGTATCATTTTTAAATTAAAAACATACTGAACAACAGATGATCAATAATGATACTTCTTGACCATTTGGCAAGAAAACTAAATGAAAAGTAAATAAAATGTAAGCCAGAAGAGCTGTTTCAGTTAATTTTTTTTTTCTTTAAAAGAAATCAGCTTTTCAATAGGTCTTGTTTGACAGACTGACAGAAGAAACAAAATCAATACTAAAAAACAAAAACAAATAAGACATTGTGTGGGCTAACCTAACCCCCTGTGTACTTGGAAGGCATGTTACTGCATGAGCCACTGAGTAATACATTATGGACCTTAAAAAATGAATATCTTTGCTTCCACATACATGGTCTAGTCTTACATTGATCAACTTTGCAGTTGGAAATATTATATTTTTAAAAATAGTTTTTCTATTGCACAATTTCATGCTTCTAACATGCTCAATACGCTGAGGTGTTATCTCTCTTGTGGACTGGTTGGCTAAAGGGTATCTGGATGAAGGTTTCCATGCTAGCTTAACAAAAGGAATTATATTAAAAAAGAGTTTCCTCCCCTGAAGTTTTTTTTTTAAAGTGGTATAGTTTTATGAAAAATCTGCTTGTATATTTAATTATTAAAATTTAATGGTTTACTTTCAAAAAAAAAAAAGGGGGCCATTACACCAGAACTTTGCAAGATTTAAATATTATGTCACATCAGATTTTCAATATCTTTTCCAGATGTTGCCATTTAAATAGAACAGAAGGACCACACAAAACTAAAAATGGCTTTTCCCTTTTGGGAGGCCACTAAAAATTACACTTTCTGCACAGTTATTGTTTTAGTTTACATTGATCACACTATATTTTGACTTAGGAATATATAAAGCACATGCATAAAAGTGAGAAATGAAAAAGATTAAAAAATAAAAACCAACATTTATTTCAGAAATTGATGAAAAATCTACACACAAAAAACTTTTTATAAATGGAAATGTAGTTCTATGTTATAAAAAAAAAGAAAACTTACAAAGATTATAATTTTCGCCACAAACACATCGATAGTTTAAATTTAGATAATCCTGAACACAGAATCCACCATCTTTCTCCAGACAACCATTACTACTGCACAGATTAGGACGCATTTCACAATGAGTTCCTTGGAATCCAGAATTACAGGAACAAGTGTAATTGTTTATATTATTGATGCAAGAGCCATTATATAAACATCCATGCTGATTCAGATCACAGTCATCTGTGAAAATATCCACACTTATTTAAAATATTTA
Organism: Biomphalaria straminea; assembly: GCA_021533235.1. Taxonomy (NCBI): domain Eukaryota; kingdom Metazoa; phylum Mollusca; class Gastropoda; family Planorbidae; genus Biomphalaria; species Biomphalaria straminea. Next base: position 33,729,043 of record JADKLZ010003886.1, read on the forward strand.
ATTATCTTAGCAGATTTCAGAGTACAAGTTATTGTTTAGTAGCAACTACAGCAAGTGGTTAAAAAAATGTAACATTTAAAACTTGAAACAATATTTACCAATATCCTCAGTACAGTTCTGTCCAGTATATCCTGGCTCACAAATACAGATATAGCGCACAGTTCCAAAATGCTGGCAAGTTCCATGAACACAAGGATGAGAGTCACACATATTTTCTTTCTTTGTGCAACTAAGGATTGCAATGATAGATGCTATATTAAGTTTTTTTTTTATTGTTAAAATTTTATAGAAAAGTTAACCAAAACTAAAACATGTTTATAGGAGTTACTGTCTTGATTTTTCTTCATAAATTTTGTTAATGATTATTTGGGTGACAAGACCAAAATGTTGATTGAGTCCCGTTAGAGCTATTAACCATTTACTGAAATTTACTGAAGATAATGTAGTACATCACATCACAGAAAGAGAGGCCAGAAACTCTTTAAAAAAAAAAAGAAATTGAAAAATTTGAGGTAGCAGTCAATCATCGAGTCCAAGATTCAATTGAAAAGAGAATTAAAAAGAGAAATAAAATTGGACAAGTTTTAACTGCAGTAACATGTTTCATCATACAATCTACTTGTGGAATTCAGGTCTGAATGTTTAGGAAACACTAACCAATTAAAGAGCTTTTAAATCATAATTGTTTAATTTTGTGACTTACTTAGCTTCATAGATACCATCCAGAGGACAGACACACTGTGTTCCATTGACCAGATCCTTACAATAATGTTTATCTGTACATGTTTGCTCATCACAATCATTATTAACATCAATTTCACATAGATCACCTTCAAACACTATAAAAAAATCAAAGAAAACAATACAAGTTTTTCTTTTTCAAACTAGAACCTAGAAATAAGATTATATATAAGTAATTTAAAATAGAATAAGTTATTTTTTTTTACAGATGAAAATAAACAGATTTAAAAACTTTATAAAATCTTTACAATTTGAACATTGATAACAAGTGCTAGTAGGGGATATACTATAAAACATGATCAGTAACAAACAAAAATATATTTAAAAAAGCACAGGTGGTCAGATCATTTACTACATTTTAGCTTTACTGATTATATGTGGGTATTAAATGAATGAACTGAGGTTAGGGAGACTTTAGGACACATTATAATTATATAGACAAATCTGATATTCATATTGGAAGAGTGGTAATTTGACACATACAATAATTATTATGCCTGATCCAGGTCATCAGTTATAAGATTCATAAATGTCTAATTATCAATATTTTAGTTATAATTGCATTATCTCATTACTAGTTACTAAATATAATCTGACTCATCACTTTGCTCCGTCCTGAAATCTACTGAACGGTAATGATACTTCAAGTGATATTCCAGTTGTTTTTTCTACCTTCTTCACTTGTTTTTAACCATAGACATAAATAAGTATAGACTGGCCAATAAGATATTTTTATGAAGGGAACATTTGTGATTTGCAAATTAGTGTACTATACTATACAGCATGAGCAGTATAAAAGTTAAGTATTCATATCTATTTCAGCCATAACCTATATAAGTATTACAATATTTATTTTCACTATTGTGTTTTTTTTATCTCTTAGCGTGACTGTAATGTCAATTAATCATTATGTTTATTTTTTGTTCTGAAACTGTTTTTTTTTTTAATTTTAGCTTATTTGGACATTCTGCTGAAAAAATCCCTAGTTTCACTAATTCAAAGTTAAGGACTGAATCCTTTACTTCTTTTTTCCAGTGTATATTTATTTATGCTATCTATGCCATTTTGTGAATGAAAATAGTGCGGATTTGGATACACCATTTTTCTTTCACACCATGCTGCGTAAATAAGGAGGAAGTGTAGTTTTGTTTAATCTTTAAGACTAAAGATCGTGCAAATTGTCAGATTTCGGAAATCCGAATACAATGGATATACATTTTTTCAAGTTACATAAAGTTACTTCCTTTTTCCAGTCTATATATGTCTATGTTTTTAACATTCTATGCAAGGTCCATTAATTCCATTTGTTTTCCTGATTCGTCTTTTGCTTGCTTCCCTTTTTTTCTGGTATTGTTCCATGCACTTTTTCTATTTTTCTTTTACACTAATCAGGAAACAGTCATGAGGACTTTTCAATCATGTCATGAACATAACTTTTAAAAGCATTTCATCCTATGGCTTAAAATTACTTTACTATTAAAGCACTTTAATCTTACTATTACTTGTAGTCAAGTTGTATAATTGAGGATTTAGGAAAGCTTACAAGATTTATACAATAAAAGTTGTAGATGGAGATTATAACTCATTAACTTAATGGAGCATTAAAAAGACCATAATTTACTTTTTTTTTAAACTGTTAAAATAAACACTGTACTTTTATTTCTGCAAGTCAGACTAGAGTTGACCCACATAACTTACATGATGACAGCGAGCACAGCTCAGAAAAAAAGGGGAGAGGGAGAAGAAAAAGTCTGTCTCTTTATTTTCTATATTTAACATTTACATCTTTTGGGTGTGTATGTTTTTTTACACATGTCAATATCTGATGTTAAAAATAGTTGCATCTTTTTTCTGCAGCTTTGTTTTGATTTGGCCCCTTCGTCTTGCCCTTTGTTTCCTAACCATGGCCACCGCTTCACATAGGTATATTTCGTGGAGTCAACAGGTCTTTCAATGTAGTCAAAATTCCTGCATCAGCTAAAGGAATATCTCTATCAGTCTCATATTTCTGGAAAAATGTAATCCACGGAACTGTTGCTCTCAAACTTTGCAAGATGGCTTTTGATCTTACTCAAGGAAGCACAGTCATATACTCTGCTTGACAATACTCTGGCTATATGAATACTTCCGGAATTTATGGTGGCGATTGTCGTGCACAGCTTGTTTACGCACGTCTCGATTAGTATTCCCTTCATTGCACCATAAGTTTCTGCGAGTATCTGTTTCTAAGGTGCGATTTGTTGTCATTCTTGGTTGCCTCTGTGTGAGTGGGTCGATGGCGGCTGCTTTGTTGTTAGTGCTATGTATTTGGTGTTTGTTTTCCCCAGTATTGGGTAAGTTGGTTTAGTTTACGGTGAATGTCGTAGATCTCGAATCGTTGTATTATGATCTTGCGAAAAGCGATGCTAAGTATTGCTCCTTTATTTGTTTAGGGACGCAGGCTTGGACTCTGGGGTAGTCATGCCTGAGTAACAGTGTTTGTTGTATGGCCTGTGCATCCATCGCCTAGGCCCTAGGCTGTAGTCTTTAATTTGTGATTGCATTATGGCACCGAGACTAAGGTGAGCTATATGACTTTTAATTGATTAGATGTTATATATCACTTGTGTATTATGTCAATTATGATTACTAGCTGTCAACCCGCATTCATTGAACTGTTATATTTCATATCATTATTAAACTGTTGACTTTATAAAATTGTTGATCAGCTGATATTAGTTGGTTAACCCTTAGAGTTAACAGGGTCACGTTGCATAAATTTGTTGTTTAGTTGAATGACTTATAGTCGGCATTTACTTTTGCATGCGATACTTTTGTTCAGCTTATACTGCTCAGTGAGAGGGTAGTCCCGGGCGAAGACTTCATACCCTAGACGTCAAGACGGGTCCGATATCCTCAAAACCCTCCCTGACAGTGATGGCTCAAATACTTCCCACTACTATCACTATTCACTACCAAGGACATCCACATGACCTTCCGTGAGTTTACAATCCATCCAAAACCTGTTTTCAGTCATGGACAATTGTATGTTGCTCTCTCCAGAGTTTCTTCTTTTCATTCACTCACAGTACTTTGCCTAAACCCACCCCATTAGTACAACTGTGTCTTTCAAGAAGTGTTCACCTGTCACTAAATAGCAGCCTATGCTATGATACGATTCCACTAGTTAAATTACTTTTAAATAAATTTGGAAAAAAAGTTTGTCTGTACTATAAATGTTACAATAGTTATATATTTTTTAGTGAAAACAAAAAAAAATGGGTATGTCATAGTACTTACAAGCAGATTTTGAGCAGATTTTGATATAAGATTGATGCACATTGTTACTTGTATCAAATATTAATTGATGATATTTAAAGCAGTAAGGAAGTGGATCAATGCTGTACAAGTAAGCCAAACAAGTATTTTCAATCAAACACATTTCTTCACATTCTTGTTTATTTCTGACTTGGACATACTTGATATAATTAGGATCTGTTGTATATTTCAGTGTTTGATTGCTGACAAATGTACAGTTAACCGCTGAGAATCAAAGAAAAACTGTTTTCATTGCATAATGCTATGAAAAATTTAGAACAATTAAACTACTTTATTAAGTTAATGTTTAAATTAAAAATTAAGTTATGACAAAAAAACTAAAACTATGCATGACATAGAATTTGAATCATTGTGTTAATAAAAGTAGAAGCACATACCATAAAGCCAGTCAGCCTTCAAATTACTTTAGTAAATAAATAGGCCATGCTGTTTGAATTAATTAAAGTCAATGGAAGAACAAAAATGGCACTTTTATATAAAATCAAAGTAAAGCATACACATCCTTCTCATCATCATCAAACTCCATTAGAGTGAGTGATACTACAACTTATTTGATACTACTGGTTGAAAGCCTGCAGATTGAAGAAAGGCTGGACACTTCACTAGTCTTCAGGGTGGTAGATGATTTAGCATTAGTTCTAAACCCCAACAGACACAGTCCCTATACCAGTCAACACATGTTCCATGTACTTCTCCCAAGATACAGAGACTGCACCAGTCAAGCATGCATGTAGTCAGGCCAGTAAGAATCATAGGCTCCTGCAACATCAGCACTTTTCAGAAACCCCAAGAGGGTGAATGTACTCCAGTTACCAGAGGGCATTACAAAGATCAGCAGGCACTCCCCCCCCATAACAAATTTTAACTACACAAAGTTTTTTATATCATTTACTAAAATTTTAATTCTCTTACCTTCTTTGCATTCACAGGTAAAGTTTGAACCATTCTCTTGACACTGGCCTTCATGATAACATGGTTTTGATGAACAAAATGTGCATGTTTCATTGCATTTATCTCCATAGTAACCTAAGGAGAACATTTTTACAAACTATTTAGTGGAATGTTACTTTTTTTTCTTTCTATTTACCGAATTTACTAATTCCTAAGAACTATTACCTGCATGACACGGACAGACTAATCTGTGATCTTTAATTACACAAGGTGCACTTGCTACAATTCCAGAATTTTCAGGTGACTGGATATCTAAAGAGAAGATTAAAACAAAAATTCTAGAAGAACTTTTGAAATAGATGTTTTCCAAACAAAAATCTAAATCTAGGTTGATGCCTATTGTTGTTCCAAGCATGTGAATTCCTTCACCACTGTAAGTGTGACCTTTCCAATATGTATCCCTGGTATTTCTGCAACATCTCGTGCCATGATTTCAGTCTTGGAGAGGCTTACTGTAAGGCTAAACGCTTGACAAGCATCTGTCAGAGCATTCACAAGCCTCTGCAATCCTTCTTGTGAATGAGATATTGAGTGCTGCATCATCGGCCAACAGCAGTTCCCTAATCAAGATACCCCATCTCCTCATTTTGGCTTTAATGCTTGCCAGGTTAAATACCTGTCCATCAGATCTACTGTGGATATATACTGCATCTTCCAGGGATTTACAAACGCTGGTGAGTACAACTAAAAAGAAGATGCCGAATAGTGTTGGAGCCAGAATACATCCTTGTTTTACTCTGCTCTTGATGGAGAATGGCCTAGATGCAGAACTATCAAACTTTACTGTTCTTTTATCACAGAAAAATAAATAAAATACTGTAGACATAAATAATAACACTTAATGAACAAAGACTTTGTATTGATATAAGTAGACATTGAAGACTATCTTTTTTGTTACATCACATTTTATTGAAGTACTTTCTCACACAAAAACATTCACAACAAAAAATGACAAAATATAAACATATTAGCACATTCTTCCTTTTAAAGCTTCCTTCACATCCTTCCTTTTAAATTTCTTAAGATAGATATTTACTAGGAACTTTAAACACTTCTCATTGTCTAGACTAGCACAAGCTCTCTAGACGTTGGTCAATAACTGTTTTGTTTCTTCTAACAGTTTGCTGTTCCTTGTCTTTATCGGTATCATAGTACCCTGAGATGTCTTCTTTGAAACTCTTGCCTTAGCCCAAGTGTATTTGGAATAAGTTCTGAGACTTAACATTGAAGTACTTTGATAGTTTTATAATTAGATTTGGTAATATAAGGATCATTTTGCTTTAACCTTTTAGCTAAGTTGTCATGGGAAGCAATCACCATAAGCAAGTGTCTGATTAATTTTTCCCGGTGCTAGTGTACTTTTTGTTGTGTTTGGGGGAAAAAAGATTGATTTATTCAGTCACACACTCATATGGGCAGGGTTAAATCCATGAAAGTGGAGTTGAGCAGGAGACCTTTTTTGATACTACTGGTTGAAAGTCCTTATACTAGTCAAACATGTTTCAAGAACCATGAACTTCTCTGAAACACAGATACAGAGACTCCACCAGTCAAACATGCATGCAGTCAGACCCTAACCCTAAGAGTCATAGGCTCCTGCAACAGTAACACTTTTCAGAATTCCCTAAGAGGGTAAATATACTCCAGGTTAACTTGACACCTGCAACAAATTTTTCATACCATTTACTAAATTTTAAATTCTCTTACCTTTTTTGCATTCACAGCTTAAGTTTTCCTTTGTTTGTGAAATATACTGCATGAACTCATAATCTTAGAAACCAGGCTTAATTCTAATTCAACATAAAAAGTAAAGTAAAGTTCCCCTTTCAGACCTTGTGGTCTATAGGGCAGATGATGTAAAGGTCATCTGATTCTGTGGCCTACGGTTAACGAGGGTGTCATGTGGCCAGCACAACGACCAACCGCCTTTACTTTTCCCCAACTATTGTCAGGTACCCATTAGAGCTGGGTGGACTCAAGGGCGCCCGAAAATCCCGAAATAAAATCCCATTCTTCACCAGGATTTGAACCCGGGATCTCCAGTACGGAAGCGCTTTATCGCTCAGCCAACGCACCCTCCTAATTCAACATGACTGACATGTAACACACACCGTGACTATATACCAGACAGATCACAAACAACATACTACAAGCACAATTACATTACAAATAGTAGCGTGATTACCAACACCAGCAATACAGAAGTTCAGTTCATGATTACTTCAGCTTGTATTATATCAAGACAACAAAATCAAACCAACAAACAAACAAAAAAGTATATTTACCATTTTTGCATGCACTTTCATCAGGTGATCCTATGTTTAGAGTATAAGTGTCATATGGACACTCCTGGCAATTAATACCATCTCCACCATAGAAATGCATAGGACAAGGTTTGCATGGTTTATAGCCAGTCTTAGAATAGTGACCCTTCTGACATCGATCTACAGCATAAGAAGAACACAATTAAAGGCAAGACATGCAATATTAACAATTCACCGAAATTGGTAAAACATTTTTGATGATTTTTTAAACATTACATGCTACGGGAGGTCATGTTAGTTTTTTTTTTTCTGTTTCTCTTTACTCCATTGTAATAAGAAAATCAAAATGTTTTTCAAAACCTTTAATTCTATATCAATTTTTACTTGTGTGAAAGGTACTTATAAATTCATTGACTGAACTAGTCTCACTCAGTTATTATATGCAAAACTGAATCTTTTTAGATGCTTGGCAAAATTTAAGTTACTGATTAGATGACTAGATGACCTAGGAACACAAACAGGGAGTAATTTGCTTCTTTTTTTAAAGTAACATCTATAGTTCATAAAATAAGATAATATTAAAAATAAAGATAATGATTGCTTAGCATATATTTAGATAAATTTTTTCATTTGAATTCTGTGACAAATTCTAATTTAATTTAAACAAGCATACAAATATTATTTGTGGTCACCTGAACACTGTATTTTGTTCATTGTAGATGAAGTGCAATTCAAACATTCTGTACGATTATCAGAACTGTAGGTGTTTGCTGGACATTGCGTACAATTGTCAGTTATATAACCAGTACGACTTCTAAAGCCATCAGGGCACAGAGCTTATTAGACAGAAAAAAAGCAAGCCAGTTTTCAATTGCTGTTTATTTATTCTAAGTAACATTGTACATTGTGCAATGCCAGAGTAATTATTGATATGGTTCACTACAATATCAAAATCAAATAATTTTTGGAGAGCATAAGTAGCAAGAAAGTCAGAGAACAGAGGGTGAAAATATTGTACCAGCAAAGACCAAAAAGGTAAGTGATCCAAAGCCACACCATAAATAGGATGGCTTTATGGGATAGATTAATATACATATAAACACAAGGGGAACTATTACTAACTACTTCAGGAGAGAAAAAACGGGTCCACAACCAACAGGGACAATATACAGCCAACCTCTACAATACCTTGCTTATGCCGATGACATTGCCTTATTGGGTAAAGAAACCTCTGACATCGCTAGAGCCTTCACACAACTAGAAGAAGCATCTCAACCAGCAGGACTTGAGGTCAATGACAGTAAAACCAAGTACATTTCAATGACAAGAAACAATCAAACAGAGGAACCATATATCAAAATCAAAGACCACAAATTTGAAAATGTCCAAACTTTCAAATATCTAGGAAGTACAATTGATTTCAAAAATGACCTACTAACAGAAAAAAAAGAAAGATTAGCAGGAGGCAACAGAGCATTTTATAGCACCCATCATTTACTCAAGAGCAAATCAATTTCAAGGAAAACCAAGAAAATAATATACAAAACCATCATAAGACCAGCAGTAATGTATGGAAGTGAGACCTGGACACTGACCAAGACATCTGAAAATTTACTCAATACTTGGGAACGGAAAATCCTCAGAAAAATCTATGGTGCCATACAGGATGAAACAGGGTGGAGGACACGCACCAACCATGAGATTTATCAACTATATAAGGACCCACCAATAGTGACAGAAATAAAAAAGAACAGACTACGTTGGGCAGGACACCTTGAAAGAATGCCAGATAACAGGGGAGCGAAGATCGTATACCGACAAAAACCAAAAGGCAGGCGACCCAAAGGCAGACCCCGAATGCGTTGGATTGATGATGTGGAAGCAGATCTGCAACAGCTTGGGGTTAGGGCGTGGAGACGAAAGGCCCAGGAGAGATCCAAATGGAAGAATGTGTGCAAGCAGGCCAGAGCCCTTCAAGGGCTGTAGCGCCACTGGGATGGATGGATTATGGGATAGATTAAAGCATCTTTGAAAGCTCAAGAGAGATCTGAATGTCCAGAAGTTTTGAAGCAGACCAGGCATTGCACAGATGTTTTCAATCATACATAGCAACATGCTTAAGTTTGTTTTTATCCTTTTATAAAGTGAAAAATTCCCACATGTCAACATGTCTACATGGGGTGATATTTGTGGCATTAATAATTATCTATGGTATAAGACTAACAATGACATAAGAGCAAGTTAAGAGGTCAACACTCAGCTTCAGGAATTATAGATAAGTGTAAATTTTAAAAAATGTTAGATAATCAGGGTTGGCAATTAATTAGAATCTAATAGTGCATTATTTATTATTGATAAATTGTGTGGCTGTTTTGAATTCTAGAGTTCAGGGTTAACCTTCAGTATCTCTTTCACTCCTAATTGATAATGCTAATGTCAATTTTACCCCTTAAAAACTAAATGGATTTATAAACTATTGTGTTGTGTAAAAAGAGCAAGCATTCTCCTATAATTTGATACCAAATATAACATTTTCTGATAAAAAAAAAAGTTTTTACATTTTAATCAGAACAGGATCATGAAAAACAAATGAGCAAAATAAATAATACTATCAAAATGAGGAAAATAATTACAGAGAGAAAGAGGTATTATACTCGTAACCATGGGATTCGTAACAAATGTTCATTACACACTCTTCCTTGCCATTTAAATTTCATTCTTTTTTTATTTTTTCTATATGCCATTTTCAGTGCTAGCATTTCTGACTTTTTGTATATATTCAGTCTAGTAGTACTGTCTTTTGACCTAAATTGTATGTTTAAAAATGTGCCTTATTAATCTTGCCAATAAAATGTTTTAAAAAGCCAGATTAATGATCTTAGTTTGGTCTGATATTGTTAATAGATGTGAAAACATTGTTTTGTTTTAAACATTTTCTTACTAGGCTTTGCTAATTCATTATTAGTATAAAAACAATTGCTCCAGTATAAAATTAATTATAATAATTTAATTAAAAAATAATAATAAACACTGTTAACAAACATTATCAATAAAAATGACCAGACAAAACAGCACAAAAGGGTGATAAATCTTATGGGAAAATATGTCATGACTAGCAGAGATGAGAACACCAAAATCTTTGAGGAACATGACTAGAGATAAGGATTTAATATTTAATTAATTTTTTATGATAAAATTTGATAATTTTTTCAATGGCTTCTTTCAGTCCTTTTACTAATAAATAGTTATTCCTTTTAAAAATGTGAAGAGCTATGTAATTTAAATATTTAATTTTAGGAATTTAAAAATCGTAATTAAAGTTTAAAATAAAAGTTTAATCCCAATAATTTTTTACTATAACAGATTTTTGTGAAGAACACTTAAACACTTAATAAAATATTTGCTGTAAATTTATAAAAATATAGAAAAATATAAACCCTTTCTATGTGACAAATTAAAGAAAAGGAAATCTTGATATCTCATGCTTTGTCAATGCACATTATTATGATGAGTATTAATTCTAGGTATATAATTGAAATTTTATAAAATATTTTCAATTTTATTTAAAAAATGTAATAAAATGTTATGCAAACTCATCCCAAACAAAGTGGATATTTTTTTTACATATATAGCACCTACTCTGCTTGGCATATTCTTCTCTTGTTTACTACACTATGCTTTCAATGACAGCAACAAAGGTGTATATCTCCACACAAGATCCTCTGAAAAGCTATTCAATATATCAAGGCTGCAGGCAAAAACCAAGGTTAGGAGGATACTTATTAGGGAACTCTTGATGATGCAGCTCCAGACCCTGGTTGACAAACTATCTGCTGCTTGCCAGAAGTTCGGCTTAAATATTAGTCAAAGCAAGACCAAGATACTGGTCCAAAACACTAATGCTGCACCTCAAGTAAACATTAATGGCCTACCACTTGAAATTGTTGATCACTTTTGCTATCTTGGCTCCATCATATCCAACGATGCTCTACTGAATAAAGACATCAACAATAGGATAGCCAAAGCAATGGGCACCATGTCAATGTTGCAGAAATGAGTGTGGGACAACATATTGCTGACTAACAATACTAAAGTCTTCACCTACAGGACCTGCGTCATGAGCACTTTGCTATACGGAAGTGAAACATGGTCAACCTACTCATGGCAGGGAAAAAGCTGAATGTCTTCCACCTCCAATGCCTAAGGCGGATCTTTAAAATAAGGTGGCAAGATAAGATAACAAATGAGGAAGTGCTACAAAGAGCAGGGTGCCAGGACATCCGCTCTATTATCAGCAGCAGACACCTTGGCTGGCTCGGCCACGTTCACAGAATACCAGTAGGTAGATTACCACAAGATATACTGTATGGCGATCTTATTGAAGGCAGAAGAGCCACTGGTCGCCCACTTTTACGGTATACAGATGTGTGCAAATGTGACATGAAGCTATTTAAAATTGACACTAGCAGCTTGGATAAAGTAGCACTGGGTAGATCCACATGGAAAGAGATCATAAGAGAAGGGTCTCGGATTGCAGATGCCATACACAGCAGAAGCAGAAAGAAGGCTGAAAATGCAGCTGCTCCTGGTGATTTTATATGCCCAACCTGCAACCGCATGTGTGTATCAAGGATTGGCCTCTAGCCACACAAGAAGTTGCAAAGGGAAAAGATCGTCTCACGAGACGTAAAATGCCAAAGATATAGTACAACAGTATTTACTAAGAAATTAGAATAGTCAAATTTTTGTTTTTATAGTGTTTAGAGTAATTTAAAAAATGAATGAATGCTAAACTTACTAAAGGAACAAAATGTTCAATAAAAATGTTAAGCCATACTTACAGTAACAGTGTCTTTCACTTATTCGAGGCCAATATGAGTGTCTCACTTGACAAGTTTTACAAGTGAACTGGTTTGATAGGTCTTGATATGTTCCATCAGGGCATTCTGTACATTCGCTATTATTTAGATAATATCCAGGTCCACATTGCACTGAGAGAAAAAAAAAACAGATTTATTATGAGAGAATAATTAGGTGAAGAAACAATTATTTTATTTTAAACAGAATATTTAGGACTATTAAGTTAAAGCAGTTAAAATAGAGATGAACAAATGGATAAATCTGATTGCTAGTGACTATTAATAATATTGTGGATTTTCTTTTCCAATAAAATGTTTCTAATAAGAATTGGATAAAGAATCACTCTTGAAATCTTTTAGCTAGCAATACTTTAGTTACGTTGTCCCATTCGTCTGAGGGATTGTTATGTGAGTTCTATTCAAAGCTTGACTTAGTCCTGAATGTGTTTTCTCAATATAAAAAAAAATACAATGCATAACAAAAGAAATGTTTTGAGAAATTACCACAAAATGCTCTGTTGATAAGCATGTAGCCTTTCTCACAAGACAAGCTTCCCGGAGTAACTTCCCTTTTACTCAGATTCCATGGAGCCAAACAGTTTCCTGAGCCAGCAGGTATTGTGGGATAGGTTTGATAAAAATATGTAGAGTTTTCAATGTATTTTGCACAATCCTGTAAGTGTGCTTCTTCTAATCCATTTGTGTTTACAATCAAAGTAAATGTGCTTTTTATCTAAAATGAAGTTAACATTAAAATTAGTAATTAAATGAGTTATTATATTTAAAGTGTAAATGATGAATGCTAAGAAAAAAAAAGATCTAGTAGACATTTTCACTGTTGTTAAAAAATGATTTATGTCTATGTGCATACAATAATAGCACATACTTGGACCATGATAAAGATCATTGAAAAAAAAATTAAAACATTTTTAATATAAGACTACATACATCATGAAAACTGTTCTTTTTTAAATCTTGTTTAAAAATGTTTATTGATCATACGCCTTTTCAAGTATTTTAACCAATTAAATTAGAATATCAATTTAAGACTGTAGATAAAATGTGCAAGGTGTAACATGATTCCCTTTTCACTTTTGCTTGAAAATAGTATAAGTACATGTAAATAAAATGATTTACTGCTAAGGGGTTGAATAATTGTACTTAACAAAATGGAAGAAATATAGCACATTTTTGTTGTTTTTAACATTCCGACCGATGGACAGAAAGACTGCATAAAAAAATTGGTAGCCTTTCACTTTGGGGATGCTAAAAGTAGAATGAGGTTAATACATACACCAACAAGGCTACTCTCTAGTAG
>JADKLZ010003886.1:33760176-33778814 GCA_021533235.1 Biomphalaria straminea
CTATAATTATTTGTCTGTTAAGCTATTGCTTTAAAAGAAATCAAACACATTTTTAACAAAATATAGTCATTTATTACGCTGTTAACCATCAAGCTGTAAGGGAAATAAGTCTTTGGCATATGGTTGAACACAATCTGCAATTACAAACACAATAGCACACTACAGACTGAAAAGATAAAATATAATTTTTAAAAAGTCGAAGAACAATACTCCACTTGTCTCTCTAACCTTGCTAATGCTTTTTTTTTTCCACCACAATTGTTCACAAATACTCGTATTAAAGGTCTTTTGCAAGTCAATGGATTTTTTTCTAAAGAATGATAGAGTATTTGCGCTCTAGAAAACTTTCTCTTTGACTATTAAATACATAAATAATTCGAGTTTTAAATATGGTTCTAATTTTTCGCATTATAAAATAAGTAAAGCGAATGCGTTACAAAAGTTATTAATGGAGCTAAAAATAGCATGGGATCTTCCCTATTTACTCGTTGTTGTCTGACCTAATTCTTTGAGAAATAATATATATATATATATATATATATATATATATATATATATATGTATACACATGAGAATAAAAAAGCAGTGCTTTTTAATCTTCGTGGAAAAAAAAAGTCATGAGGCTGGGGGTCTGAGAGGGAGGGCTGTTAGTTTCGCCAGTGGGATTCGGGGCAAAGCCCCGACGCTAGAAGCGTTTTCTTGCATTTTTAACTGTAGAAACGCATTCTCCTGACATCTACAGCTCATTATTGATCAATGGGTTCGGGGCGAAGTCCCGACTCCAAAGCGTTTTCTTGCATTCGTTGCTGTAGAAACGCATTATCCTGACATGTACCGCTCATTATTTATCAGTAGATTTTGGGGCGAAGCCCCGACGCCAAAAGCGTTTTCTTGCATACTTCACTGCAGTAACGCATTCTCCTGATATCTAGGCCTACGACTCCTTATTTATCAATGACCTTTTGAATAATGTTGAAAAATATTCTAATAGCCTAATATCCATCCATAAAAATATCCATCGCCCCCTCCCCACCTCACCATATAGACCAACATACTAGAGGGGGGGGGCGAAATAATCTAAGAATAGGTAGAAATATAAATAATTAGTATATATTATTAACACAAGTAATAAGTTAGTACACCAAATGTGTGAATTCTAAACTAAAATTGTCCGCCCCCAACCCGAAATTGGACCGCCCCCCCCCACTCGAAAGCTTATGGGGGGGCGAAATTGATGCCACCGCCCCCTCCAGACCCCACCATATCGACCAACATACTAGAGGGGGGCGAAATCATCTAAAAATATGTAGAAATGTAAAATAATTAGTATATATTATTAACATAAGTAATAAATTCATATACAATTGTGTGAATTCTATACTAAAATTCGTCCGCCCCCCCCCCCGGGGGGGGGGGGGGGGGCGTCCGGGGGGGGGGGGGGGCGATCGCCCCTACCGCCCCCCTCCAGATCCGCCAGTGAGATGCATATTTGGTGTTGCATGTCGGATTGGAAAGCAGGAGCCGTCTTTCAATAAGTACGGCATATCTGAACAACAACAAAAAATCAATTATCATGGAGATTAAAATCCACCTACTCAATACAATTATTGTCCAACGGCCATCTACGTTTCGAGGCGTGGACGTTTAAAAAAAGAGGCTGAGTAGTTATGGCTAACAAGGATCCTTCAAATCCTCTTGAGATAATTTTACCAGTTGTTGCACGCCTCTTCGCGGTGTTCGATCCAAACGATGAAATGAACAGGAGGTAAACTCCAAATACCTCAATAATACCAACGAAAGGCCGAACATAGATGTGGATTTCACGCATGTGTTAAACAGTAAAAACTTTAATCTTCAAAAGGGAACACGTCCAATGTCTTCGATCGCTAGCCGTTTGTTATTCCCTAATACTTTCACTATTCTAATGAAAACACGTCTTTTTTTATACTGTATCATAGAGCCTTCTACTTTTTAAACTAACTTTTCGTCATCTGTAACTAATATTAAAGAAGAAAAGAGGAAATAAAAAAAAAAAGGCCGTCAGTCTGACCTTGCATCACACCATTTTAGAAGTCCTGAATTTCGTGCGCACCTGATGAGAAGTGGCTGTGAAAGTCGCCTTAGACTGATTTCTGTGGAGAAAGCTTGCAGCCTTATGCTCGAGTGGAGTGCGAGAGGCTTACTTTTTTTTGTTTTTCAACACATTGCAACAATGATCTTTACGTTCACCATTCAACTGGTCATATAAGATGTTTGGGGGAGTGCCTTAAATTTATTTAAAGTTGTTCGGGGCGAAGCCCCGGGCGCCAAGCGTTTTTCTACATTTCTAAGCTTTAGAAACTTTTTCTCCTGGCGTCTACAACATAGTAAAGTTAAATAGAATTAAATTAAGAAGGGTTGGGACATGTTGATACTAAATTGTGAGAGAAATTTGATTAAGTAATTTTTTTTTAAAGTTGCATTTTGGAAAAGTGCATTTTTTTTTACTTGGGTGTCACCCCCTTTTGGGTGTCACCCGGTGCGGACCGCACCCCCCCGCACCTGCCTAGTGACGCCTCTGGTCTTAGGGATTGTTATGTGAGTTCTATGAAGGCTTGACTTAGTCCTGAATGAGTTTTCTCAATATAAAAAAATAAAATGTTATACAAAAAAGAAATGTTTTGAGAAATTACCACAAAATGTTCTGTTCATAAGCATATAGCCTTTCTCACAAGACAAGCTTCCTGGAGTAACTTCACTTTTACTCAGATTCCATGGAGCCAAACAGTTTCCTGAGCCAGCAGGTATTGTGGGATAGGTTTGATTAAAATATGTAGAGTTTTCAATGTATTTTGCACAATACTGTAAGTGTGCTTCTTCTAATCCATTTGTGTTTACAATCAAAGAAAATGTGCTTTTTATCTAAAATGAAGATAACATAAAAAATAGTAATTAAATGAGTTATTATATTTAAAGTACAAATGATGAATGCTAAGAAAAAAAAAGATCTAGTAGACATTTTTTAAAATAGTTCCTAGTAATTTTTTTTTTTTAAATTATTGTTGTTGAGAAATAATTAAAAAAAAAAAACAACAGTTTTTAGAAAAATTAACAGAAATTATTTTTTTTAATCAATTAGATTGTTGTATTATTAGTCTGAAAGGTTTAAATTTGTTGGAGTTTATAATTGAAATAACTATAAAATTTCAATTCATACACAATAGAACGCAATAAATAATTATGTGTTCAACTTGTAGGCAGTCCCTGCAAGTCAGGCTTATACTAACACATAGCATTATGATGAATCTCATAAAAAACACCATTTACAACACCAATCTCTAATTTACTAGAAGAAAATAAGTATCTTTGTCAATGTATTTTGTAGCTATTTTGGCTAAGCCTGATTATAAATAGCTATTGATTATTGATTTAATAACACAAAATGTCTTTTTCACTTTCATTCAAAAATGATTTATGTCTATGTGCATACTATAATAGCACATACTTGGACCATGATAAGATCATTGAAAAAAAAAATTTTTGATATAAGACTGCATGCATCATGAAAACTGTTCATTTTAAAATCTTGTTTAAAATTTTTTATTGATCATCTGCCTTTTCCACCTATTTTAACCAAGTAAATAAGAATTATCAATTTAAGAATGTGATAAAATGTGCAAGGTGTAACATGATTCTCTTTTCACTTTTGCTTGAAAATATACAAGTACACGTAAATAAAATGATTTACTGCTATGGGGTTGAATAACTGTACTTAACAAAATGGAAGTAGCCATACATTCAACCTATTTTAAGCATAATGACAGTGATGATGAAATCAGATTTAAATAGCACATTTTTTTCTTTTTAATATTCTGACAGACGGACAGAAAGACAGCCTAAAAAAATTGTAGCCTTTCCCTTTGGGGATGCTAAAAGTAGAAGTAGGTTACTACATACACCAACAAGGCTACTCTCATCAGACTTGACATATTCAAGTTGAAACTCTGTAAGGTTGCAGGCTTTCATGTTGTGAGTCAGATTAACTAACTCAGCTTCATGAGACTGAATGCAAAAGGTTTTATTAAAACCATAAGATGGAAGTAAGATTCCCGATGTATTGTAGTAGATGGTAATGTTGTAAAAAAACGAAGTGTTCATTTTATCTGAAATAAAAGCAAAAACAACAAATACATAACCAAATAGAACAGAACTTGAAAACTAGTGATAACATTTGTGATCTTTCTTTATTGATCTAAAATAAATTTTAAAAAAGAACCTAGAAAATAGAAAAAAAAATTTGTATAAAGTTTATATTAAATGTAATTAGTTGGATCACTCATGTAATTGAATTTGATCTAGGCTAACAATAATAAATCTGTGCGATAAGAAATGTTTTCATACCAATTGTTTTTGTATTGCACAATGTTATGCTTTTAGTTTTCTCAATACGCTATGATCCTATCACTTATATAAAACAAGTTAGGAAAATTTGGGATGAGGAGGGTCGGAAGAAAGGGACATCTGGGTGTACATGAATGCAGGATGCATAGAAAGCATTACAAATTTCTAAGTCAATCAATGAGCAGGCCATACACATATTAACATACCTATTTTCAATGCAGAACAAAAATATTAGAAAAAAAGAGAGTCTTACTATTACAGCCTGCTGAGGTCAATCCTAATAGTGTGTTTTAGAAGTTCATAGAAAAGTACAATTTAACACAAAAACAAAACAACAACAAAACCATAATTTTATGAAATACAATTTGTTGAACTCACTAAGACAAGGTAAAATTGGAGTTTGTGTAGACCAAGTTCCATGTGAACATGTATATAATTGAGCAGTGGTAAGATCTTGATAAATGTATCCAGCTTTACATTGAGCACTGCAGTTCATACTTGTATTTGTTCCTGTACAATCTTTGATCTCTCCATTAGCTGGTGCTGTCAGTGTAGCAGTAGAACATGTTCTAGCTGTTAACAAAAAAAAATCATATTTTAAAAAATGTAATAAAAATGAACAAAAAGTAATGAAAACGTTTGCATAAAACCATTTAAAACAAACTTAAATTCTTAACTACATTTAAATAATTCGCTTCCAATTAACCTAATAAATAACACAACTTTCATTTAATTATTTGTATTTTTAAGTTACTAAGGCAATCCCTCACAAATGATTTTTTTGAAATAAGTAGTTCAAACTCTTACTGATTGGTTGTATTAAGAAAGCACATTCAGCAGAATGACCATTGTCTTTCTCTATCCTGGCTGTTACATTCACCACATCACTTCCTAATGTCAGATTCAATGCTGATGGGATGTAAGTGATGTTACCATCATTGGAATGTAAAATAAGGTACTCCAATGTTTGAACACTAATTGTGTCAGACATCTTGGAACCCAAATCATACTTAAAAGTTCCTGGACATTGAATCCAAGGCCTTGTTTGATCTGAAACATAAGTTTCAATAGCGTTTAGAAAAAGAAGTCATATTCCACTAAGTTGTGCTTTAAAATATATTATGAGACTTGCATATTTCATTGTATTGCAAATGAATTAATATGTGCGCGTGTTATGCTCCTTGGATGACTTAAAAAGGGCCAAAAAAAATTTTTTTGTCAAGAAATTCGTATTATCTATTCTAAAAAATATTGCTTGGTTCATATGTTTTAGAGATGAAGATTACAGCATTCAAGCCAAAACCACCTGCAATATGGCAGAGGATGGAAGTGAGCAGTGTTTGAACTCAGTACCATCATGCAACATACTGTGAGTGTGCACATACTTAAAACAGTTCATATAACATGACTATCATAGACTACCTACAATTTGCAGTACAGCTCACTCATTGAATTTCTTATCACCATTGGCTCCTTTAACTTGCACTTTCCATTCTTAAATCAGAACTTTATCATGTATATATTCATATATACCAGTGTTCTTCAACGGGGCGATATCGCCCCCTTGGGGGCGTTTTTGAGATTTTGGGGGGCGCTGGGAGCCAAAGGGGCGGTACGGGGGCGCTGGACACAAAAAGGGTCAGTAAGGGGGTGCTGGGTGTATATGGGGAAAGAAGAAACTTCCACAAAGTTCCACAAAAACCAAAAAATCTTCAATATTAAAGCTGGCAAACTAAATGTAGACAAATTTAATTATAGTTAGCATGCTTCTAATTTAAGAACAGAAACAACGTTAGAAGTTGAGTTTTATATTTTAGTCTATTTATCTACATATGTTAATATATTGATATATAAATGTTAATTGAAAAAACAGGTTAAAGCTAACATTCAAATCGAGTAATTTGACCTTTTTGTTTTAACAAAAAGCATTAACAAAGTGTTAATACGAAAACTCATTGGTATGTAATGGAATATTGCTTAGAGTTGTGAATTGCCACTAGATATTTCAATGTTCTACTTTAAATGACGGCATCTTCAGATGGGGTTATGAAACCATATCGGCTTCACGAACATAAAGCAATATCCAAAATTTTTTTTGAATATTCATGAACAACCATACAAAATCTACTATAAAAAAAATATTAAAAACAAAAACGGCAAAGCAGGATATGTGTAGTGACTTCTTAGAAAAATGTCTCGTTTTTTTAAAAGTCTTATGATAGTGTTTGAAAATTGATTGAAACTATTTAAAAAAATGTAACATATGTAACACAAAAAGACATTTTGTTCTATTCTGGGAGAAATATTATTTCAAAATTGTCTAGTTTTGTAGGTTATTACGACATATAGGGAATCATCAGTGGTTGGTCGCTACAATAACTTCAAGAGCAATATAGAATGAAGAACAGATCTATCTACTTTTCACCTTGTGAGTTATGATACACAGGCAACATCTAAGAAAATTTTAGCCATCAATTTCATTTCTATTTAAATCTAATTTTAAAAAAAATGTAAATAAAATACAAATCAATATCGAAAATGATCTAATTTTTCAACTGTTTTGTGAAACAAAGTACTTTCATTGATTATATCATTTTCTCTTCTCTGAGATACAATATCGCATAACTTGTTTGTTGACAAATTAATTGCTGCATAAGGAGACCGATATCTATGCAATTCACATAAAAATGCTCTATGAAGAAATTGTAATTCGTTTCTAAAATTAAAAAAATTAAATTAATATAAATGACATCTATCAAACAACTATTACATAGGTTCAAATTGAGTTTCAGGAAAAAAAATTTACAAAATTATGTCCTCAATGAAAAGAATGTTAACATAGGAGGCACATAGTGGCTTACACAGGGTGGTGGAGGAGGGAGGACAATTTGAAAATTCCCCGGGCTCCCACTTGAGGAGGACCCAAATGATGCTTTTTTAATTGATTAACTATTACGCAAAATGCAGGGCCCCCCCTCCTCTGGCCCCTAAACAATGGAAAATTCCTAGCTACACCCCTGGAGGCACAACAGAGATGTAGCTGAATTTGAATGTTTCAGTAAAATTCCAAAACCGTGGTCAAAAATGGAATTATGTTTTAGCTTTTCCATCAACATACATGGTTAAACTAGATTTAGTGCGTAACAAACTTAATGAATAAGCAAATAAATAGACTGGATGTAGCCACTAGAGGAGACCATCGCCTTGCTTTGGCTACATTAAAGCTTGAAATTTTAATATTGTCAGACTGCAGGAGGCACAAGATTTTCATTAGCTTTATTTCATTTTGTAGTGAATTCAGCAATTATAATTTTTATTGTTAAAATAAAACTATTTTTACAATTAAAGTGATAATATTGGCTGTTTTTGCATTCGATTCTGAAGATTACGACTGAGTGCAGTGTTTCACAAAACTACGCAAACCCAGTTGCGACCTGCATATTTTCTCGAATTTTTGTGCAAATAAAGCCATTGTCTGCTGGAGTTCTATTTAAGTTTTCTTTCCGTCTTTTGCGCCTTCTTCAATAGTGGCTTTTCTATGAGTCTCAAATGTTTGTCCAGCAGCTTTTGTGAGAACTCTCCAACTGTCCTCTCTCAGGGGTTATCTGCTACCAGAGAATGCTGCCAGGTACTTTACTCTATCCCAGTGAGGGCGAAATGGCGCCTGAGTGGATCTTTATAGCGCTTATGGGGGCACCTCTGTAACTCCATCCTACTCTGAGCTCAACAAAGAAAATAACCTTTTCATGTAGTCTTCTCCCATGCGGGATAAGTGTTATTGACAAAATAAAAATTAATAAATAGATATAAGTGTTTTTTTTAGAGGGGGGCGCTGGC
The DNA here is from genome assembly GCA_021533235.1 of Biomphalaria straminea. Classification (NCBI taxonomy): domain Eukaryota; kingdom Metazoa; phylum Mollusca; class Gastropoda; family Planorbidae; genus Biomphalaria; species Biomphalaria straminea. The sequence continues at coordinate 33,768,394 of JADKLZ010003886.1, forward strand.
AGATTTTTTTTAAAGTAAAAATACGAAAAGGGGGCGGTAGGCCAAAAAAGGTTGAAGACCACTGATATATACCAAGTAAATACTACATGGTGAAGAAGAAGGAAGAAGAAAGACAACAATACTGTCCCATCTGCCTCACAGGAATCACACAAGCTTTTTCTTGTAAAGGCACAGTGTAGGAATATGAAGACATTTAAGATCTTGCCTCCAACAGAAGAGAATAGTGTGTAGTTTATAAAGTTAAGTTCCTCTTTCAGACCTTGCAGTCTATAGGGCAGATGATGTAAAGGTCATCTGTTTCTGTGGCATGGTTAATGAGGGTGTCATGTGACCAGCACAACAACCAACCGCCTTTAGTTTTCCCGAACTAATGTAAGGTGCCCATTAGAGCTGGGTGGACTCAGAGGCACCCAAAGAACCTGACATTCGTCAGTATTCGAACCCCGGTATGGAAGTCAAGCACATTTAAGAGCCAATCTCCCTTTTCTGGCCACTGGAAGAAATCGTATTCTATGGATATGAGTTTTAGAAACCTTTTACCCAACTTTTGGAGTACTGAAGGCCATAAAAGAATTGCAAAAGTTTGATTGCATAATTATTCTTCCAGTTTATAGGTACCAAATTTATAAACTTTTTTATATTTTAAACAACAATTGGTTCATTATTTAAACATTATTCAAGTGCAAAGAGTCCCAATTTAACAAAATAATTAGATCTACATTTACTATTTTCTCCCTAAGTAACTTAATAATAGACTGTTTTCTCATCATTTTAAAACATGTTGTTACCTTTTAATACAACATCACATGAAATATTATGAATGTTGTTTGCTAAATCAAAGGCTTTAAATGTGAGAGTTAAATTCTTGGATACAACAGAGACACCAGAAGGAGGTCCAGACTCTAGAACCAAACATGCATATCCAGAGTTGTCTGATGTGTTTGGTAGATTATAGGTCAAAGTATCATAAAGATTAAACACTGGTAACTCAGGGCATGTTATATTTGGTATCTCTGCATCTGGAAAAGAAAATGGGGATTTACATAATAGTTCTATTGACATGATACACAAATGTCATTAATATTATTCAAAAAAATTCAAGAAAATAACTTTGCATTTAGCCTAAATATTTTTGCAATATATCTTGTTCTCTATATTTTTCTTGGACATTTCTATAATTTGTTTATTGTTTTGTGTGTAGAATATAATTGCAGTTGACTCTTGATAGTCAATCAGTTATGGGATCTTAGAAGTGAGAGATTAAAGAAAACATTGATTAGCTTTACTTTAAAGAACTGAACCATTTTTAACAAGAAAACTTATTTATGGTGGAAATAAGATTTTCTCTTATGACTTTCAAAGACAAATGATATACAACAGATGAAAAAGAAAAAATGTATTGATCGAAAAATAAAAACCATATTTCTCTGCTTTTACATATTGTATTAAATTACAATGTATACGTATAATACAGCATACATTAATTACATCAATTTATTTGGCTGTGTAGGATTATTAAGTGTCAGATAATTTTTTAAATAGGTCAAGAAAGTAAATGTATCTAAAAAAAGAAAAAAACTCAAAACATTATCTAATACCTTTTTACTTTTTAGTAAACAATGATTTGATTTTAAATCCTTGTGACTTAGGTTTCTATATTAGTTATTACATAATAATAGTAAAGCACTAAATTTGAAAACTGATAGTACCTTCACAAATGGGTGCCTCTCCACTCCAGTAAGCTGTTCCATTACTATACAGACAGTGTAGAGTATCATTAGTTTTAGTCTTGTATCCAGGCCTTGTACATTTGTAATGAACTGATTGACCTACTTCATAGCTATACTGAACTATTTGCTCAGTGCCAGCCAAAGTACCAGGATCTCCACAATGCATTCCTAATTTTTAAAAAAATGAAAAATATCATAAAAATCCAAATAGTATCAGCATACTAAGCTTATCATTGAAAATATCATAGATTTTCTTTTCTAACCTTGACAAATTAAGGAATCGAAGCCCCAGAGCCCATTTCTCTGACACACGACAGTCGTATTTCCTAGAGAAGATCTTCCATGAAGCTCATATCCTTTATCACCATCACATTCAAATTCAAATGAACTTCCATAGGTTGTATCATTGATATCTTGCGGGATAACTCCAGACATTTTAGCCAAAGGTGGATAGCTGCAGTTGACAGCTAGTGTAAACAATAATATATTTTTGTATAAATATACATATAGATAGGAAAGTATTTAATCATTTCTTTGCTGTTTTTGTTCATTAGATTTTAAATAATAAATATTTCTAATTTACATGAATGCTAATAACTCACTTTTAGAGAATGGATGAGAAAAATAGAACTAGAGTATTGGACTTTATTGAGTAAAGCTTTATTATAGAAAGCAGATCACTCTATCATGGAAAGCAGATTACTCTATCAAAGAAAGCTAATGACTCAATCATGTTAAGTAGATAATTCAATCATGGGAAGCAGATAACTGCATTATGGAGATCAGAACATTGAATGCAATAGATATAGCTCTTTACTTTTTCATTGCTGTATATACAGTTAAAGAACCTAATATATGCATTGTGAACAAAATAGGGTTCACATAACAATAGTAAAATTATAACTATTTTGAAGTATTGCAGGTACTGGCGCTTCCATGCTGAGTCTTATGCCGATAAGTCAAACAGAGGTAACACTCAAATAATGAAATCAAATAACACAGGCGAAAGGCCAAAAATATAAGTAAGTCACACTAATAGCAAATGTTGAACAAGAAGTTTAATAATAACGAAGGGAATCATCGAATGTCATCAAGCTACAGCTCTATGTTTATAAAACCTGCATCTCTATAGGCTATTAAAAGTAGTTTGTTTACGATTTCCTATTTTTCCTTAAAACCTCATCTTGTTTTTTTAATTCTTAGCATTATTGTCTCTAAGTCAAAACATTCCTTTTTTATGAAACAAATAACTTTCCTGACAAATTCCTAATGGTGCCATAATGGTACTTAACAAAGAGAATAAAATTAAAGTAAATTTTATTTTATCTCTTACACAATATAAAGTTGTCAGTAATCAATAGAGTAAAAAGTTCCCCTTTCAGACCTTGTGGTTTATAGGGCAGATGATGTAAAGGTCATCTGATTCTGTGGCCTACGGTTAACGAGGGTGTCATGTGGCCAGCACAACGACCAACCGCCTTTACTTTTCCCCAACTAATGTCAGGTACCCATTAGAGCTGGGTGGACTCAAGGGCGCCCGAAAATCCCGAAATAAAAATCCCAGTCTTCACCAGGATTCGAACCCGGGACCTCCAGTACGGAAGGCAAGCGCTTTACCGCTCAATAATTGCTCTATAATCAATAACCAACTGAAAATTGGAAAACTTACCAAAACAGTGAGGATTATCTCCCTGTAAACTGAAAGTCCCGTTACTGTTAGGAGCACAGTGTAAAGATTTAGTTACAGTGGCACAGTTCTCACACTGTTGCTCACACACAATTCTCAAGAATTCTCCAGCTTTTATAAAACTTGAATTGGGTGGGTCACGGCTCAACTCTAGCTGACTTTTTGCTGGCACTGGACACTCAATTACTATAAAAAAAATATAGAAATGCAAAAAGTTAAAAGGGGCTAACCGTAAAAAATGCAGATAAAAATTCTTAAAATTAAAAAAAAAATATATATTTGTATAAGAAATATACACCTGGAATCAAAAGAATATATTACGATAACATTGTACAATTATTATTATTATTATAGCTTTTATATAGCGCTACTTTCATGCTTATAGCATGCTCAGAGCGCTTTGATCCAATCTCATTTGTGGACCAGTGAGGGGGAGGGGGTATCTAGAAGTTGGTTTCCCGTGCTGCCTTTGGGCGCTCAGTAAACACAACTCTGCTCGAGTCGAGTGTCAAACCTCGAGCCCCCTTCTAGGTAGCCAAGCAAGCCAAGCTCAAGTCGCACTTAGCCTCTGGACCACACTTCCCACAATTAAGTGAAGCAAACCATTTTAACAATGTACAATTAGATAAAATAAGAGAATTTTATTGTCAAAACAAATGGAAATGAATTATGACTACAATTGTCAACCTCCATGCATTGCTACTATAATAATAACAATATAGATGTGAAAATAAACCACAGACACTTGCTCTACATTACAATTTTAATCTGCACAAATATTTTCAATAGTTAGACATAAGCTAATATTAAACTTACGTATACAAGTGGGAGGTATATCTTTATCACCATATCTCCAGTTTCCATTGCTAGTACAGAGAGCAAGTGATGATCCATTTAATGCAAATCCAAAGTCACACACTATCTCTACTGTCTCATTAAACATAAATCTGTCCTTTTTAGACAGAACTGTGCCATTAACAATACTTGGTGGTGGATGATCACAAAACTTGCCTGTAAAGTTAGGGAAAAAGGAATTTCTATTCAGAATCAATTAATAAAATTCATCTCTTAAAAAATAAAATTGTATCAAATGCATTTTAGTGCATGAAGGAAATAGAGCTAGATTAAGGATTGCCTTAACCACACTAAGTATCTAAAGAGAATTGTTTCTTATAATGGAGAAACTATTAAACATAAAACACAAAATAAAAATATCTATACAACTTTAATTACATATCATTCTCTAATTCCTTTTCTCCTGTAGAAATGTTAAACGATGTAGACTACTAGAATACAGATACAATTAGTACTCAATATTTGATAACAGTTGTGTTAAAAAAAATCAAACCAAGATACAAGAAAGGGATAGGGCTAATAAACTAATTTCATACAGTATATTTAATCAAAAATATTAATTAAATAAAACATTTTTTACATACGGACACATGTATGATTAATGTGATAGACATGTCCTGGTTTAGTTCCATCCTCTCCAGCTGGCAAGATAAATCCATTGGTATTGTTAGCAGTGTACAGATCAAACCCCTCATCACAGGAACAGTTATAAGAGCCATCAAGATTGGTACACTGCTGATGACATATGGGAGTACTGCTGCTACATTCATCTATATCTGTGAATAATAATGCATTCATAACTTTAAAAAAAAACGTTTCGTTCTTCATTGTTGAAGCTAATTAGTAATCTAGTATCTATGTAGATTGTTTTTTAAATTTCAAAAATGTAAACAAGACATTCAACATGCCAGTCTATGAGAATGAAAATTAGTTGAAATGCTAGAAACAGAAGAAATAATTATTTATGGAAAACATATCAACATACCTAAACAACTAAAGTTTGTCATATTGTATCCATCTTGACAGATGCATTCATAGGAACCAAATACATTTACACATTTCATTAGGGGATCATGACATATGTTCACCTTTTCTGTACACTCATCTGTATCTGAAGGAAATCAACAGCAAACATTTCGTAAGCATTCTTTATAAAATCATAAATAAAATAAACATTATCTACATAATTTTGTAGGTTTAAAAAAGCAACATAATTTTATTTATGGTTTATTAAATGCTTCAAGGTTTAAGCTTGCTTGTGTTTCTCATTTGTGGGAGAAGAGGAAAATAGTTATGAAATCTGAGAAATGAGAGATAGACATTTAAGTCATTTGGAGGATGCGTTTTTACTTACCTATTCATTTAGTCAAAATACAAAAAAAGTACAAAAATAAAAATTGTATTTTGGGTGTGCACTTCTGGTTCAGCTTAGTATACTCCAAAAAAAATGGTGATGCCTTTTCATAGTTTGTAAATCAAAAAGATCAAATTAATTTGTTTAAAATATTCTCTTTTAACAATCAAATTTTTTTATTAAAGAAAATAACAAAGCAATAATTAATAATCTGCAGAAAAGTAGATTATGCTTTGGAAGAATTTTTTTGAGATATAATAATAAATAATAAAACTTAAATAATACTGGTATTGAAAACATTTTATCAGCCTTATAGAATCTACCATACAAAACAAAACCTACAACAGTCATTGTATTAGAAAAAAAAACTTTTTAACAGAAAAGTTATACAGAATGACAGTCATTGTGGATATGCTTCTAGCTGTCATCCAGATGGTCCCAAGGTCAAACCCTATTTGTTAGTCATTCCATGTCACCTTAAAAGAGGCTAGAACTAAGTTACAATAAACTCCTGAAGAAATACTAATAATGAAAAAATAACACCACATTCTTACCAATGCAAGAGTCTTCAAAATTAAGTTTTCTGTCTTGATTACATTTGATCACAGCCTCTGTTGTATTAGTCCTATTATTTTTTAATCCTCCATAACAATGTAGTGTAACACTTTCATTATATTCAATAGTCCAATTGAAGGTTGAGTAATATCCATATTTTACTAGAGGCAGACTGCAAGTCAGTTCTATGCAACAAAATATAAAAAAAAATAATTATATAAACTTGACTAAACTTAGTTAATTTGTGGCACACTAAATCCAACCAACTGAAGGTTAAAAATTAAAAACCTTATATTTATTTTTTTCAAAACTTGTATAGCGCCTTTGAAACAACTCTTGCTCTAATGTTGAAACAATTCTAAATATCAAGATTTGCAGAGATTTAATCTACAAGAATCTAAAAAGTTTAGCTGACTACAAGGAGATTAAAAAGCAGTGAGAAAGCGATATTTTCAAACAAAATCAAGAGAAAAAAAAATACTTTTGCAAGTAGGTGCTGAATGACTCCAGGTTTTATCATGGAGACAGACAATCTGTTCTGAGCCAATCAAATCAAATCCAGGATTACAAAAATACTTGACAATTGTTCCATGTGTGCTGTTAGATCCAATAGTGTAATTGTGGTATCCATTCAATAGAAGTGGAACGTCAGCACAATTTTCAGCTGTAAAGAAACAGACAAAAAAATCCTTTTACAAGTCATTTGTTTATTCATTCCATCCTTTTTTTTTTTGCATACATCTTCTCCCATAAGGCAGTAAGTTTCAAATCTGTTAACAGCTCAACAAAACATTTATATCACGACTAGTTTTAGGCAAAGTTTTTAGTCATTTTTTCCAAGAAACAAGAAGTAAAAGAAACTATCATCAGATCTTGGTCAGTTTATATTTTATTTTGAGCAATCTTACAACTCAAGTACATTGAAATAAAATCTGTAATGAGGAATAATTTCTGATAAGCCATAAGCAAAGTATGTAAAGTTTCCCTTTTAGACCTTGTGGTCTATAGGGCAGATGATGTAAAGGTCATCCAATTATGTGGCTTATGGTTTATGGGGGTGTCATGTGGCCAGCACAATGACCAACTATCTTTACTTTTCCCCAACTATGGTCAGGTACCTATTAGAGCTGGGTGGACTCAAAAAGAGGCGCCCAAAGATCCCAGAATTAAAAATCCTGATCTTCACCAGGATTTGAGCCCGGGACACCCCGGTTCAGAAGCCAAGCGCTTTACCGCTTGGCCACCGCACCTCCCTGATAGGCTATATTGTACTATAATGATGAAACATGGGGTGTCAAGTACATAACATGACATGGGGTAACAAGATGACTACACACTACATAAAGGTTGTGAATATATTTTCACTGTGTTACACAAACTTGGAATCATCCTGTGCTTTACGCCTCCATGCCTGGACTTAATGCTGTTCTAGATCTGCCTCTATGTCATCAAGCCCCCATACTCATGGTCTGCCTTTGGAATGCAAACATAGAACAGCATCAACAAACTCACCACAATAATATCATTATTTACCTTGACATGAACCTGCCGGTGACCACTGTCCATCTCGTTGACATGTTGAGGTGCTGGTCCCATTCATCGCAAAGCCTTCAAAACACTTGTACAAAACTGAAGCATTGTATGTGACATTATGCAGAGATTCAATGTAGCCATTTTGCAGAGCTGGTGGTATCCCACAATACACAACTGAAATTAAACATTCACATTTAGTTAGCATACAAAATAAATTAACTAAAAATTATTATAATGTTAGCAAGTTACTGACCTTGACATCTGGGATATCTCTTAAAACTGTCAGATCCCCAGTGCCATACTCCACCCTCTCTGCAGACTGCCTGTAATGTAGCAGTGTAATTGTATTCTTCTTGCTCAAAAGCAAAACCAGGACTGCAGGATATGTTGACAGAGTAACTTTCTCCTGCCAATCTGTTGACATCTTTAATGATTTGCATATTTGTAGCATCTGGAATCTCTTCACAATCTACAAATCAAAAATTAAAATATTTGTGTTAATTTTGTATACAAGTGCATGTTGTTATTTATTTATTCCATTTGGCATGGGAATTATATTGTTATGAGAAAAGAAATTTATCATGTTATTTCATAAATTGAATTTATTCATACATTCACTTATAGTGCTGGTATTTATTGCATATTGTGTTGAAAGGAAATTAAGGTGGGAAGATAAAATAACCAATAACGAATATTATTCAAATACAAAAACAAAACCTCATAAAATACTCATAAATGACACAAAGATAAAGGCTTATACCTCATTCCATATTCTAGGACAAATTTGTACAAATGCTCCTTCTTCCCTAGTTCTATTAGAGCACAGAATAGGTTGCCTGTGCCAACCAAGAAAACCAATGACATGGCAGAATTTAGACATTGGTTAACATGCATAACTAAATGCATGACACATAGGATGTAATCATCTTTTTTTTTGAAGTAACATCTGTATTTTATAAGATAAGGAAATGCTGCAAAGTGCAGGGTGCTAGGACATTTGTGATTTCATAAGCAGAAGATGCATTGGCATGCTTGGGCAAGTTCACAGAATGCCATAAGGTTGACTCCCATACGAAATTCTGTATGATGATCTAATAGAAGGCAGGAGAGTATCAGTTCACCAATTTTAAAGGTATACTGATACTGAGGCACTAGATAGATCCATATGGAGAGTGAGTATAAAGGAAGACTCCTAGATTGCAGATAGCAAAACCACCAGAAATAGAATGAAGGTTAAAGTGCAACAGCATCTAGTGCTTACAAATGCCCAGTCTGTCACCTTAGCTTTGTATTAAGGATTGGCTTTTGATCAGAGAAGTGGCACAGGGAAAAAAATTATATCTCTAGACATAAAATGCCAAGGATAACTGACAAATATTATTATTTGAAACTTTAAACAATTTCTTCTTAAATGTTAGACTAAAAATAATACTAATGAAGAGCTTTTCAACTGAACTTTGATTTTTTTTTTTCAAAATTATCTTTAATGTATGCATTTATATTTCTCTTCATGAATAGAATATCTTAAGGTTACATTTTATTTACTGTTCTTTAACTTGGAAAACAATGTTTATAGTCTATAATTTCAAAAGAATTTTTGTTTATAATAGGTCAGAGTCAAAGCTAATCAAGTCAAATCTAAATGGAAAATACCTGCTGATATTTTGGCCTTAAAAGAACTTGCAGATTCTGAGTTTGAACTGTATTTGAAAGAAACACCTTTATCTAGATTGAAAAGTGGTAACTGTGAAACTGATGAATTAATTGTGTTCAGCAACACAGTGTCGTTTATATCTTGTGTTCCATTGTAGATCTAAATACAGAAACATATAAAGCTTTTTTTAATCCATATATCATCATTTCTTTCAAAGGATTCAATCTCAATCTCAATCATCAGAATACATGTTTTTAATACTTTTTCATTGATGTTTCTTAAAGTGTGCCTTCAAGATAACAAGAAATGGTATACGAGGATCAATCTGTAAGGATAAAAATAGTTTCAAGACCCTATAATATAAATTGGTAAACATTTATCTGTTATCCTTCATCCATCATAAAACCTTTTTGTAACTGTAATTTGTATAGGATATTTTTCTTTGTCTAAGACAATAGAGTTCACTTAGCAAATATTTAGGCCTAAATAAAAAATATTAAAACAAAGGGACACATCTAATCATTTTGATAATTTCAGCTGCAAAGGATTTAATGTATAATTTAAAATAAAAGACTTAATTTAATATTGTTAAATGTCACCTTTAACCAATTACTTGATCCATCAAATTGTAGATCAGTCATCATCACACTAAAGTCAGTCTGAAGTTCATTATCAAATCTCCAAAGGCATTCTTTCAAGATGAGTTTATTTCTCAACTCAAGACTGGCTAAGGTAAATGTTGTAATGAAACTGCAACCTAGGAGATTTATTTTTTGTAACATTATCTAGGAAATGCTACATTGAAACAAAACTTTATAACTATGATACCAACTAAAACTTAAAAAATTGTCTTAAAAAAATACAATTACCTTTCCTTATATTGGCAAACATGTATTTATTTTGTTGTTGATTTACTCTAGCTCTAATAGTAACTCTAGAAGAACTAGATATGAAAATAGCTCTTTTGGTATTGGCTTCATGAAGTACAAAACTGACTGGACTGATCACAAACTCAGAATCTTCATTGTTTCCTATTTCCAGTGTGGTATTCTC
>JADKLZ010003886.1:33822170-33834610 GCA_021533235.1 Biomphalaria straminea
AAGGTAGGTTTCAATATTTTTAGAAAAACAAAATCATAGCGAAATTCTATCAAAGGCAAATGACAGAGAAGAATGGAGAAAGAAAGCTGACAGATCTTGTGTGTGGCCCCAATGGTCCAGCAGACCCAGGGATAGGTGAGTGTAAATGTGAAGTTAGATCTGAACATGGCTTAACTGATATATTGTAATGATTGATCTAATTGTTTTGTAAAGGGTCAATCTCTATTCAAAGCCTCAAGAAAAATACAATTACAAATATATAAACATTGGTTCCCGGTCACTTCATCCCCGGTCACTTCATCCCCGGTCATTTCATCCCCGGTCACTTTATCCCCGGTCACTTCAACCCCCGGTCATTTCATCCCCTGGTCACTTCATCCCCTGGTCACTTCATCCCCCGGTCACTTCATCCCCCGGTCATTTCATCCCCAATTAAATATTTTATATATAAATATGATTATGTAGAATGCTTTTCGACATTTTATGACATGTTACTAATGCTTTTATGGTGTTTCCTCTCCCGCTATGTATTCTTTATGAGAAATCTTATATTATAAGGTAAATCTGGATTTGTACTTAGCCATAGCGAAAGGATCAAAGGCCAAGGTGTGGTACAAGTAGTCGAAATCTTTTGAGAGGTAGAAAAAGTACGATTAGAATAATTATGACCGTGACGCTGATAACTTGTCATCAAGGGCCAAGGTGTGGTGTAGGTAGTGGGAATCTTTTGAGAGATAGACGTGCGATTACAATAATTATGATCATGCCGCTGATAACTTATCATCAAAGGCCAAGGTGTGGTGGAAGTACGACCATTTTCACTTTTTTTTTTTTTCAATCGAAATTTATTGAAAATGGGCGCGTCATTTTTAGCCTTGCTTATTGTGTACAAACCATTTATAGTTTTTAATGTCATTTAGTTTTAATTTTATTCTAATCTATCGTGTTACAATTGTGTCATTTAAATAAAAAAATTAATACATTATATATTGCTCTTTAATGATTTTTAAAAATACAATTTGTTAGATAAAATGATGAAAATATCAGGGGATGAAATGACCGGGGGATGAAGTGACCAGGGGATGAAATGACCGGAGGATGAAGTGACCGGGGGATGAAGTGACCAGGGGATGAAGTGACCGGGGATGAAGTGACCGGGGATGAAGTGACCGGTCACCTAAACATTTGGTGTATGTTGGCGCATTTGAAGTATACGCGATAATATGAGAAACTACTTATTAATTGTTGTTTTAAATTATGTCCAACTTATTTGCATAGTAAAAAGATTTTTTCTCTGTAAAAAAGTTAAATTTTTGTAAAGTAGTATTTAGTAAGACAAAACTTACATGTTTTAGAAATATCATTGTAAAAAAAAATTTTTTACCAAAAAACTAAAACCATTTGCATATATGTGTTAAAAAAGGTAAATAGTCAGCTCCCTTAATGAAAAAAAAAGCCTCAAGCGTTTGTTTCTATTAATAGTGATTAGTTGTAGACATTGTGTATTTTTATGGAAAAAAAAAACTGCTTGCATAACTGATTTTAAAAATAAGATTTTTCGTTTTCAGAAAAGAAAAAAAGTAGCCGTTGCATCAGAACTTTGAATGATAATAACTATCATGAAGTCAGATTTTCATTTTCTCTTCTAGTATCTGAGATCTAAACGGGACGGACGGACAGACATTCCACAAAAAACTAATATCGTCTTTTGCCCTTTCGGGGGCGCTAAAAATGAAGTGAGGCTCGTCGATATTTAAGTGTTTTCTTATTTATATGCGAAGGGCATGGGCGCCCGCAGGATTTTTTGCAGGGGGGTGCAAGCACTTGCATTTCCAGGGGGGGGGGACAGCGGGAGCGATCACCCTCCCCCCAACTTGGCTGACCCCCCCCCCGAGAAGTAATAAAGAAACCTAAGAATTAAGATATGTAATGTAAATCCGTATTCTGTAGTAACTCCAAAAATCCAAACGTTTTTTTTTTCTCGGCAGTAACAACTCAATATTCAATGTTTTTCTGCCAGTAGTTTCTCTTTCCTCGAGATAACATCTATGACGTTTTCCTCGGGTGGTCAAGATGGTTTTTTATTATGCAATCGATGTTACTGCTGAGCTGCTGTTGAGCGGCCACTAAGTTAAGTTGGAAAGACTGCAACACCAAAGAAAATGGTTCAAGAACAGATGAATAATTGACGACAATGATAAATAACTCTGGAATCCTCGATACACCATAATGAATCTCCACCCTGGGACGAAAGCCCTCTTCCTACTATAAGGGACCATATTGAAAACACATTGAAAACTTAAAAGAAAATCTGACTACAGACCAACAGATCTCAAGGAAATGGAGAACTGTTTCCTTCAAACCAATTATCCTAGTAATCAGTGGATCTAAATATACACCGATGGATCTTCCCATAAAGCCACCACAAATGGAGGAGCTGGAATTCTCATCGAATGGCCAGATGGAGAAAAACTAGAAAAATATATTGCAACTGGACAGCTCCCTGACAGCCACAGAGCAGAAAGGGAAACACTAACACTAGATGCTAGCAAATCATCCAAGTTCCCCCCACAGTCAGATTGTCTTACTAACCGATGCGAAAACTACCTTCAAAAGCTTACAAAACTCAAATTTCTCTTATATTAAAAAGCTCAGAACAGCACTTACAAAGCTCAACAACAACAGCAAAAAAAAAAAACAACAACTGTTATTCAATGGGTACCAGCTAGAAGGAAATGAGAAGGCTGACACACTCGCCAAGAGTAGGAGAACTGACAAATAAACTCTGCACTCTATCCAGAAGAAATGAAATATATGAGAATATATGAGAAAATAAATGAGAAATGGACGAGCTCACATCCAAATCACAGAAAGATGATGCTTACTATAAGCTATCCCGACAAGATCAACGTCTAATCTTTCGGCTTAGGGCCGGACACAACAGAATGCGACAACACATGTACCGGAAAATTGGAACCAGTGAAATCTACAAATGTGGAATGTCACCAGAGAATGCCGACCACGTCCTCCAACACTGCGCTCTTTGACAAGATGCCATATAAGACTCTGGCCCCAAAACACCCCAATAGAAATAAAACTATATGGAGAGCTCCCTGATTTGGAAACCACTTCGCAGTTCATCTCATATATTGATCTAGTCATCTGAACCCTCCAATATAACAATGAGAACGAAGAAGAAGACGACGACAATGAAAAGACAAATCAGAAACACAAGAGGAGGAGACATTTACTAAACATGTGCAGTTTATCTGGTTCATTTGCAGTCGTTATTTTAAGATCCACCAAACAGTCAAAGATCTCTAAGTTGAGACTTTAAGCTTGAATAGTTTCGTATTTTTCAGTTCATTGTGGCTCACAAAAAGAGATAACTTAAGCACCAACGCTATTTCTAGAGACTGATACGGAAGAAGATTTCTAGCCATAACAGGGCAGCCTTGACCGAGTACGTTAGACACATGTAGCATGTCTCTCTGAGCCACATGAACTAAACTAATGAAGTCGAATACAATCGCAATCAACAAACCGAACACTCAAAGACATCTGCTCAGTGCCTGAGATATCTGCAGTTTCATCACTAAAATGCCCACCAAATGCAGTGAATTCGTGATGCTGCAGCTTGTAGTTTTTGGGCTCTTGCTGCTGCCAGTGCTACGTTGATCCAAATCAACGTTTTGACTCGAATGACGACATTTGAAGAACTTTCTTGTATCTCTTCTATTGTAAACTGGTGCACGTGTTTAACCCGCTGTTTTATCGAGCGCTGTCACCGACCGCAACTATATAGCATTTTGATATCACATCGAAAGATAATTGGCAAAAAAAAATAAATTCTAGACCTTAGCTAAATAAACAAATAATTGTAGCATTGTACTACTCAGAATCCAGGGGGGTGCAAGTGCACCCCTTTGCACCCCCCCACCTGCGGGAGCCCATAGCGAGGGGCGTTCAAGAAATTACACCTCAAGTACGCCTGCAATCAGCCTGATCGTCGTAAGATTGTCTATAAGTTAAATTATACCTTTTGCGGGGACCTTTTTTATATTTTGTCACACAAAAGTCGTCCACACAACGATGTACAAGAGTTGTGAGCATTTGAGCCATCCTGACACCGGAAAGTGGCGAAGAATCCAGTGGCGTAGCTAGGGTGGGGGGAGGAGGGGGAGAATTTGAAAATCCCCCCAGGCACCTACCTGAGGGGGGGAAATGAGTTTTTTTACATTAAAAATTAAGTATTAAGCTAAATGTAGGGGCCCCCAAGGATGTCAGTCCCCCGGGCCCCCAAACGATGGAAAATTTCTAGCTACGCCCCTGGAAGAATCACGTCACGCTAACTCCAAAACGTATGGAATTAATTTTGTAACATAGCGCTCTAGCAAAATTTTTAAAACACTTTTAAAGGTTCACATTAGAGGATGAAAGCCTTTTTACTTACAATATTGGAATCATATTTAATTCATACAAAAACTGTGCCCCTTGAACAATAAATAACCTAGCTTCTTTTTGTCCCCCCCCCCCCCTTTGTTGAAAAAAGGTTGAGCCCCCCCCCCCCCCTTGAGAGAAGGTCAGTCCCACCTAGGGGTTCGCGCCCAACTGTCTGATAAAAATACGATAAAGGTTTAGAGTTGAAGGCAAATATTGAAAAGTATATTTTGATCTATGATATTTCTTATCACTTTTTTTTTTAATTTTGTATTGCCAAGGACAAACTTTCACAAATTGAGTCCTTGGTTTAAACGGTGTACGTTACACGGCAGTAGTCTATTGGTAAATTATGTATAACAAGTTTACAAAGACAATTTGTGTGGAAACACAAACTCAAAATCGGCCAACGAAGTGGTCCACCCAGGCAGGCTTCAATATTTTCAGAAAGAACATCTGAATGAAATTATATCAAATACAAATTACAGATAAGAATTGAGAAAGAAAGTTGACAAATCTTGTGTAGTGCCCCCGCGGTCCAGCAGATCAAAGGATAGGTGATAGTGAATGTAAATTAAGATGTGAACATGGCCTAATGTGTCTTTTAATTGATCTAATTGTTTTGTAAAGGTTCATCCTCTCATTCTAATCCCCAAGGAAGAAATGCTATTGCATGTAATGCATCCTGTATGAATGATTTGCAATAAATTGTAGGTTACAGGATTAATAGTTGTTTTAAATTATGTCTAACTAAGTGTAACTTACAATGCATACTAAATAGGTTTTTCTCTTTAAAATAAATTGGTAAACATTTTTTTGTGTGTAAATATAGTACTTAGTATAACAGAACTTACATAACTAAACAATACAAATATAAAAACGAAAATTTCTTACAAAAAATCTGCAACCGTTTTCATAAATACGTTCCAAATAAGGTAAACGGTAGTCTCCCCTCAAAGATTTAAGTGTTTAATAGTTAATAGTTGTAAAAGTGGTGTATATTTACACTGCTTGCATAGGTGATTTAAAAAATGTGAATTTTCGCTTTCAGAAAAGAAAAAAAGGTAGCCGTTGCATCAGAACTTTGAATGATCTAAAATATTGTGATGTCCGATTTTCATTTTCTCTTCTAGTTTCTGAGATCTAAACGGGACGAACGGACGTACGGACAGACATATGGACAGACAGGCCACACAAAACCAATAGCGTCTTTCCCCCTTTCGGGGGCTGCTAAAAAACAAAAATATTAGTTAGCACTATTTTGCACTTTACTATCAAATGTGTTTCCACTTTGTAGCCCCAAGCAGTCTACATCTTGTAGTTGGCAACAGGGATTTTATTTCACTGTAGTGTTCTTGTTTATTGTGTTGATTTATTTTTAAATATACCCCCCCTTTTTTCTCTCTCTTTTCATTTCCTTACGTTTTTATTAAGAATCCTCTTTATGTCGCCATATTTCTTCATATTGAGAACGTTTATTTTTGTCTCTATGCCTGTTTCCTATTCCTTTCCTTCTTTATTTTCTTACTTTTTTTTTATTTTTTACATTCCATTATATCGTCACCACATTTGTTCACATCAGTTTCTCTTCTTTTTTTTCTCTTACTGTATTTTATGACACGTAAAAGATTTAGATAGGATCTTAAATATCAAAGTCTAAAGAAAGAGAAAGATCCCTAGGATTAGCTTATAGCGTCAAATCCTAAATATACACTCGGAACCTAACACTGACCTAAGTAAATGTAAACAAGAAGCAGGTAACTGTGTTTAACTTAGGAATGTCAATCCGTGGCGTCACTCGGGGCGATAAGCTGCCTTTCGTGTCGACCCTCCCCTCTTACAAACTATCATTGGTTTATTCTTTTTTGTTCAATCACAATCCCGTGAGATAATTAGGCTACTTGCAATCTTTGGTTAAAACACAACGATACAATGAGTGACGGCTCTGTTTCAAAATTTAGTTATTAATTACAAAGGGTTTATATTAAAATTAAGTTTCTTAGAATTAGAAAGAGATTTAACATCAATTAACTATTTCTATTCTCTTTGACAATACCATTCCCAGATGGACACTATTAAATAAATGTTTATCTTTTTATAAACATTAATTAGGGTCACATAGATAGAGCATTCACTTTCAATTCTATACCAAATAAAACGTTATCTGAAAACAAAGTTATAGAAGTTTAACCATACGACGGAAGTGAACTACAAGCGAAAAAAAAAATAATTCCGTCGGATCATAGAAAATAATTACGGAGAGAAAAGAGTTAAAATATATTTTCTTTCTTCGACTTGATTTTCAACAACAATTGAAACTATTCAACTTTAGAAGGTAAAAAAAAAAACAACAACATAAACATGTTCATAAAATTACAATTAAAATAGTTCAAGAACTTTAAAGAATCTTTTTTTTTTTTCTTCAATTAAAATTTCCCTTTGCTGGATTTCAAACCAGCAAACTTTATGAGAGTCAATGTCTTCTCTACGTTTTGGTTTTCAGAATATCTGAACATCGGGTCTGACTTTATCGTCAATTCTAAAATAGTTCTCGATTTGAATTATGCATTTATTTTTTGACAAGCTTTTTAAATGACAGTTAAAGGGTTAATTTTCTTTGAGGTCCCAAAGACAAATGATTTGCATTAAGCAAAATACTGGCCAATTTCAGCTACTTGTCTTCTCAGACTTAATATTTCTATTAAAATGTCGTCTTCGTAAATTATAGCATAAAGGAAACAAACATCGACCATTTCAAGCTAATAAAAACAACACATGCAAATGATTTCTCGTGTTTTCCGGCATCTTGTGATTTTGTTTACCTGACATTTTCTTCTTGTTTCTAATTTGTTTTTTGGTTTGAAAGGTTGGTTTTATTTGAGAATACTTTGTCAATAGTTGACTCTTTAGTTTGACTGTAGTTTTGTGTATTGTCAACATCTTTCAGTACTTCTGATAAAAACTCAGCCAAACAAGGTAAGGTCAATAGATCTAGAGCTCAGCCAAACAAGGTAAGGTCAATAGATCTAGAGTCAATAGATCTAGAACTCAGCCAAACAAGGTAAGGTCAATAGATCTAGAGTCAATAGATCAAGAACTCAGCCAAACAAGGTAAGGTCAATAGATCTAGAGCTGCCTCTCCAGCGTCCATAGTTTCAGAGGAAGAGTTTCAGTACCTGTAACCCAGTCATAGCTAGAAACAAAGTGACATCGAGCAGTCTGTGGAAGATTATTCTCCATTTTTTTCTTCTTTACGACAATCATAGTCACGACTTCAATGTCAATTGTTTTTTGTAGCTAAGTCATTCAACGGTCATTCAAACATAAAACAGACATCTCTAATTCACAGACGTAACTGTCATTCAAACGTACAACAGGCATCTCTAATTCAAAGACGTTACTGTCATTCAAACGTAAAACAGACATCTCTAATTCAAAGACGTTACTGTCTGTCACAAGACCTTTCCTATCGTCAAGGTGCCATATGTAATAATATCTCTTCTGACAATGATGAATGAAGACTTCGCCAACCTTATCTTGAGATGTAATAATAAAGTTGCTGTCCGATAGGAGAGTATACTTGTGATTGCCGGGGAATCTTCTATCTTGAACACGTGGTTGACGACAAGCGATTTGATTCAAGTCTTGTAAATGAATTATTTAAATAAATGTAGATCTAGAATTCACAATTAAAAGACTTTCTTGTAGAAAACAATATTCAGGAACTTTATTTGAACAAAACGTAAGTACAACTTATGTACAATGTAGATCAAATAATATGAAATAAAATCACAAAGGCTTATTAAACAGAGCTCTAACAAAGCATGACCTGCTCCTATGAATTTACTTCCTTCACTGCTTAATTCGCGCTCAAATTACAAGCTCTAGGCGGAAGTCAGGTGACTTCTTTTTTAAAACAACCAATAGAATCAAATCTTCCAGATCGAGCCAAGCTTTTCTTGGAATAACTATAAATAACTTCGTCAGCAGAGAGGATTGACCTTTGACTTGTGCAAACTAACAAATACATAATTTGTTTACGTGACACTGTCATTCAAACATAAAACAGACATCTCTAGTTCATAGACATACTCTCGAGCATTCTCTTTCATATAAGTTTTGTTCTTACATGTTTTCGATGCTCCCTCAGGAGTGAAAGAATCCTAGTCCAAAATGTCACGCACATCTGTATGGCTGAGGACAGGATTTTTGGGACCATTCGACAGTTTGAAGCTCTTGCCACACGCCTAAACAGACATCCCTAGGATCTTATTCCTTCTTGTCTGAACCATTCAACAATAACCTTAGAAACGGACGTCATGTAGTAAGAAGGTTGGATAAACAAGGGTGCAAAACTACACTAGTAGATTTATGTTTTAATTTTTAGTTGTTTGAGAACATCAAACAGTTGAAGGTCAAACTATAACGACAAAGTTAGTGGGAAAATACTTTTAAACAATGAATCCAATGAAAAGATGGATTGCAAAAAGCCGTGACTACACAGAACCGGATATGAAAATGTGTGGAATGGTGCTCTGTTGATTTGTCCTTCGTCGCCTACTTAGATCTATGTTATCTAACAATGATTTACAAGGAAGTAACATTTGATTGACTGATTTAGGTTAGCAAAAATAAAAGTATTGAGCTGGTTTTACAGTTATCTTTGCATGTCGTCATGGAGTTGTTCGTTTACAAAACAAAACTAAAGAATTTTAAGCGTAATGGAGATATAAGCAAATTTCGTTTATTCTCACTGCACATTCACTGCACATTCATAGTTATGACTAGTGTATGTAAAGTACATTACTCAATAGTAGCAGGTGCATAAGTTGTCCTTAACACTATAAGTATGTAGAGTAGCCTTTTTTTTCACTGACAGCGATTGTTTTATGACTACAAAATTAACTCCGAACTATTTCTTCTATGTCAAACGCACTTACATTTTGAAAATATTTATAGATAGCAGTTAATACTCATTAATGATAGCACATATTTATAAATATTTTAACTGTAGTCCATTTTCAGTAAGACAAAAAAACTGAATAGAAAATGTGGCCAACGAAGCATCCACTGTTGCCGTGAATTTTTTTGTGCGTATGTGTTTATAATTATTTCTTTACATATTCAAGAAGGAAGCCCAAGTGGATTATGTACGAGAGTCGATAGCGGTGCCCCAACTCAACGATCTTTTTGACATGTTGCTATATGAGCAGATGAATACATGTCATCTGTTTAAGTCCATATTTGAACTACGTTAAGCAAGAGTATCGTATCCTGTCTCTTATATTGTGTGCTAATCAACACATGTTTTGATGAACCTTATTTCAGAGTAGTTGATATTAAGATGAATTCAACAACAGTTCACGATAATTGGTTTCAAATGGACCCCATTCACCAAACGTAAACAAACAACATTTTCTCTATATGTTCTATACAAATTACGCAATACGTAAGGGTATCACGTGATCCATATTTTTCACTATTTTATCAATATTATGACGTGGCTAAATGTGTTTATTTACATTTGGTGAAGGAGGTCCATTCTGAAATTGTAATATTTTTGGTTCTCAAAAGATCTTTTAAAACTTTCAGCTTTCCCGATTAGTGGATTGTGCTGTGCGTTTCCTGCAATGAGTTTTTTTTATGATATGCTCAGAGCGCTATAGTCCAATCTCAAAGCACAATAGTCCAATCTCAGAGCACTATAGTCCAATCTCAGAGCACTATAGTCCAATCTCAGAGCACTATGGTCCAATCTCAGTGCGCTATATTCCAATCTCAGAGCGCTATGGTTCAATCTTAGAGCACCACAGTCCAATTTCAGAGCACTATATTCTAATCTCAGAGCGCTATGGCCAATTTTAGAGCGCTATGGTCCAATCTCAGAGCGCTACGGTCCAATCTCTTATGTGGACCCAATACAGTCTACCACGCAATCTTAATACAAAGAAACATTTGCTCAAATTCAATACAACTAGAGACATCGCATGAATGTGTATAACATGAAAATAAAGAAACATTCAGCTGGAGGTCATATTTTGAGACAGTAAAGATTTTAAAGCGAGCACATGAAAACTTTTTTCCCCATGAGATCTATCGATTCGAACGGCATACAAGTTTCTGTGTCTATTTCCTAACGGAGGCGGTGTGTGGTCCAATTTCATCCCCATTTATATTTTCTTATTTTACAAACATGTCACGAACTTTCTGTTTCTGAAACAGATGACCTTTACTCCATCTGCCCTATAAACCACAAGGTCTAAAAAGAGATGTGAACTTTTTTTTTCATGAGCTTTTTATAAAGCTGATGTTTTAATAATATATTTTTCTTTTATTACGACTGACCCAAAGGCCTCCCTTGAGTTTATGCGTAACACATACTCCCTCTCTTATCTTTTTTTTTCTACGTTGTTATATTATTTCTTTTTTTTTTTCAATGATCTAAGGCACTAAGCTCCTTAGCTTTTTTTTAAATAGTAATGACTTACAGCAGTTAACAGTAGAGTTTGTTTAACAATGTAATGACACATAACTGTTTCAATATTTCTTACAGAGAAGTAAACCAAACAAACCATGGGGATCAAGGACTCTATTATGGCAGCCAATCTGGCAACTAAATTAGTTTTCTGTATCATACTTTTAGCGAATGTTGTCAAGTAAAAGGTAATATTAGAAGAATTTTTAGTTTTGGATCATTACGTTACAAATTTTTTATTTTTAGAGGTCCCCGTGATGAGTTTAGTGTGGTCTGTCTGTCCATCCGTCCGTCCCTTTTAGATATCAAAAACTAAAATGCTATCAGGAACCCAAATTCTAGATATTTTACAGCCTGCAAAGTTTTGGTGCAGAGGCTACTTTTTGTTTTTCTAAAAGCTAACCAGCCGTTGTGAGGCAGTAGAGCTGGTCCCACGCGGTAGTCCTTCATATTCCTACAATATATAGCTACTATAAGATTGGCATGATAGTGGCGCATGTTAGACTATCTCGGATCAATAGGCGGACACATTGGGGCTCTCCTCAGAGTTTTAGTAAAACACACACTCTCTCTGTAATCTTGAAATGATTTTTGTTCTGACGAGCATGATTCATTTAGTTTATAAAATTTAAGATCAAGTAATAAAATAAAGTTGTTTTTTTTTTAAGAAAATGAAAATTTCAGGTAAATAAAAAAAAATCAAAATACATTCTTAGTCAATTTCTTTGTCAAATGTAAAAACTTTTTTTTTCTTTTAAGGGTTTTGATCATTAACCCCCCCCCCGCTGTGAAACTAAATGATTGTGAATTTTATGTAACGTCAAATAAATGCTTCTGATAGATTACGTATACGTAGATTAACTTCTTTGATTTGTTTCCACCATCATTACCAGCTGGATAGCTTTCTGTACGACATCATGGCATGTCTCACCGGGACTCTACATAGGTTTATGGAGAGTGAACACTTTTCCTATAGATGGTATTGGCATGGGTAAGTTTTTGTTTTTTTACATTTAATGCTAATATAAACTTTTTTTTTCTTGCTATGGTGTACAAAAATATTGTCCATACTCAAAGTCTTTTTATCTAACGAATAAAAAAAAATCTATAGCAATAGTGTGATATTGTGACTTCAAACTTCAAACTAGTGTACTTGTTGACTACAAACTGGAGTACTTGGTGACTACCAACTAGTGTACTTGGTGATTACAAACTAGTGTACTTGGTGACTACAAACTAGTGTACTTTATGACTACAGACTAGTGAACTTGGTGACTACAAACTAGTGAACTTGTTGTATACAAACTGGTGTACTTGGTGACTGCAAACTGGTGTACTTTATGACTACAAACTAGTGTACTTGGTGACTATAAACTAGTGTACTTGTTGTATACAAACTGGTGTACTTGGTGACTGCAAACTGGTGTACTTTATGACTACAAACTAGTGTACTTTGTGACTACAAACTAGTGTACTTGGTGACTACAAACTAGTGTACTTTGTGACTACAAACTAGTGTACTTTG
>JADKLZ010003886.1:33852992-33868423 GCA_021533235.1 Biomphalaria straminea
AATGTCTCGCTGCAGTCAGGCCTACTCTAACAAATGTCTCGCTGCAGAGCCAATTACGTTTCAGAATGTGTCCAAACTATCCAAGCTTTTGTCGCTTCTCACTACGAAGAGCTCATCTTGTTTGTAATTGTAAAATTATAAGCAAGCTGCGTCTAGATGAAACCAGACATGATGTTGTTGAATGACAGAAAAAGAGAAAAAAAGATTAAACAAACACAAATGTCCATCTTTGACTCGCAGCTCTTTACAAGCTGTCTTACTTGGTTGGAAATCCTTTAACTCTTGTCTTCCATAACATTGTATAAGGCCCCTGTTCAGAACGGAACGGTGAGTTGGTGTGCAGTTTGTGCACTGATGTACAGTGCAGGTTATTAACACTATTACTATCATTAGAATGAAGGATGGGACTCAGATATAGTATCTAAAAAAAAATAGTTCGGTACATTCAAATTATGGTTTTTTTTTTGTTTTTTTTTTTTGCTGTTGAGAGCTTGGTGACTGAGTGGTTAAGCGTTAGGCTACTGATCATGGAGTCCTGGGTCCTTGTGAACACTGGGATTTAGAATTTTGGGATTTTTAGGCACCTTGATTCCACCCAACTCTTGGTCTTTGTGCTGGTCACATTATTATTATTATAGCTTTTATATAGCGCTACTTTCATGCTTATAGCATGCTCAGAACGCTTTGGTCCAATCTCATTTGTGGACCAGTGGGGGGGGGGGTATCTAGGAGTTGGTTTCCCGTACTGCCTTTGGGCGCTCAGTAAACACAACTCTGCCCGAGTCGGGTGTCGAACCTCGAGCCCCTTTCTAGGTAGCCAAGCAAGCCAAGCTCAAGCCGCACTTAGCCTCTCGACCACGCTTCCCACATGATTCTCTGCTCATTAATCGTTGGCTTAAAGAAGCATTCACATCATCCATCCTATAGATCGCAAGGTCTAAAATGGGATATTTACTTTTTAAAAAAAAAATAATTGCAATACTTTCATTTTAAATTTTGTTTAAAATATATAAAATATTTTTTTTTATTGTTTCAGACAAAACGGACGCTGTCCAGGCTTTTGGTATCTTTGGTTTCATTGCTTTAAATGTTGGCTTTCTTCTCATCGTGTTTTACATGTTCTTGAAGAAGTGTAAAGGAAATAGTGAAACTGGACTTGCTGCAGCCATCACGCTCTTTGTCTCAGGTAAGCAACAGTCCCGAACGTTGTCACTAAGTAGGCCCTACTTGTAAGATTACAATTGTCAGCGATATGCATTACATGTCTTAGATCTGTTGGTTTATTACAAAGCTGATATCAACTCACTCTGTATCGTAAAAATTTTGTACACGTTATTTCTCCGACACACAATCCCAGATCAAAATGAAATTTTGCATAATTATTTCTTTTATTTTTAAAGACAAGAAGCAA
Organism: Biomphalaria straminea; assembly: GCA_021533235.1. Classification (NCBI taxonomy): domain Eukaryota; kingdom Metazoa; phylum Mollusca; class Gastropoda; family Planorbidae; genus Biomphalaria; species Biomphalaria straminea. The sequence goes on from JADKLZ010003886.1 coordinate 33,854,404, forward strand.
TTTAAAAAAAAACAAATTAGTTAATTAAATTAGTTAATTGCTAATTATTATATCAAACAAGTGAAAAGAAATAGTACTTGACTGAGGTAGTGATATAAGCTGACTTAGTCCCCTTTACAGGTCGCCACTAAAAAATGAAACAATATATAACTGTACAGACTTTTCTAGTTATAAGTACCTCACTGGAAGAGCGGTTAGCACATCGCACTGAAGAGGCGTGAGCCATAAGTGAATTCAGGTCGTACCCTTTTTTTGTAATATGCTTTTAAAACACCAAATACGGTTAAAATCTACCCAGATATTCCTTTCTCTATCCCCACCCTCCAATTCTCAAATAGTGCAGGTAAGTGTAATAGGAACATAACTTATTGAGAAATCATAAAATAGCGCTAAACAAACAACTATTGGTAAAAAAAATATTATTAATCGCACAGATTTATTGTATTTTTTTTTTATTTTTTATGTGGTTCTTTCTTTTTTTAATGGTCTTTTTCTGTCTCGTCTATATTATGTTTGCATTTACCATTGCAGCTGGCTGCTGGCTCATTTCTGTAGCCATTTTTGGCGCTAAAGTTGAAAATCAAAGCGGAAATTTAGGATACTCTTTTGCTCTGGCCGTCTGCGCACTTATCTTGGCCCTGATTGGTGGAATTCTGATGATCGTTGGAGGCCATGGTAAAAGTTCCGTAGACTCAAAATAAAAGTCAGCGCCGCCTAGACTACCTGAGACTGGTATGTGGCAGCAGAGTCAGCCAAGACAGAGTTAACAACATCATCCTCTGTCTTTCACATTTCGCACACCAATTCAGTTTTATCAATGGGTTAATGCTGCGATCTATTATAAAAGACATCAACCATGAACTTTTTGATTACAGAAATATAATAAATATACTAAAAAAATATTTTTTTTAAATCGACTGTATAATATTTTCTTTTTGACTTTGTCTCGCACTACCTCTTTTTTTTTCTTTCAAATTTTTAATATGTCTGGTTACGTAATTTCTCTTTTTACTTTAAAAAAAAAAATCATTTGCTAGACTAAAATGCGACAGTTAAATATGCATGGGGTATGAATGTTCTTGAAATATAGTAAAAGTTGTCCACACTTGTGCTGAATACTGGTAATGAATTGTCCTAAACGGTCCCAATTAGTCTTTTCTTTTTGTAATATTAATTTGTCGGCTCACTTCTCTACTGCAAGATAAACCGTCTGCAGTCTTTCGTCATAACAAACGCTATTTTTAACAATGTATTTATTTATTCAAAAGAGTGTAATGCAATGCTGTTATGATTCAGTGCAAGTAAACATAAAGCTTGTTTGACACTTCTTTTGTAATACAAATTATTTATTTTCTTTCGAGCACATCATAAACACGGCTGTACAGTAGGGCTAAATTTTAGACACGGCTGTATCAGTTGTTAAGTCAAATACACGGCTGCATCAGTACAATTAAGTCACAAACACGGCTGTGTCAGTACGCTTAAAAGAACTACTTTGCTTCTTTATTTATTTATTTTACATGCATTTGTTATAAGTCCGTCCATTATTTAGTTCATCATTTTTATCACTGTAGTGTTTATAGTTGTTTCAAACAAGTCTTTTATATGTTGTAATTGATTTTTTTTTAAAACTTAGTAAAAAAGTCTATAATTTATTGTCCAATTTTTTTTTTGCAAGTACCACGATAACAATGTATCTAGCTTTATGACTGGAATATGTACCATTTTGAGATTTATGTTTCTTCATCTGTACATATTTTTTTTTGTTTGCTTATTAAAGACTCTGTGATTCAATCTAACTAGAATATACTTGTTGTACATCTACAATTAATGTCTTAGTAGACATGATAAATTAAAAAAATAAAACTGAATATTAGTGAATATAATAAAATGCCTAAACTACAATAAAGGCTATTTTTATGGATAGCAAATGTATTGGTCTTTGTATATACACAATCGCCCTGGCATAGTCGTTAAGATTCAACTGCGTCAAGTCTGTGTAAGAGGCCTGGCTATTTAAACCATGAGGAAACATTATTGGCCTGTAGGCTCATTCCTCTCAAAATATGAATATTCACAGGAAACACAACAAACACTGTAAAGGAAGCCTGCCATTCATCATAACGTCGTGAATAAAGATGAGAAAATATGATAATATAAAAATAATATAATAATAAAAGATCACTTTTGAACAGTAAATTTCACTTGGCAACTTTCATCTCATTTATTTTTTAAAAAAGTACTTCATTCAGGTCTTACGATTTACAGAGAGATGCTATATACATTTCTAAAGCTAACGCTAAGGAGCAGGATGTTATGTGGCCAACACAATCACCAATTGCTTTTACTTTTCTCAACTAATTTGGTGGACTCAACGGTGTCCTAAATATTCGGAAACTCAAATTCCAAGCCTTCAACCAGCTCCAAACCCGAGATGAGTTTTCAACCTTTACTCGAGCGCTTCAAACCTTAGCCGCAAACTACAAATATAATTCATTTATTTGTTATGATAATCAAAAAAAAAAAATAAATTGACATGCAAAGCAAAAAATAATCCGCTTTTTGTTGATCCAGGAACACTAGCTATAAATTATTTAAAGCCATCTGAAACTACTTTTGCTTTTGGCATGTCTTCTGAGAATGACGGTGCGGTATATCAAAGTCATCCAGCTTCAAGAAAGTGATACAGATTAAGATCTAGACTTAACAGTTCTTATTGCGACTCGAAAGTACAAGAAGGTATCCCGCTGTGTCAGAGACTTGAGCTGCAAATTATACCAGGTACTTTTGAGAGTATGTCTTTCTTAACCCCCCCCCCCCCCAAACTATCACTCTGCTTCTGAAAAGTGTAGTAACTATCATCTGTTTCAAGTTTTTGAAATTACTAAAAATACGAATCCATCTTTTTGTGAAAGTAAAAATAAAGAAAAGGTTTTAAAACACCCAAAGATAGTTGTATTTGACTATAACTGGTGTTGAGACTTATATTGACATATGGACCATAAGTTCATTTAAAATTTGGTACACACGTTTACTTTTCTATTGCTTAAATTAACTTTCTAAAATGTTTTATTTTAAATATACTTTGATCGACTGTATTTACATAGTTTCCCAGTACATAGGGCAGTACATTGCAGCTTGTGACATGTCACCAGTGATGTCGACAGTCACTTTCCATCTTGCTGATCATGTCTCTCTGGGGTCCTTGGGTTAAGAGGATTTAAGATAATTTATTCAATCTACCTTATGCGTTCAACGAAATAAAAAGACAAGAAAAAAAAAAACTTTCAAACTTTCATGCGTCAATTTTTTTAAAAATTGTTTTTGAATTTTATCTTTCACTAATTATCCCCCCTTTTTTTTTTATTTCCTAAACAAATAAACAAAAAAGACGTTTAAAATATAATACATGGGTAATAACAGTAGGGTACATTTCTACAATAAATATCTGTAGGAAATGAAATGAAATGCCCTTGGAAGTCTATGCTAGTCCTCAGATTGATGCAATGATTGGTCGCACGTGGGCCACGTGACGCATCGAACCGAGACCTATGGTCATAGTAGGCCTCAACACTGACCTTCGACGTCACAACCTGTGGTCAGTGGAGACCAATAGCTCTTTGACATGCCGTGCAAACATGTGGCGTGCAAATGCAGAAATTATAAAAGGATCTTGGATTAATCATTTTCACTCTACCGCCCCTTCTCCTTTCCAGACGAAAACATGACGTTTTAAAACAGAATAGTCAAATATGGCGACAGAGTTTATGTAATTGCACATGAATTTATCACAATTATTTTACGAAAGACTTTGTTTAGGAAAATTTAGATTTCATGAGAAATTTTTCAGTATAAGATTAGCAATTGAGATGAGTCCTGGACCTAAATATTCTTTTCCTAGTCACTTTTTCCCAACCTTTACTCAATCTGATATTTTTCTATTGTATAAATGCAATTTTGAGACTATAACTCACAATTTAGGCTTGAACCCTAAAAATGTAAAAAAGAAGAAATTACAGTAGAATCTAATTGGTCTACTAAACTTCTTCCACTTCCTAATATTTTTTTTGGTTAGAGCTTTGAAATATAGTTCTGTAGTTCATATATTTATACATATGAGTTTTTGCCTGGGCGTTAGCGTTAGAGTTTGGAAAAAAAAATCGCCCTCCCCCACTCCAAAATTCTGGATCCGCCAGTAAAAGTCTAGGATTTAATAATAATCTTTACATAGATCGTTTTGTCAGCTCTCCAACGTATAATTATACTTAAGCCAGAGAATGCCTCATACCCCCTAAGCTCAAGTCAATCAAACGTCTTATGCAAACAAGCCATTGCACAAGCAGACTTGAGACGTATGACGTAAACTTGTTTGAAAGGACTGTTTGAAAGAAATTCTTTGAAAAGATTTCGTTCTGACATGTGGGAGGGTGAGGATAGGGGAGAAGGAAATCTTCTGAATGGAAAATGTCATTTGGTCGTCAAGGCTTCCGAAATTTGAACAGAGATGAAAGAGTATAAAATGCCATGATATAATCAGACATTCAGACATCTGTGTATTTGTAAAGTTTTAAAAAGCAGAGTTGGTCGTAAGTAAAACTTCTTGGTGGATTTAAGTGTTACTGCTGGTAGCTACATATTTAATCGAGGAGTATCTGATGTCTTTTGGATTATAAAAAAAGGCTTGTTTTCAACATTAGTATATAAAACATTTAGAATATATAAACTTTTTTCCCTACCTCTTGTGCTAATCCGTCGGTGGTCTATTAAAACCGCAGGTAACTATAAATATAGACTTAGAAGACTGCGCCGAATGTATTAAAGTCTATAATGAATAGGACCTACAAACTACATACCGAAATACCCTAAGACGTAACGTGTTCAGTATTGTCTAGTCCTCTAGCTAAATTTAAATTAACTTTTGTTATATTTTGAGAAATTAAAATGGTCAAACTACAGTGTCCTCAGTGCGGTCAAATAGCTTGTAATTCTTTTCTCAAAGAGAAACAGGATTTGGGAAACTTTCTAGAGAAATAGTTAGAGCCGTTTTTTGAGAGTCACGTCCATCCAGCCTTTGCCTAGGTACCACTCCGAAAGTGTGACTTGACTAGAGATATTGAAGAAATGGTTGTAAGACAACAATGAGTGGAGGCCCCGGGGGCAGGGTTTTTGTTGTGGAGGTCCCTTTACTTCTTCAAAAGCTTAAATGAAAATCTTTATTTTTATTAAATATTAATACTTTTTAAAAAAATTCTCCCACATTAGACAAGAAAGAAACAGAGTATTAAATCATTTTCCTTTAAGTTTGTGGAGTGTAAATCACTTTGTTTACGCCCTGACACAGATCTGGTGCTACAAGTGGGACAGCCGTAAGGTTTTAAGTAGTCGGTAAAAATGCGAAAAAAATGTTTGGCGGAATAAGCGAAACAGTTTCTATGAACATGCCTCTCTCATCTTATCTTATCTTATATAATACAGACGTTACTTAAAAAAAGAAGATGATTACGTCCTACGCGTCATGCATTCAGTCTGTAATTTCCTGGGTCAGATTTTTCTCCTTTCTTAAATAGAGGGGCGACATTAGCTTCTTTCCAGTCCCTTGGTACTCTGCCCTGGTTAAGAGATGCCTGAAAAAGTATTTTGAATACTGGTTCTAGCTCACTGCTTAGTTCTTTGAGAAGTCTCATGGAGGCACCTGGACAGTAGCCCCGCCTTCTGTCCCACTAGTCAGGTTCTGGTGGCGGGAGTTTTATTTTTCCAATTAGTACTAAATTATTATATAAGTACATAAAGTCATTAAGAGAATGCTTGGGGGTTGTCAAGTCATTGCAAGACCTTTAAGAAAAAAACTTTCCCTATAACTGACCAATAGGGATAAAGCTATAAATAGTAATGTTAAAACTCTGCAATGCACGAGACCATCCAAGGAGTGCAGAAAGTGCTCACTGTTAGAGACTAGACTGAAAAGGAATGTTGACATTGTAGAAGATAAAGGAGTTTGTCCAAGTCTAGGACTTACGAAGAGAATGTGTTCAAGGCAGACATTGCTCTATATGCTTGTGATGTCCTCGTGTGAATAGACATTAGTCTTGTTGAGTTGCCTCCCTTCAATTATTAGAATATTAACAGAAGAAATTGAAGCATACATGAAGTAATCAGCCTATACTCTATCTGTTGGTAGAGGCCAGTATTTACAAGCTAAAACTAAATGATTCGTTGCTTCGACCACATCTTCTTTGTACATGTACTGAAATGAAGGCAAAGGAAGAAAACTATTGTTTGAAAGTTGCAATATTTTGGAAATGTACCAAAACTTACAAATATGTGTACCCAATTGTGATATTACTATAAGACGCTCTCATGGCACACATACTATACATGTTTGAAACCCTGAACGTACATTAAAACGGTTTCCAGAGAATTACGACATACGGTGCACCGAGGATGTAGAAACCATTGATCTCATTCTGTATGAAGGTCGCTATCTGCATGAAGGACAATCAGGACAAGTATTTGAGAGAGAGAGTGAGAGAGAGAGAAGAGAGAGAGAGAGAAAAAAAGAGAGAGAGAGAGAAAGAGAGAGAAAAGGGAGAGAGAAAGAGAGAGAGAGAGCTGGTTCGTGTATGTCATTAGGTCCGATCTTTGTACAGGGGCAAGGCGACCTTAAAACTCACTGCCTGCTTCCTTTCACGTGCTCTAAGGGAGTTATACTCAGCATGGTTCGTTACAAATGGAGTTTATGATTCGCAACATGTCAAAGGCCGGTACTACTGCGGACCTGCCACGCCAGCAGAAAATTCTTCAGTGGACACTGCTGATGAGACTGCAGTGAAATTTTTTAAACATTCCCTTTAACTTTAAAGTATTCCGTTCAATAGTGAGTATTAGCTAGTATTGACTTAAAGCTGGTGAGCTATCATATGTCAAAGTAAGCTCTTCTTCATAAAGGAGACTGCAGGATTTATTTTTATCTTTTTTTGATTCACTATTTCACACATTAACAATTTTTATGAAATCTTCACTGTTAAAAAATCTACATTTGCATTTTTTTATGTGGGGTAAGGGTGATGTGGATCCCTGAGATGCAAACTGGATTGGAAGAAAATTCTAAGGCTTAGGAACACTTTTGAAGGTCAAAACTGAACAAATATAGTCAAAAAATAGAGACAATATGATTTGTTATTAACGATTGAATATCGAAATGGGTTTATTTTTTAGCAAAAGACAGATAGAATATAAGTAAACTGTCAGAAACTAAGATTACAATTAAGACTGCTTTATTGATCCTTGTAGAAATTTGTTGTGACTACAAGGTAAAGGACTCTTTAAAAAAAATAAAAACAAAAACAAAACCATTCATAAATAGAATAGACACAACATAAAAGTTCATTACGTAACATCATAGACATCTTCATCCTTTTAGTGTTTCCTAGCTAATGAGTAGCGTCGATACAGTACAGGAGGCTCCCACTTCGTGACGACTTGACGTAGTTGTGATGGAAAGGGTGGCTCTTGTCTTCCCAGATTTTTCCGATTTTTCTGACACATTTTTGTTCAAAAAGTTCTTTTAAATTTAGTAGCGTTGTGCATATTGTTTTTGATGCTCTTTTTATAAGATTATGATAAACATAACTATCGCATCCCTTAATTCTCAACTGGTCTCTCACTAAACAATGTTTCTAAATAATTCCAAAACGCTTATCTTTGCTATTTCTGTACAAAGTGTAATATGTTTAGTCATGTATATTCTGCTCATGAACCTCTAGTAAGTTGACCTTTTTTTGCGGACGTTGGTAAGTTAATAGAATTTAAAAGCATACAACTGTGTGTCCAGCTGAGAATGGGGCGTACGATCCACTACCCAAATATCTCAGTCTATCGTCCGCGAATGAAAAATGTCTTATTTCTTATCGACAAAAGATAATGCAACCGTGCAATATTATAATAGACTCAAGAGGAAAATGTTTTTGTTGGCTATTGTCTTTAATTTTCAGCTTTTAAATAAAGAATATTATATTTGTTTTTAATTTTCTTTTTGAATTTCCCAACTGAAATAAATAAAATTGTTAAAAGACTCTAGAATTAACCAGAACACAAAAAAAAAAAAATCTTTGTTTTAAAAAAATCAAAACTTGTATTAAGTGTAATTGTATCACTTAGTTTGGGTCAGTTATGGAATTAAAGTTGTAATAGATCTGGACTAAAATACTAAATTATACAAACTGAACTGATTTAGGCTTTGTAAAAAGTACTTCGAAATGTCAGAATTTAAGATGTAAAAAACAATAAGTAGGTCTAAAAATACATTGTAAATTTGAACTATTAAATACTAATTTAAATGTGTACCTTTCATTGCGTACCTGTATTTGTTTGCCGGTATTTGTGCACCTATTTTTGGAACATGTATTTGTGCACCTGTTTTATATGTATTTATTTTGCAGGTATTTGTGCACCTATTTTTGGTGCGTGCATTTCTGCGCCCATATTACATGTATTTGTGCACTTGAATTGTTCTTCGGTATTTTTGCATATGATCTTTTGGCTTGTATATCTGCAGCTTTTTTGTTTTGTTTCTTATTATTTTTAGGAAAACAACAGCCGCTACAATCACCATGGGCGTTAAAGATAGTTTCATGTCCGCTAATATAATAGTGAAGATTGTTTTCTTTGTCGTCCTATTAGCAGTCATAGTCAAGTAAGTAGTGAATGTTTACAAATAATATACATATGTCGTTCATATAGATTTAGAAGTTTAATACAAATGTATGTATTCTTTTATATCTTAGGTATATGAATTTGAACAACAGTCTTAGAAAAAATGAACGAAGCCGTTCGTTTCTCAGGTTTTTTTTATTTCTTAAACTTGTGAGATTTTCTGAACTGGTAATCTAAGACTCAAAACTAGGACAGGGGTGGGATCTTGGTATAAGTAACGGGGAACTCAAACTAAAAATGAAAGTGGCGAAACATACATATTGTGTAGTTTCATATTATTATTTTTTAAATATAAAAATGTAAAAATACAAATAGCAACCATTAGAGATCATCCTGATTCCCCTTTCTTTCTCTCCTCCCCCACCCCAGACAAGTTATAGGTCACAGCGTACTGAGAAAGGTAAAATTATGAAACAGCACTAAACAAAAACGATTGGTAAAAGTATTTCTAATCACACAGACTTATTGTTTTTTAGTCTAGATCTATTACCAATACATTACATGTCATCACTGATCCAAACAAATGGATAAAACTACGCTGAATAAAATGTAAAATGTTTTTCTGTGTTTATTTTTCAAATCTTCTTAGCGTTAATAACAAAGCTCAACTCTGGTAATGCAACGAAACGAAATTTTTTTTTATTTTCACAGCAATAATAATTTAGACTAGATGCTATTTGTTAAAATTATGTTTTTTTTTTCCCAGCTGGATAGCCTTCTGCACAACCTCATGGTATGTGGTGAAAGGAAATGGTTCCAATGCATACTATGGTCTGTGGAGATACTGCAGTGGGTTACCATCGTCATATTATCCTTCTCAATGTTCTAATGTGTACGACGGCAGCCCCGACGGTAAGATCTGGACACTGAAAGTAATATTTACAATTCATTCTATACTTTTCTAGGCATTTCATTTAGTTCGCATTTAGTTATTTACGTTTCTTTAGGATAGATTGGTTGACAGGGTGGAACTGCTGTGTGACAAACTTTAGCTTTTGAACAGGCATTCTTCTCATTCTCCACGAGGAGACCCATTGTCATATATATATATACATATATATTACAGAGCTATTTTGTGACGGTATGCACCGGTACGGCGTACCGGCACCTTTTTAATGTGGGGAAAGTTTTTTTTTTTTTTACTTTTCTTGTATTTTAAATTTTATTATTAATTTACTAGTAGTTAAAAGTTAGACAATCCATCACTGAGTACTGGCACCTATTTCTTTAAAAAAAAAACCACTGTATATATATATATATATATATATATATATTAAAAATAGCCACAATAATAATTTTAATATCAGCACTCAGGCAAACCAGATTATAATGCATTCATTTATTGCTTCGAAATCGTAATTAGTTTTTGGGTGGCATATCCAATCCTGATTCAATAGACGTAAGAGGTGTTAAAGGGCAGCCATCTTTTAACGTATTCTGTTACTGAACTTTACAAAGCTATTCAACTCTTCATTTTTTCTAACAGGTTTTAATCACTAGCGGATCTAAAACTTTTAAGTAAGTTGGGGGGGGGCGAGTTTTTTCCGAAACCTAACATTAAATCCCAATAAACCCTAACCCCATGTATAAACATAGACACACTCCATTCAATATATATAAATATATCGCCACCAGTGCAACGAGATCGATTCCTTGGCACCCCAGCGGGCTTTTGTTCTGCTTTACTTACAAATAAACATTTGCACCCTGTGGCCACATTGAGACTGATGTGTATGTGGTGTTTATTTGATAGTGTTAGGGTTAAATAAGGTAAGGAGTAAGGGTTTAAAAAGAATAGTCCTTCTCTCAAAAGTTCTGCATCCGATAGTGTCCTTGCTGACCGATTAAGTTGAACAATGTTTCCAAACTATCCCAGATTTTGATTCTTAGTAACACTGAGTGACTCTTGTATGCCTTATAATGGATGCAGAATTGTATATGTTAATCTAACGTTCATTAATTTTTAAGAGAAAAACAAATGCAAAAAATGTATTTTTTATGTTTTTTCTGGTGATATTTCAGACGACCTGGACGCTATTCAGGCTTTCGGCATCTTCGGTTTCATCGCTTTAAACGTCGGCTTTCTTCTCATTGTCTTGTACATGTTCTGGGGAAGTTGCAAGGGTAACGCTGAAGCTGGTCTAGCTGCAGCCATCACTCTTTTTGTTTCAGGTAAGAAATAGTTTGTTATAAATACGTTAAGTTGTAAGCCAATCTGGCAATACATTTTTAGACCGTTGTATCACGTTTGTTGTCTGTGCTTGATTTTTTTTAAAATTACGAATTGCCAGTTTTTTTTTGTGTGCACTAACCTAAATTACGTTTCTATTTCCATGACAGCTGGCTGCTGGCTCATTTCTGTAGCCATCTTTGGTGCTAAATTTGAAAATAAAAACGGGAATCTGGGTTACTCCTTCGCCCTGGCTGTGTGCGCCCTTATCTTGGCTCTGGTTGGTGGAATCCTGATGATTATTGGTGGTCGAGGCAAAAATTCTGTCATCTCAAAGTGATGTCAACGTGGCTTCCAAAGACTGGTGTGTAGCAGCAGAGTCAACAAAAATGAAGAGCTAACTTTTTTTTGTACGCGTTGGGAGTTTCTAGTATCCTAGTTAATAGATATACATACATATATATATATATATATATATATACATTTATTATAAATTAAATTAACTTACGATTGGTATTGGTTTATTATTGAATTTACAAAATGAAATATTGAGGAAAAAAATTCCAATAAACATTCTTAAATTATTTATCTTTTAAAATACAAAGAATTCAAAGAAAATTAGCTTCTTCCACTATCCAGCGACGTGTGTTTCAAGTATATTGGTGTACAATAAATTATTTCATTCAATAGTCTGAGAGATTTTTTTCACATACTAAAGGAAAACATTTCTACATTTCTTATTAATCCAGGTTATAAATTAAAAAGATTAGTCAATAACGCTCTTCTATTGCTTCACTAATACTGCAATGTTTTCTCATGACAAATGTAATTTCTGTGAATGAGTTAGTTCAAAGCTTGATCTAATGTGAGCTAATTATTTTTTTTATATAAATGCATAAGCAGTGACACCTGGTTCAATTGGTACTTAGGCCTAGATTCTGATACACATTCATTAAAAAAAACTTCAACTCTCTGATCCTGTCCCAGATACGTCTGTTGCTGTTGGGGCTAGCCATTGATGCAGCCTTTGCAGTAACGTTTTAAGACCTGATTGTTTAAAGATTCACTATTTTATTTTCTTCTTCTTCTTCTACATTGTCTTGTTTTTTTGCAAACATTTGATTAAACTCCGTCCATTATTTGTCTCATTATTTAAGTCTCATGAATCAAACCCAAACAGTTCTAGTTACATTGGTTTGTTACATTTTCTTCAACTATGGATATTATGTATTTCCGTTTATTATGTCAGTAACCATGAAGATGGCTAAGATAACAATGTATCTAGCTTTATGAGTGGAGAAGCATTTGATATTCTGTTTCTCAGGTTTCTTTTTTTTTTTTTGTTTATAGAGAGTCTGTGATTCCACCTAATATTTATACTCAAATAATTGTACTCGTATAACTACATTAAGCGTTTTAACATATATATGTACATATTAAAAAAAGAAAAAAAATGTATATGTGTTTTTTTTTTATAAAATTTCTATCAAACTGCTTATTTGTCTGTATCACTGATACCCAAACTACGACCCGCGGGCATATATGGTTCGAAGAAGGCTGGTCACCGTTGGTCTACACCAGGGGTTCTCAACCCTTGGGGGTTGATTGGCGATTTGCCAGGGGTCGCCTAAGAGCATTGAACATATGAATTGTTACTGTCTATTCTTCTATTTCTGTATATGTATGTGGGGGTTGTAAAAAGGGGTCGCCGAGCATAAAATGTTAAGAACCGCTGGTCTGCACTAATACAGCAATACTTGGAATGATGTTTTCTAAATAAAGTACTTCATTAATTCAGCAGAGGATGAGGGCTACTGAAATTAGCGTTAGCTTGGAGAACAAGAATCATGAGATTCAGAGGAGGACAATAATAACTTTTACTGGCGAAGCAATCTAGTATCAATCTAGTATCAATCTAGTATCAATCTAGTATCAATAGCTACCAAATTATTCGGTTACCATTAAAATTCCAAAATGTTTCAACTCTACCGATTACTGATGAATAAATATTTCGAAATATAGCGAGAATATAGACCTACTCTTTTCTTGAAATATATTTTACGTTTACAGTGAATACCTGATACTGATCATCCCCCCCCCCCACTACTAGCAGTATACAGAGGCTACGCTCATTGATTTGTTCCCGTAAAATTTCATTGTAACAGATACACTAAAACAGGGGGTTAAACAAGCAAGAAAAAAAAAAGCTTAAATGTAAATGTTTAATTTGTTTGGATCAGTCATGTAATTAAATTTGTAATTGATCTAGATTAACAATAGTAAATCTGAACGATTATAAATATTTGTTACCAATTGTTTTTGTTTAGTGCAATTTCATGCTTTTAGCGTTGTCAATACTCTATGACCCAATCCTTTGTCTGGACCAGTTGGAAAGGGGGAGAAAGAACGGGATATCTGGGTGATCGCTTTTTTTTTAATGTATTTTTTTTTAAAGGAGAGATTTGAATTCGAACTTGTGTGCTAAAATCTTCGCAAGCCAACGCGGTAACCACTCTGCTAGCGAACATGGAAGATTGCTCTATTGTTTCTATTTCATGTTTGTGTTTACTAAACCACTAAGCCTCAGAGAAAGCATAATATAAAAGGGGATTAATTCAGCTATACCACCACTGCAGTCAAGTACTATTTCCTTTTTTAGTTTGAGATACCAAACACAACAATTTATTACCTATAGTTAATGAACTAATTGGTTAACTTTTGAAATTGATTCTTGTGTTGTCAGGTAACGGAAATATTTGTGCATAACTTCCGCTTGATCCGAGATTGGGTGTCGGGGAAATAACATGTAGACACTTTGGCCAGAGAGACAGAGTGAGTTGATATAAGCTTTGTTAAAAGTATGTTAGGCTTATCGTTAAAATCTGACCGGCTTTTTAAAATAAAACAAAAAAGAAAGAGGTGGATGATCCATCAATAAGAAACAGTAAAAAGCCTGAGAAAAAATCGACAGTCGTAGCTGGTGGGTACTGCTAGTATGTAATAGATTCTTATATTCGAATGTAAGCTTTAAATTGATTATTTTTGCAATAGGATTTTATATATGAATTCATCATCGTCATCGTTTCTTTGGGTTCCTCACGGAACATAGGACCTCGACAAAAACACGCCACTCTCCAC
>JADKLZ010003886.1:33870258-33881166 GCA_021533235.1 Biomphalaria straminea
CATGGTCAAGCAACATCCAAATATCTGGGATGGAATTTAATATTTTCCTCTATTTTTTTTTTATAAAACTCTTAAGCAAAACCATCTTTCATGAATGCCTAATATACCTTGGCTGATATGCAGGCCATTCCTTTACGGTAGAATAAACTGTTAGACTAAATTAGGCAAAAGTATTTCTGATAATTTGTTTGTTTGATACAACAATGTAGCCTATTCAATTTAATATTATTTTTTTAATTTTAATGTTATCAAAAGAAATTAGCCAATATGCCTAATTGTATAATTACAGTTATGCTTGGAAATGCAAGAAAAAGGCATGCATTCCTGAAAAGTCAATGATTGGTTGAACCTCGTAAAGGTAAGGTGATGTTACTGCAATTTTTCCCTGTGCACTTTTCTCAATTGCTGAAGTACTTGTATTTTTTAAAAACTAATTTTCCATGAAAATGTAAATCATAATATATGTTATAATATATGTTATAGCTGCTTTTAGATGAGTGCAATGTAAATCAAATTAACTAAATATCTGCCTTCACCCATAGTAATAATTCATTACTTTTAAGGTCAGGACTATGCCAGTGTCTACACATTAACTCAGTAGCTCATTTTAGGTACAGATTATTTTTAGAAAAGCACACTTATATAATTATACTTAATGACATATATATTTTTAGCATGGTCAACACTTGTATCACACATGTTTTTTAATAATTTTTTTTAATACCGGTACTTGTATTTTTTTTTTTACTAGATAACTTTCTGTTATGAGAAAAGATGAGATTCTTGGACTCCTGCATAGCACCACCAGAAAAGAAAATCCCATCATGTTGCAAAATAAAAGTCTTGGACCAATTTTAATAAGTTATATTATATTGTAAGCTCTCTCTATATTTTTGTATATCCTGTCATCAGCCAACCAGTTTGGATATAGTACCTTTAAAAATGTTTGAGATTCTACTAGAAAACTATTAATCTGAGCCCCATTAAAACAAGAGGGAATGCCGTGGATGATTGGTAAAGCACTTGGCTTCTGAACTGATAGTTTCTGGGTTTGAATAAGATTGGGATTTTTAATTTAATTTAATTTTTAAAGCTACTCTGAGTCCCCCAAGATCTAATGGATATCTGGCATTAGTTAGGAATAAGTACAGGCGCTTTTGGGATCCGTGGCTAAATGGTTAAGTCATGGGTTTGAATCTCTGTGAAGACTCAGATTTTTAATTTTGAGATTTTTAGGATGCCCCTGAGTCCACCCAACTCTGACAGGTACCTGACTTTCATTTGGAAAGTAAAGATGGTTGGTTGTTGTGATGGCCACATGACACTCTGACCAAAGGATCAAGTGACCTTAACATCATCTGCCCTATAGACTATGAGGTCTGAAATGGGAACTTTTTCTAAAGGTGGTTGGTTGTTGTGCTGGCTACATGACACCTTTGCTAACCAAGGGGCACAGAAACAGATAAACTTTATATCATCTGCCCCATAGATAGCAAGATATGTAAGGGAAATTTTACTTTTTTAAAATTAAAATAAAAATCTAAGAAAATGATGGCAAAAAAAATATATTAATTAAATATTCTTAGTGCCTATTGCAAAACTTACTGAGTTATAAGTTAAGTATATTGAAATGAATGGATAATCATGAAATTGTTAAATAATTACTGCTATCATTCCATAAAACCATAAAAAAAATTTTTTACATTTATTTCAAAATTATTTTTTTCAAGCATAGAGTTCACATAGAGTGAATTTTTTTTTATTTGGCTAATGCTTTTATTGTATCATATTAGTTTTTAATTTTTTTTTACCCTGGATATTTTAAAAATATGTCCACTATTTTCATATGTTCTTTATAATGTAAATCGGTATTCATGCAATGCTCAAAATATGCTATAATGTTTAGGCCATACAGATTTGTATAAATTAGCATGTTCAAATACATTGTAAGTGTATATTGTTTGGATAAGAATAAAGTTTTTCTGTAGACAATTATTGTTAAAGATTTGTTGATGCTCCTGCTTAATCAATTATATATGCAGGTCATTATTTTTAACATGTCTGATAATAAATGACAGTACAAGTTAGTGAATGAAAATTTGTCATTATTTCAGCTGCTACATTAATGTGAGATATCATTACTTTACTATATGTCAAATAACAATTTAAAGCAACATTTTGAAAAGAGTAGTCTGTAGAATTGACAGTAAATACATTTAAGTGATGGGCTGTGATCTGTGTGAATTGAGAGCTGATAATGTATTGAATTTGTTAATGAACAATGAAATTTTAATAAACAATTTTTTTTTAAATTAATACAAAATTTAAAAAAAAACTTTGAAAAGGAATGATAAATATCTACTTTATTTTTTTTCATCAGAACAGAATTTCCAACTCTGCATTCTTTAAATAAATTATCATTTATTTGCAGTAGTGTCAGAACACAAAATCATAGTTTATAGTAAAGTAAGCTAAGCTTTGCTCTCTTATAAAAATTTGTATATAGACTACACACAATTTAATTATTATTTTTAATCAAATTGGAGTTTCATCCTTGAGTTCAACTAGTACATATACTTAGGCCTATTTGACAATAAAAAAAAAATAACTTAGTCAATGAAATAGTAACACTAGAAAATGAGATAAAAGTGAATTAAATATCATCAATGCTATTGAAGCCACTATTGCTTCTTTTTATCTTGTGGACTGCAATTGAAGTGGCTATTTATTTTACTGATCATCTAAGCTGATATGTCAGTGTTGTCTCTTTGAAACCCAAGCTTATTTTCTTGGTAACTGGAAGTCCAGATATTTGAAGTTTCATTTTATACACCTATACTTTCCGAAATGGCTGTCTGATAGGAAAAACCTAATTGCTTAACATGTCATATGCATATAACAGGAATGAAATGACTTGCTTCAACTGACATAGAAGAGAGCTCCTGGTTGCATACAGCTTCCGAACTAGACAGCTGGATGCCACTTACAAAGGTGTGGTATACACCCAAAAAATTAATTGCCGAGGGTAGAGGGCAAAAAAAAAAGAAAAAAACAGATTCTACCACTGACAGACAATTGTTATGCCTGTGCTTAGAGTGGCAAAATATGTAGGTCACAGCTGTGGATGAGTAGGCACTGGAAACATAGCATATTTCTCATATGTCTTCGAGCTTAAAGATAAGCCAATCATTTTTGTAATATAGTTTGTAGCTTCTGTACATGCATGAACTGCCATCACAAATGACACAAGTCCACTGTGAGTTTGATGGATTATAAACATCTTATAAATTATTTCTTTGCTTTATATTAAATGGTTCTTCTCTCTGTTCCACTAGGTACTTGTGTTTATTCAAATATCATTGATATCGTAACATGTCATCAAAATAAAAGCAAAAATCTCTGCAACCTGTGTACCAGTCAGAAGTCAACAATAACACTTGCCATTTAAAAAAAAGACTTTAGATTAGTCAAATTAGTGACTGATTATTCGATCCATTTAGCCTAATTTAGGCAAATCATTTTTTTAATGTCAATATTTGAATATATAATTAATGATCCTTTACATTTTGTGACTTTACTATACTTTGAAGTAGATTTCTTGAGCTAAAGTCGGATGTACACCTTGAGTTTTACTGTGATCTAAATCTAGATCTAGAAGTAGAGACGGTACAGTAGGCCTAGTCCCAGTAGAGTCGTAGTCAGAGTCTAGGCTATCTGTCATATCCGATATCGTGATCAGAAAAGTAGGCGGCTGTGGGTTTATAGATCTATTCCATGACCCTGGCTAGATTTACATCTACTGGTCTGGACATCTAGATGAGTAGATCTAACTAGAATTAAACTAGAAAACTAAATTGGAGAAGTAGCTTCCTGGATCTAGAACTAGAATTGTAGAATGTTTATTAGATCTTGTTGCGTCAAACGCTTCATTTCTGCTTATTGTTTTTAATAAATGCATATAAAATACATTATATTTTGGCAATAAAAAATACCCAGTTGATGAAAAAGTAATTCTAATGATTTATTTAAGAATGACCCCAATAGTAGATCTATGTGTTTATTTAGATCTATATCATATTATTATTAATTATTCTTATTTTATAGCAATCGTCCAATGAAATCTAGCTCTAGATCTATTTGATTTCAGATTAGGCTATAGTTTGTTGTTTTTTTTTTTGTCATTTTATTTATTTTATTTACAACATTACAGATATAAACTTTTTCTTTGTTTCCCACGAGACGTGTGTCACTGTGTGCCTATAGTCGTTTCGAGAATAATAGTAAAAAAAAACGAGTAGAAATGCGTAGCTTGGAGTGACAAAACCGTATTAGGCCTCCTATTTTTATTTTTATCTCTTGCAAGTAAGTATATCGTAACAAATACGCATTAGCGGAACCATAGAAAGGTCTTCATCCAGATTTAGTGTGAATAAACCAAACACAAAAACACTGAAAAATTCTAATTTCGGAATTTAGATCCTATTTTTTATAAAAAAAGTGACTTTTTATAGGGTGCTCGAAAAAAATAACTTTTGTGACGATCTCTTATTCGATAAAATTTTATCAATTATATCAGATAGTCAGAAAATGGATGAAGTTTTGACACATCTAATCAAATAGAGTGAACAAAAGTTTTACACTCAATGAAGGTCCATTCAAGTGACTTCCGGGAATAAATCTCTTCTTTGGCATCATCATGGATTTCTCCACATTGCACCATGCGCGAAAAAAGATGCGCGACGGCACTTCGACTCTCTTTGGCTTTGTAAAAAACTCGAAGCTGGTGTTCCATTAGTATAGTTCCATGAACAAACCAAACAAAATTAAAAAAAACACAAAAGCTCTGTTCCAATTGTCATTAATGTCTGACGTGTAGCACATAATCGGAGTGTTGACAATTTCTACTAGGCCACTGACCTAAGCTTTACAATCAATGGGTTTTACAAATCACCAAACCTAAATATTGTCACTTCATCTACCCATAGCGAACTACTCTTTCAAAAAACATTTTCTACAAGTTTTTGAAGACTAGGTCAACTGTTTCTGAACACTATGTTAACTGTATCTGAAGACAATTTCATCTGTTTCTGAAGACTATGTCAACTGTTTCCAGTCCTTCCACGCTTACCTTCAATAAAGTCCAGTAGGGAATCAGAGCTGAAGGCGCCATTATCCCGTTGATCGTTGGAAAGGCTTTTATCCATCAAACAGGCCTGGACCGGGAGCTTGTCACCCCAAGTCCTGACTGATTGTTCCAGGAAGTAACTGCAATGGACAGAGTTAGGTACCGCCACTCCAGCTGGCAGGAAACTGATGTCGACTCCTTTTGTGACACGATGTGGTTGACTTTTTGGACTGGGTTGTTGGCTTTAATTCCATCCCACCCTGAGTGAGATAAAAAAAAAAAAAAGAAAAGCTCCCTCAGGGTATCATGCTGGAGCCTTGCTCGCTTCCCGTTCTTAGTCTATCTAGTTCCATTACTAGACGTTTCTATGGAGGCGCCACTCTGAGGCGAATGGGGAGGGGGGCTGAATCCTCCGATCCCTGCTAACCAGAACATTTTGCTACTCCTTTGGAATATCAAGATTGGTAAATATGTCTATATAAGCTTTACTTCATCATTAATGGACAATTTAACGCATAGACAGCAGAAAAGCTTTCGATCACCAGGTCTACCATTTCCGATCTATCACTGCTTAGTGATGCCAGTACATTAATTCAGAAAGAGTCAGATATCGGACAATGATTCCCGATTTGTTCTTTTCAATGGTAATTGACACATTCATCTAAGCTTTTAGATCTAAATCTGTTTGAGAATCATAGTGATAAGCAATTAACTTATCAAATGAAATGCCAAGTGTGAAATATACTTTGGAACTATCCAATCAGGAGAGTTCAAGTTTATCTGAGTAAACATAAATCTTATCGTTAACTTGCAACTGACAAAACAACGTCTTAGGTTTAAGTCTGTCATAATAGACCCCCCCTCTCTCTTTCCCCCTCGAATCCAAATCAAGTTAATTCGTTATAAGACATTATTATTATTTAGGCCTACATGTTCTTTTTTTTAAAAAATCGTTCGTTCTTTGTACGTGTTCAGAATCATACTAAGACTACTAAGAGTCAGTGGCGTCACTGTGTGGGTGTCACCCGGTGCGGTGAGCTCATGGTGTCCTCCCTCTCCCTGTGTCAAATAAATTCACGCTGGTTTGTTATTTTATTGTTTCATATAACACAGAGATAAATGGCTACATTAACTGATGGTTACATATTTTCATTTTTCATGGCAATTTATCGTTATGAAGTGTGCTAAAATTGACATTAATGGATTGTGAGATTTTGATAATACTTTATGTCTGAAAACTGTTATCACTTGATAAAAGCTGACAAGCTCTACCTCCTGATATAAAGGTGCAGCCACCAAATCAATAGCTTTGATGCAAACAGTCTTTGTATTTCAAGTCTCCATGCAACTTGTAGAGCGCTTAAAGTACGGGTTAACGTTTAGCTGGTCATGTAAAGTAAGTCAAGTAACTAACGTTTGGGAAATTGGATGCAATTTGAAACATAATTATTTATAGCAGAAAACAAAATGGCTATTTAGATCAATATATTGTTATGACTCTGCCATGCGCGCCACCATGCAGGCTAGTGCACAAATACGCACCTCTAGTGAACGGACTAGAACAGTAAGTTGACATTAAGAGATTAACGATTTCCGCCCAAGTTGAGAGCCAAGATGAAGAGACAGTGCTAAATGGAGATGTTGTATTATGTATCTGTGATGTCATGTAAATAAACATCTATGTCTCGTTGAGTTGCCTTCCTTCAAGTTATTACATTGGCGTCAGAAGTGAGGATTATAGGCAACTCAACGAGAGGAGGTAGGCTTTGATTACAATGACATATTCGAAGCTATTACATCAGCTCTCAGTTAAACTGATAAGACAAGAGCTTTGGGACCGAGATTTAAAACCCTTCGGTAGCAAGGAAAGGCTTACGGCTCGTCTGCAACAGGCATTGATTGAGGAATATGAAGATCCGGAGACCTACCAATTCGAAGTTGAACCTGGGATTGGGGATGTCATTGGCAAGATCTAGGAGTGTGGGAATGCTTTTAAGGAACAATTTAAGGAACAATTGAGCACGATAAGGATCATGATGGAGAACATGAGCAGGGACATGATGTTGAACGTAGATGAAAGTGTATTGGAAGTGGAAGAACAAATAGACCAAAGTGATCATATGGTGTCGCAACCGAAAGAAAGCATAAACTCGTTTGTGAAAGGGCAGCTGCCTGGTCAGGACTGTGACTGCACAAACAGTGGTGATGTAGGCGCTGGGGATTGGAGCGCTGTCTGTGACTGTGTTGTGGGCAAGTCTGACGGGGTGACTTTCAAGGCGAGGAACCTGACAACGATTGCTGCGACGATCTCAATGGGATATACCGAATCGAAAAGGAAGAGACAAACGAAGGAGCTGAAGTCTGTTATGTGCCTGAAACGTTTGTTCCTGATTTAACTGCAACTAGTACCTCAACGAGCCGGACAGACCAAGACAACGTTGGGTCTGCGTCCAAGCATGTTGCTATGGACTTTAAAGACCTCTGCCTATCTGCCGGTGCTCGTGAAAGAAATTTGAAGCTTGACAACTGCATCCAGATGTTTAGCATGAACTGTACGTGCGGCGCATCACACAGGGAATGTGGATGCCAAGAAAACCATCAACAAGGCATGCGTACTTCTGCCATCATCATCGACATTGGCATGGATGAATGTCGGTCAGCCCAATCTAAATCTGAGCTGTCAAGAAGACATCTTCAACTTGAACTTGGGGAGACCTATATCCTGGACGTGAGACAGTTAGCTGTGAATGAATGCGGCATATCGGACTTTGTTTGCAACGTGGTTGCATGTGAACCTGCAGCTTCCATGAGAGGCGTCTGTCGGAAGGGTCTGCTGAAAAAGCGTGTCCTGTCAACGGCTGTGCTGACGAAAACAGTGCTCGACACTATCTTTCTGTGTGTCAAACGGCCACTTCATCGTCTCAACAACAGCCTGGTCAACTGGAGAAAGAGAAAGCGGTACTGGAAGAAAACAATGCGGTTGGCTTTGTGGGGAACACCCTACCCGCCGCCTATGGCTCCCACTGATCGACCTCCACCTGAACTGTCAAACTTCGGCTGCAGTGTTTCTTTTCGGGACGAAAAGTGCTAAGACGGGGGCAATGTTATGACTCTGCCATGTGCGCCACCATGCAGGCTAGTGCACAAATAAGCACCTCTAGTAAACGGACTAGAACAGTAAGTTGACATTAAGAGATTAACGATTTCCGCCCAAGTTGAGAGCCAAGATGGAGAAACAGTGCTAAATGGAGATGTTGTATTATGTATTTGTGATGTCATGTAAATAAACATCGTTGTCCTCGTTGAGTTGCCTTCCTTTAAGTTATTACAATATTAATTGTGCATGAGCATCTTCAGGTCTTTAGTAGTGTCACTTGATACTTTTTAACTATCTGTTAATGCAAAAGTATATTTTTTCCAATTGGGTGTCACCCCCCATTGTGACGCCACTGCCAAGAGTAGGAAATAATTTATCAACAAGAAATAGAAAAAAAAAATTCAGGCCACAAAACTCTACCAACTGATAAACGTTAAGGTTATTGTTAGCGTAATACACATGAAGTACTTTCTATCATACCAAACCCCCACCCAAAAGTAAGCAGATCATATCAACAACAGCAGTAGCATTTTCTGTTTAGATGGTTGCTAAGGAGTGAGCAGAAATACAGACCTGGCTACCTGGAGATGGTTCAGGACGAAAGGATAACTAGATCTAACTACTTGGCCACGCACTACAGCCACAGTAGTCACTTGGTGAGGCACTCTGTCTGGAATTTGGTAAGAATGTTAAGTCACAATTTGTTATTTGTACTCAATTATCCGATGTCTCCATTTGGATTAGTGACATGTATTCTACATGTAGGCCTAGATATCTAAGATTAACTTCAACATGTTAGTATGTGTATTTTATTCAAGATATTGGATTACATTAAGAAAAAAATATGTACTAGGAAAGTTAATTATATATAGTTCGTCCATCGTGGTTCGATGATGACCACTTTGTCATCCAGGGGGCTGAGGGCTTTGCACTGGGGTTTTATGTCTCCTCATGTGGCTGGTGAGACCTATGCGAGCCCGGAATGTTCGGCCGCACTATGGGCAGGTAATTCCAGCTGGAGCTAGTGTTGTTTGCCTTGCTTTCATTCTCTGGCGTTTTTCTTTCGCCAGCGTTGTTCTTTTTTTCCTCAGCAACCCGTGCGCCGGATCTCACAGCGCGGCGCCATGATACTGTCATGTGCCTCTGTCTTCCAGGTGCCTGGGTCAATGTTGAACTCCTTTAGAGAAGCTTTTAAGAAAAACATATGTACTGGGAAAGTTAATTAGGGGATCATTCAAAAGGGATTAACACACTAATGATCATTATTTTCATTTTTACTTGCATAAATTAAAAATAACTATATCACTAACTCTAAAGCAGGTATGTCAAACTCATTAAGGTGTATGGGCCGCATTGAAAACTTACTATGACCTGAGGGGCTGCAGCAAAAAATCAATAGCAAAACAGCTTACTAGTTTTATGTAAATTAGAAATAAATATCAGGTGGCCGAGCCTTGCTCGGTTAAATAATTTCATAAGAAGGGTTATATACCCGAAGTCATTTTGTTTTTTTTTTCTATAATTACGAAAATGAACGATCGGATAAAGACTACTAATTCGAAGAATTTCTTTAGTGTTCTGTTTGTTCTATATATAAATTTGTACGTTCAGACATTTAATTTTGGAATTAGTATATTCAATTATGATTTAGTACAAAACATCGAGTGACGCAAATTTCTACGTTATTGGGTAAAACTGCAAAGACTTTCTTCCAAGCCAATAATAGTAGGCCTACGATAGGTTTTCTCTGTCTAGACTGTAGGAGGACTTAAGAGACTTGATATTTAATCGCCATGTACAATTACATATATAACAAACAAAACACTCAAGAAACTCTTCAGATTTTTTTACGGGATATGTGCCCTGCTCAGCCAGACTGTCAGACTATAAGAAGTTCATACCGGCTACTGGTGCTACAGCCCATGGAAGGATATGGCCTGCTTTTAAACATCCCTCCATTCAGATATCTCCTAGGCCTTTCGTCACCACGCCCTAACCCCAAGTTTTTTACTAAGGTTTATAGTTAAATCAAAAAGTGGCTGCAGCGTACGCAAACTCGTTGACCTCTAGCTAGATATCTTGTTCAGTGTGAGAAAGTAAGGCGTAGAGCAACTGTGTAATCACCATTTCCTTTGTTTTGGTACGGGACATTAGACACTGAAGCATGAACACATGGTCATATTTTTACCAGCAAAATAATAATTATAATAAGGCTTGACATCAAATCCGAAGATTAATGAGGAAATCTACACCGCTCTACGCAATTAAAGTGTAAACAATTTATTAAGCACTTAAAACGCAATAACTAATCATACATCGGTACATTTAATTTCATTACTTTCCTTCCATAGTTCTATAATAAATCAATCTTCAATAAGATGGTGCTCAAATGTTTAATTAGGCCCATTGAAACTTTAAAACTCGTTCTGGTTTGCATTGTACTAAGGTGTAGTGACGTAAGCATCGTTTTTCCCGTTTACGTCATGGAAAACTTTCATTCATAAATTGGAAAAATTTCATTCATAAATTATTGTAACCAAAATTAATTTTACAACATTGAGACATTTTCATATCGAAATAACGGTCGAACTCGAGTTTTCCCGATGTGGCCAATGAGTTGATAATTGGTTTCTCACTAACATTTAGATACGTTGAAATTTTAAAGAAAATCGTTAGAGCCGTTTTC
>JADKLZ010003886.1:33885331-33901639 GCA_021533235.1 Biomphalaria straminea
AAAAAAAAAAAAAAACTTTTGGTACAAATATTTCTAATTACATGGTTGTATTGTTGTTAGTCTAGATCAGTGATGCCCAACCTTGTACGGTCAGCGGGCCATTTTAATTTTCGACACTCGTGTCGCGGGCCATATCAATGAAAAGATGAAAAAAATGAAATAAACCATTTTAAATAGCTTATTACAAACCCGAGCTCTAAGCAACACGGCGTAGAAAATATTTGTTTGTATCACACGAAATCTCTCAAGCTTTAGCTTTGTAAGTCTATTAGTTTCAGATCTGTCGGTGGTGGTGTGGTGGACATTATGGACTGGGGTGTTGGCTATTGTTCCATCCCACCCGAGTGAGATAAAAACTAGGCTATCCTGTCGCTTTTCGTTCTTAGTCTATCTAGATCAGTGGTTCCCAAACTTTTTTGTCTCGTGGACCCCTTGACATGTTTTCTGGTTTTCCGTGGACCCCCTGTTTAAGTTATATTAAATTTTTAATCAATTTCAAATTACACATTTTGTTTAAATAATTTCCAGCCAGTGACATGAGGAGTGAAAAAGTAATTTAAAACTACATTTTAAGTTAAATTCATTTTTTTTTTACAATAAATGTATTTAAAAAATTGAAATTTAAACCTATTATATAACAATTAATATGTATTGTTTACTATCACTAAACACATTGGAAACTTTTTGTTTCTAAAGGTTTGCAAGCTCGACTTCCATTGCTATGGATATTATTTTTCATATTGAGATTTGTTGTTTTAGTAAAATTTTCACAAAGAGCTGTTTTTCGTGGATTTCTTGAGCCATAATAATTTGAATTTAAAAAATAAAACATCATAACCAGACAAGGTTGACTCGGCCAGCTGTATAGAGAAATATATTGTTTGCAGAAATATGTCGTTTGCAAAGACTTACATTATAAAAAAGAAATATTTAGCAATATTCCAACAGAGCTTAAGAATTTAGTGAACTCTTCTACAATACCATTGCTCTAACAGAGTTTTCATGGATTGTCCTCAGAAACCCACCACAAACGAAGTAGCTGAAATACTTATTGAATGGCCCAATGGAGAAAAAAAATAATTTAAAAATTAAGATCATTATAACAAATCAGCTCTTTGAGAACCACAGAGAAGAAATAGGAGCACTGCATCATAAAAAATGGCACATTAACACTCTCTTGTTTGACAAGGAAGTAATGAAGTTCAATTTCAAATACTTAACGCTGTACAGTCTACATTTCTGTTTGTTAAAGCTAAAACTATACAAAACTACACTATGCAAATATAATTATTAAATTAAATAAAACACTTTTTCAGACATACATCACGCACTCCTTTGTGCTGAGAATTAGTTCTGCTGTAATTTGGTCCTCTCCTGGTGCTTTGTGATTCAACTGATGAATGTTCTTGTCATTTTCTCTTCACATTTGAGCAAGTAATTGCGTATTTAGTTTCTCATAACTGCGTTGATAACAAATTGAAGATATTCCTGCAATCAAGATCTACTACTGCTCCATTTGTTGCTACAGATATAGGCCTAATAGTTAGCCTACAGGGTTTGCTTTGTCTTCGAACGATTCCTTCAAAACATCAAATGTCTTTGACTTTATTGTCAATTATCAGTTTTCACAAAACGAAATTTTGTCGTGAATTTCTCTATCTATAAATAGAAGAACATGTGCCCAAAAAATGCTCCATGATAGACACAACTCGGTTCATATATAGACCTTTGAACTATTTGTTGCTTAGAAGAATTCTTAGCAAATATCAGATGCAGGTTTGTGTACAAAATAGTTTTAAAAACTTCAGCGGCTGGTTAAATTATTCATTTATTTTCGCCAATTGTATGTCATTTTCATAATTTTGCAAGATATTTTAAGACACCATTATATTTTCCTTAAAATTTGAAGACAAATATTTTATCAATTGTAGATCTTTTCTCAGCTCTATCATGCAGTTATCAATAGTTCTTCAAATCTTATCAGGGTGGCTCTGTCTCCAACGATCCTCCAGCTTAGGTGGTTTCATGGCGTCATTACATAAAATGTTAAAAAGACACATAGGCAATATAAGCTCGACGAGAAAAGAAGAAAAAAAAATTGAAAAATAACATCACCGTTTATTTTACATTTAGATTCAGCCATGTTAAATATTAGTTATATCTAGACCAAATTGAGCTATTTAAATGAGGTATTAAAATTTAATATATGTTTTTCATTCTAATTATTTGTGAAATATTTAATGGCCTAGCTTTAATAAAGTATAAAAAATGTTTTTTTTTGTATGATATAAAAGGTGATTCCATTAATGTGGGATTTATATTAAACTCAATTACTTCTTAAATGAGATTCACTCTCGTGGACCCCCATTTGCATGTCATGGACCCCCAATTCTTTTTTTCACTTTCGTGGGCCCCCTGGAAGTCCTCCTGGACCCCCTTGGGGTCCATATGGACCACTTTGGGAATCACTGATCTAGATCCATTTTAGACATTTTCACGGAAACGTCACACTGAGGCGACGGGGGCCAACAATGTAGGTCAATACATTTTCTAGTTTATCGCGAAAATCCTCAATGCCTATTTCATAATATGGCAGCAATGCATGTATTGTGTTGTAAGCTTATTTGCTACAGCTCAAGCCTACCCCCTCTCCCAAACCTAAAAAAAAAATTAATGAATTAAAAAGAAATAAGGTAAGTATAGCTATAAGGCTAATTGTTGTGAAATCTTGCATTGTAATCTGTAATGTAATAAACTACAAATTAAAACACCCATTAGATTTACAATAATTACAAAATCACAGATAGCTATATGCCTATTCACCTTAGAGTCTATTCACATGGCAAGAGTTTTAAAAGTACTTTATCTTTTGGTCTTCAAATGCAGATTCTTTAGCTGCTACCCAATTTTTCGGAATCTTGGGTTTTGTTGGCTTAAATCTGGGTTGCCTTCTTCTTCTTCTAAATTTATTTACGGACAAATTGAAAGGAATCTCTGAGGCAATTCTTATTGTGGGAATATCTCTCATTGTATCAGGTAAGTATTTGAATTATTCATTGAAACAAGTAGGTACATATTTTCAAATTGATCCATCACAAAAGAATAACTCAAATATATTTAATGATGTCCCGCATGCTGTATGTTTTAAAAGGTGTACATGGGCAAAAAAACAACAACAACAGATTGAAACAGTGACAAGAAAAAACAATTTTTTTACAAAAGCGTGCATTATTCTTGCATTTTTTTTAAATGTTAAGTTATAATGTAGGCGTATTAATTCCAAAATATACAACTTGACAACAATGATTTTTTTTTCATTAAACCCTACTACAGAACTGGTAGAACAGGCATTTGGTGAACAGTCGGTTCATTGCTCAAAGAATGAGTTGTTGACGACAAAATAAGAGTTTTAATATAAACAGTAGGCCTAAACTTAAAAAAAGTTCATACTTTTGCAGATATAGAAAAATCTACGTCATTGAGAAAAGTATATATGCATTTCTCAAATTTACACTGGTTGATATGTAGTTGAATAATTTTCAAGAAATGTATAAATTAGAAAGTTTGTTACTTTTGTGTTTTTTTTCTTTCCACAGCCGTCTCTTGGCTTTTGGCTGTTATAATCTTTGCAGCAAGCTTCAAGCCAAGTGAATCAGACCTTGGATATTCCTTTGGTCTATCGATATGCGCTCTTGTTTTGGCTGCAGTATCTGGAGTACTTGTGTTGTTGGCCCGTCAAGGTGGTTCTTCCGTTGGCTCCACGTAGAAACATTTCAGGCCAGATATGTCTGTTTGGCATTGCAAAGCAATTTACAAATTTACAATTTTATAATCGTGTGACTGTGAAAGAAACAAACACCGACACGCACACAGAGAAAGACAAACACACACACCGACAGGAAAAAACACACACACTCCAACACAGAGAGACCTGAGAGAAAGAGAGAGGAAAAGATATTAATATTTATAAAAGGGTGGATGTAGCTATTATTAAAGATTTCAATTACATGTTCTAGTAATATTTTAATTAAATAAGCATTATTTTCTAGATCAGTGCCTTTTTTTTAGTTTGAAATATTTTTGTAAGTTGGCGAAACTCTGTAGAATTTACTGTCATAAGAGACACAAAATTCGTTATATTGAAAGAAGAAAGAGAGAGAGAGAGAGAGAGAGAGAGAGAGAGATAGAGAGACAGAGATAAAAAGAAAGAGGGATAAAGTTGAGATAGGTCTACAGTGAAAATAAATGCATGTACGTTTGATACATTTTCCCGACAAACTATAATTTGAACGAGTGGCGTCACTAGGGTGGGTGTCACAAGGTGCGTAATCTCACAATGTAAGTCCCCCCACCCTCACCTTTCCCCTCACATCTTCCCAATAAAAACGTATTCTTTAGCTCCTTTTGTTGCACAACAATACATTGAGCTAATTCTCTGCATTCGTTGAGAGTTGTTACTGCACCTTAAAAAAGAGTGTCGAGTCTATTTTAAAATTGTGTTGTTTATGACGTTTTATCATTAGTTATTGCAAAGATTAAAATCTAAGATTTTAGATAAGACAAGGATTTAACATCAACTGAGC
Source organism: Biomphalaria straminea (assembly GCA_021533235.1). NCBI lineage: Eukaryota > Metazoa > Mollusca > Gastropoda > Planorbidae > Biomphalaria > Biomphalaria straminea. The sequence continues at coordinate 33,889,915 of JADKLZ010003886.1, forward strand.
ATGCTTTCATTAGTAGGCTTAATAGAGCTCCTAACGGAAACAGTTAAACATTATAGCGTTAGCTTTGTTTCTATAGTCCCGCCCTATGTTGTGTTCACTTAGACGACTAAGTATGAAGAGGACTAATTATGCTTAAACCACCACTTCAGTGTTTGAGATACCAAGCGAAATAATTAATTACTTATTCGGTTACTTTTTTTTTTATTGATTCTTGCGATGTCAAATAAAAACAACAACATAATAATTGTGCGAAATCTTATCTTGATACGAGATTGGGTGTGGGAGTAATAACGTGTACAAACGTTTGACAAGACTGAGTTAATATAAGTTTTGTAAGAAGAAAACAAAGTAGCTCTCTTTACCATTCACTGCTTCCTTTCAAAGTTTTGTAGCTATTAGTATGATCTGTATTATCGTTGCTTAAGATTGAAACACCAAGGCTGTCAAATTAGTCTAAATCAATTACATATTGAAACGTCAAGATTTAGATAAAGTAGAATGAGGATTTTCCCTGGTAACCCTCCACGACCCCCCCTCTTTTGTTTCATTTGTCATTCCGAGAAATATCGGATTGCTTCCTCTTTCATTTGACACACAAAAGATAACATGGGAGAGGGAGATAACATTGGAGGGATCATGTTTTCATTGTGACTGTCGATTTATTTCAACAATATGGAATCATTATATTCATTATGCTTGTTCATTCTCGAATGAAGTTTATGTTAATTAAATTATTTAAGTTTCAATTTGGAAACAAATCTTCGTTCAGGGAAAAGTACCAGGAAAAAGAAGTAGAGGCACACAAAGAAATCGACTGAAAGACCATAACAAATAGTGGACAAACTTGTCCCTGGAAGAGATTCTACTGAAGGCAAAAAACAGGGAGGACGATGACGGTCGATAGACTAAATGACAGGTGAAAGAGAAAGATTAACCTACTAAAGTGAACCAAAAATGTCTAAACTAAATGAATGTAAAGACTAACTTTACCCACCAGCTATGCTTTAAATATTGCAAGTATCGAGACGCACTTTTCTAGTCTTTGAATGGCTGGAGTTGACCTTTTTTGTCTCTTTCAACCAAAAGGCCAACAACCCACTACTTTAGACAGGACACATAACTCTTTGGCACATCGGTTGAGGTTTTAAGGGAAATTAATTACCTGCATTGTAACGTATTCCACCCTTTCGCATTTAACAATATATATTTTTGTGACCTCTAATAAAACGTTTATCCTCCCCCCATCCCATCCAAACAGGGCCGGTCCTAGCAATTGCGGGGCCCTATGCGAAACTAATTGCGCGGGCCTAGTCTGTGTTGGAATAAGGATAATAAGTGAAAATTAGAATTTTGTAAAAGAAAAAAAAATTCGACTTTCAATTTTATTCATTCTTTACTAAGTTAAAAATTGCGATCAAATAATCTTTACGTTACGAACCTAGTAACCTATGACATAATTGTATCAGTGGCTACAAAAGTAAATAAAATATTGGACCTTCCGATTAAGGTCAAAATTCGCTCGATTATTACATTTTATTACATGAAAGCTGACAATGCCATTTTCTTTTATCGAGCGTAGGATTGGCGTTTTCCGCAATGAATGACACCCACAAATGACAATTTAGTGTATATTTTCTGGAGATTTTTATGAGTTTTCAGGAGATATTAATTCAGGAAATTTTAAGAATTTTTATGTATATATTTTGCAATTTAATAACTACACCTTGAATTAGAGCGGGGCCTATGAAAGCGCGGGGCCCACTGCGACCGCATAGGTTGCAGTGGCCTAAGACCGGCCCTGCATCCAAACACTTTTCGACACTTGCATTCTTCAAGACAATGAGAATTTTGGTATGGTACATCTCCACACACTGTGAAACAACAACAACACACACACACACTTGTTTGCCCCTTATGTTCTAGAAGTAAAAAAAAATGATTCAGCGCTTCTGGTTAGATTTACTTGAGTCTTTTTATTATTTATTTTATTTTCATTTTCTATACAATAGCCATCACTACAGTAATACCCAGCCAAACATATTTTGTTTGCGGGTATCCTTTAATGGATCTATCTCCCCTACAATACACACCCAAACACTTGTTTGACCCTTGAATTCTATATGTGCTTAAAGATTTTTGTATGCTTGCAAAACCTAGACGCTAAATGCAGAATTAGAGGAGATTCTAGCGATGGTATAGATTGTAGAAAAATCCTGAAATCCGAAACAAGATCACAAAGGCAATCAATATTTGTAACAATTTTTTTTTTTGAAAAATACGTTTTTTAAAGAGACAATACCTCCATTATAAAGGTTAAAATATTGCTATAACCCTATTGGCGGCGCAAAAGGGTTAACAGTGTGATCAGCTGATATTTTTGACACAGGCCAGCTAAACAGTTAGTGTGCTACATCGCAGCGCAAGGAATGAACTTTGCACGTGACCACTGTTATGGTCATCTGATCACAGGCCTGCGTGTACGAGAGACAGTGTATAAAGCAAGGAGTTCAAGACAGGACACGGAGGAGACCAGGTCTGTTAGTCTCCTTATGAAGTCGGTCCTGGTCGAGTCCTGAAGTGAATGTACGTGTCCAGAAGAGATAGAGACAGTAGAGTTTAGTACGGTGATGTACAGTTTAGAATTTGTAGCTGTTGATGTTGCCAATTGTGTCATATTGGCTGTTTTACTTTACCATTATTAAAGTACCAGATTATATTTGGAGCTCTTGTTGTCAGTTTCTTTGATGTGTTGTGTTATGTGTTTAGCAGTGTTTATGGAAGCCTGAGATAGGAATCGGAGATTCGTAACAATATAATGAAATAATAAACAAACAATAAGTAAAATACTATTTGGTTCAAACTGGGTATCGAACACATTACGCTGTCAGCTGCTTGAACTCATACCACACAAGATCTCTATTTCAAACAAGGGAAAGAAATTGTATTTGACTGAAGTCTTCTTCTTCGTTCTCATTTTTATGTTCGAGTGTTCAGATGACTAGACCAATATATGAGATGAACTGCGCAAGGGTTTCCAAATCAGGGAGCTCTCCATATAGTTTTCTTTTTCTTGGGGTGTTTTGGAGACAGTGTCTTGTACGTACATCTTGGTAAAGAGAGCAGTATTGGAGGACGTGGTCGGCATTCTCTGGTGACACTCCACATGGGCAGATTTCACAGTTTCCAAATTTGAGTTTCCGGTACATGTATTGTCGCATTCTCTTGTTTTCGGTCCTGAGTCGAAAGATTGCACGTTGATCTAGTCGGGATAGCTTATAGTAAGCATCATCTTACTTGTGATTTGGATGAGAGCTAGACCATTTCTCATTTATTTTAGTTCAAATTAATTTCTTCATTTTTTCTGGATAGAGTGCAGAGTTTATTTGTGAGTTAGTTCTCCCACGCTTGACGAGTGTGTCAGCCTTCTCATTTCCTTCTAGTTGTATATGAGCTGGTATCCTTTGAATGAATAACATTTTCTTTTTTTTTGCTGTAGTTGTTAAGCTTTGAAAGTGCTGTTCTGAGATTTTTTTATGTAAGAGGAATCAGAGTTTTGCAAGCTTTGGAGGGTTGTTTTCGCATCGGTTAGAAAGACAATCTGACTGTGTGGGGAACTTGGATTATTTGCTAGCAGCTAGTGCTAGTGCTTCCCTTTCTGCTCTGTGGCTGTTAGAGAGCTCTCCAGTTGCAATGGATTATTTCGTTTTTCTCCAACTGGCCATTCGATTAGTATTCCAGCTCCTCCATTTGTGGTGGCTTTAAGGGATGAGCGATGGATGTAAAATCTAATCCACTGATTGCTAGGATAATTGGTTTGTAGAAAACAGTTCACTATTTCTTATAGCTCTGTTGGACTTATATAACGCTACTTTCATGCTTATAGCATGCTCAGAGTGCTGTGATACAATCTCATTTGCGGACCAGTGGGTGGAGGGGGTATCTAGGCGTGGGAAATTGTACAGTTTTCCGTGCTGCATTCAGGCGCTTAGTAAACACAACTCGGTCCTCGAGCCCCCATCATAGGTAGAAAAGCTAAGCCAAGTACACCTCGGTGTACTTAACCTCTCGATCACGCTTCCCACTGTGGTGAATATAAGCTGAAATGGCCGCTCTAAATTGAAACAAACAATATATAACTATACAATCTTTTCAAGTCATAAGTACCACGCAAGCAGAGAGGTTAGCACGTCGGCCCTAGGAAGCGTGAGACACGAGTTCGAATTCAGGTCGTTACCCCCTTTTCTTTTCTTTAAATGCTGTTAAAAACCAATTACGTTAAAATCCACCCAGATATTTCTTTCTCCCCCCCCCCCCCCCATATTCCAACTGGTCCACATAAGCGATATGATCATAGCGTAGGCCTATTGAGAAAGCCAAAAGCATAAAATAGCGCAAAACAAAACATTTTTAAAAGACAAAAAAAATAAATAAATAAATAAAAGAATATTTATAATCGTACAGATTTATTGGTTTTGGTCTAGCCATAGCTATTAAAAATTTAATTACTTGGATGATCCAAACTAATTGATACAATTACACTTCGTTTTTTTTTAAGTTTTTCTTGTTCCTGGTACAGTTCCCTGTATGAAGGTCTTAGCGAGCCCTGATGACCTTGCGATCTCGCAATAAAATTTTGTTTTTATGACAGGTCTGATTGCTGACTTAATTTTATTTATAATCTCTTCATTTTGTGATGCGATTTTTAAATGTGATGCCTAGGATCTTTCTGTACCATCTGGTTTCCATTGCTCTAGCCTTGCAGTCAGCGTCCAAGATTCGCAAGCATAAAGAATGTGTTCATGACCAGGAAGCTCATCAATCTGATTTGGGTGTCGTGGGCTAAGCCTTTGTCTTTTCATATTGTTTTGAGTTTTGCAAGTGCTACTGTGGCCTGCTATTGTTCAGGTTTCGTTCCTTCATGAGACTATAGCTTCGAGGTATTTAAAACTACTGACACTTGTCAACTTATCGTCTCCATTATTGACGCCCCTTTAAAAGCTATTGGTCATAATTTGTGTTGTTCGGCATATGCATACCATATGTTGCGGAAGTCTTGTTTATTGCATCACCAAGTCAGCTAATTCTTCTGTCCTTGCCAGATCATCTATGTCGTCCTCAAAGCTCAAGTTAGTAATTCTTCGTCCTCCAATGCGTACAGTACCATCATAACCATCCAGAGCATCTTCCATTATCCTTTCAAGAAGAATATTGAAAATAGCTGGTAGAGTAGGCAGCCATGACTCACTCCAGCTGTGGTTTTAACTAAGTCTGTCTCCAATGTTGGCGTTGGAGTACACTGCACTTGTAGAGGTTCTGGATTACTTTGATTATGATTTTATTTACATTGAACTTTTCTATTGTCATGCTTAGCCGAGTCAAAAGTCTTCTCAAAGTCATGAAAGATTCGAGAATGGTTCTGCTGGTGTTGAAGGAATTTCTCGCAGAGAGTGTCTACAAAGATATAGTGCATAAAACATATTTCACTCTCCTCAAATAAAAATAACTTCCTACTTCCAGTGTATATTTATTTATGTCTATGGTCTACTTGGTAAACAAAAAAGTACGCACCAAATGCTTGTTTTTATAAAGTATTTAAAAAGGCATTTACGAGTCAAGGAGTTTTATTGAAAGCTATTCACCAAAAAAAGTGTGGTTGAGTGCATAAAAAGGAAGGAACACTTATCTATATATATATAATACATATATAGGTATGTGCGAAGAAAGTATTAACTTGTACTATTAAACATTGGTCAGATTTATGAAAACGAATTTGGATGAAACTGTGGTAAAACATTTTGAGACTATTGAACCTTGGCCGATCGTGAAAAGGGCTAGGTAGATGGTAAGTTAAATTGAGTTTTCTTTTTGTCCACCTTCTGTGGGAGAATGATGAGTCTGTCAGTAAGCTAGATATACTCATCTAGGAATTAGACTTATAGAAACTTATACACAGATGTAGATCTAGCTCTAATAATATTTCCTTTTCTTTCTACACACAAGCCGCACATTCTTCCAGCTATTTGTATTTCCTATTTTCTAACGAAGAGAAATCAAACGAAATATAAACAAATAGGCTATATAAAAAAAAACAAGCTTATATTAGGGAAAGGATCGCACAATTACTGCCATATCTCTTAGTACTGAAAGATTTATCTCTCATTTTCTATATAAAACAAAATTGATAAATTAATACTAATTATTTAACTACTCGGTTGATTCACTTGATTGATTCATATGCTGCCATCGACAATGAATAATTGTTTAAAGTTTCATCTTGATCCTAGAATAGGAAATGGGACAAATATTTGTAGCAGGAGAACAGAGGAAGTTGATAAAAGCTTTGAAAATAGCAGATTATTTTCATTACTTTACTAAAGTGTCCACACTGGCAAACTACCCTCTAATTAGCGTTCATTGTCACTGTATGTCATATTTAATTTTAGAGTAAGGAAATAAAAAAAAATATTTTATATGCTGGGCTTAGGAAACTGTTTTAAGGTGAAAGTATATTCTTGACACACAAAATATCGTTTTGGGAAAAGCAACAACACAATTTGCATCATGAAAATTTTTTTTTAGTTGTTCTATGTTAACGGTAAGTTATAATAGATTTGCCTTCATCTTCACTCATCTCTTAGTTTGTTGCACTGTTGGGGCACAATACATGATCTATCGACCCTCTCTCTCCATTCCTCTCCTAGAGTTTGACTATATTTTCGTTCAATTATAGGCCCGTTCATTCTTTAAATGTTGTCTTCTTATTGCTTTCTCTATCTGCTTCTATTTTTTTTCCTGGTACAGCTCCCTGAAGGAAGGTCTATACGAGCACCGAGACTCTCGTGATAGGGTCATACAATTACATTTTTTTTTGACAGCAGTTAACAAGTCATTGTGTAGCCAGATTGTCATTGAAATCTTGTTTCGAATTTTCTCATTTGCGGTAAATATTCGTCCAGCCAAACTGGGAGAATTAGTGATCAATGGATCAGTCAGTCAGCTAGGGTTTTGGCGTACACTATAGACTTATTATGGAAGGAAATGTCAATTCAAAGTTTTCCTACTTAATGTTGTTATCATGAATTTTTGTCTTAGCCTCAATGTTCTTTCCTGAGATGACTCTCAAAGATAGTTTTATGAAAGCTACGCTGCTTATGAAGATAGCCTTGATAGTTGCCGTTGTTGCACAGATATGCAGGTAATGATATAAAGAATTATAACAGGATATAATGGAATTAGGTTGGTGTTTCGGTAGTGGGAATAGACAATTCTGACACCACAGCATGTACCAAAATGTTGGTGTAAACAAAATTAGAAATTTAAAAACTAACATTTAAGGTGACATCTTAAAGATAACGGAGAACGATCACTCGCGTAGAAGACACGTTATCCAGCATCACTTACAAGCTTTTACAAAACTTGGAACTCAACACGGGAAAGGAAACAAAGTCATGCCTGGGTTAGGTCAAAATGTATAATATAACTCAGAGTTAGGTAAAGATGATTAATATAGTTCAGAGTTAGGTCATAATGTAGGCCTATAATATAGCTCTTCCCTTGTGGGTTGATGATGACCACTTTTGTCATCCAGGGGGCTGTGGGCTTTGCACTGGGGTTTTGTGTCTCCTCGTGTGGCTTGTGAGACCTGTGTGATCTTGGATTGTTCGAGGAGCAGATTAGTTCATCTGGAGCTTGTGACGTTTGTCCTAATAATTTTCTCTTATTGTGCGTACGCTGTTTTTTTTTGTCTCCTGCAATTTTGGCGCCAGTTTCCACAGCTGGACGCCATGATGCTCTATCAGGTCAAAATTGACAAAACACATAAGGTGAAGTGAAACAGAGCGCAGTAAGGAGAAAGGAGAGCGGGATACCTGTAGGTCTTTTATTACCAATGTTACTTTTTTATACTAACATGTTCTTGACATTAATGGCCGAGTATATTTACATACTAACATTTTCTTGACATTAATGGCCGAGTATATTTACATACTATCATATTCTTAACATTAATGGCCGAGTATATTTACATATTAACATATTCATGACATTAATGGCCGAGTATATGTACATACTAACATTTTCTTGACATTAATGGCCGAGTATATTTACATATTAACATATTCATGACATTAATGGCCGAGTATATTTACATACTAACATTTTCTTGACATTAATGGCCGAGTATATTTACATACTAACATATTCATGACATTAATGGCCGAGTATATTTATATTCTAACATTTTCTTGACACTCCAACAGTTGGGTTTCATTTACCACCACGTCATGGAGTAAAGGTTATTTTGATCCTCTAGAAGGGAGAAGCCTTCCTTACATAGGATTGTGGAGATCATGCAGCTATTCACCACCTAGATTTGCTAGTGGATGTAATTTTTTGGATGGCACACCTTCCGGTAAAGTGCACAAAGAATATATTTTTTTCATTTTAAAGATAAGGACTGAGTTCTGAAAACTGTCTAAGAATTGCCGGCTCCGGATTTATTCCTCAAGGTTGAATTTCCTTCTCCTAGGTGGGTAACCAGCCATGGCTAGAGAGTCCTTCCTGCACGAAGTTTACTGGTTTATGCGCCCTCGCCCCTTCCGTGAAAACAGTTCCGCCGGATTCAATATCTGAGCCTCACGTGAAGGCCAGGAATGGACTGGTTGTCAGAGGCTATTTGATGCGTATGCTATTGGAAGTATTATATAGGTACTGGAGTGCTAATAGTCATTATTACTTTCGGCAATAACAACCCTGAGGTTTAAAGATATAACCTATATAAAAGCATACCGTTTATAGTAGTCGTTAGTAGATATAGAATAAATTCTAGACCAGTGATTCCTAAAGTGGTCTACATAGACCCCCAGGGGTCTACGAAGACCTCCAAGTGGTCTACGAAAGCGAAAAACAATAAATTGGGGATCTATGAGCTGTCCACGGGGGTCTACGATAATAGATCTCATTTAAGCAGGATGTTACCTAATTTTCACATTCCATTAATGTAATTGTTTCATGTACAATGATATATGATTTCTGTCTTCGTTAATCCTTTAAATATTTATATTGCTATTCAAATGAAAAAGTGTTGTAGGCCTTTTAAGTTTCAATACTTATTTAAATAGCTTAATTTTCTCTATATGTAACTAATATTTGTAAAGAAAAAAAAAGAAATGTAGACAGTAAAGCATTAATTATTTTAAATTGGGATTCTTTCTTCCTTGTCAAACACGCAATTGCCTAAGTGACTTTTTTTCTGACGATGTGAGACCAGCTACAGTGGAGGATCATCTGAGACAATGCCACCCTGACAAAAATAAGACCCACAGAATCTCTGATCGACAAGATGATGGTTTGTGAGCGTCTTACAAGAGTTCTTTACTGATAGCAAAATACGGAGAACAGCAAGAGGTCAAACATTGATTTTACCAGCCGTTTTACACAAACTTACATCTGTTATTATTAAAAGAATTTCTTTAAGTCTTTAAGCAACAATACAGTTCAAGGTCGCTTCGGTGGCATGAGTTATAAAATTAAAAGCTTCTTTTGTAAATCTTTGCAAAACATACAGTTTGGTCTGACAATTAGTAGCGCTGTTTTCTACAAAATGTCTAATGGTCACCATCTCATCGATGCCTGTGGTCCTTTCTGGCATAGGCCACCAGCCAGCTTCCTACATACATCTCAATTGTGGGCGAGACTCTCCAACTGTCCCCACGTCTTGCCCATCTGCTTGGTATCTGCTTCCATATCGCGGTGCCATTTTAAAGCTCGAGCAGCCTTCCATCAGCTGAAGAACACCTTTGGATCTAGGGATCTAAGTACCACCACCAAGATCAGGTTCTTCAACACCATTGTTAAGCCAATACTACTTTATGGAGCAGAGACCTGGAGAACCACCATCACCACCATGAAAAGCAAATCAAGGTATTCATCAACACCTGCCTGAGGAAGAATCTTATAATCCGCTGGCCAGACAGGATCTCGAATGAGGAACTGCGGCAAAGAACAAAGCAGCAGCCCGTTGAAGTATATATCCTTCACAGACGCTGGAGATAGATAGGTAACACCCTTCTCAAGTCTGCATCCAGCATAACAAGGCAAGCCCTAACCTGGAACCCCCAAGGAAAGAGAAAGAGAGGGACGGCCCAGAAATACATGGCGCATATGGTCACTGTCTCCTTATATTTCCTTTTCCTTTTCCAAGTTTTTGTATAGTTGCAAGACAGCAGAAATTTGAATTTAGTTTTCCTTCTGCTAGGTGGGTAGCAAGCCAAGTCTTATGAGCCCTTCTTGCTCGAAGCTTACTAGTTTAGGCGGTAGTTACCCGCATTCGCCCCTTCTCCTGTTAATGAAAACAGTTCCGCAGATTCAATATTTGAGCCACACGTGAAAGATCAAAGATCAAGATATACATGAAAAACTGATTTTTGCGAAACCTTTTATGATGGTACCTAAAGTATATTAATTAATTAATTAGTATTTAATGTTGGAAACACTATCTAATAGAACAACAAATTCGCATATGAAACATAAAATCCGTAGTTGTGTAGTTTTTAAATAACTTTTTTTTTTACTCTTCAACTCACTACAGTTATACATTTGTTACAAAAAATGTTGGTGAATATGCAAAAATTTGCAAGTTTGAGCAGGGGGTCTACCGAAAAACAGAAAACATGGCAAGGGATTTATGAGACCGGCCCTGCATGGTTTCTTTTGCCAATTTATATATTTCCATGCCTATGCCTTTAATATTGTCAATAAAGTCATTCGGCATGACGTTAAAAAATGTTTCATCTTTTGATCTTCAAATGCAGATTCTTTAGCTATTACTCAGGCGTTTGGAATCGTGGGTTTTGTTGGTCTGAATCTGGGTTTTCTTCTTGTTGTTCTAAAAATATTCACGGACAAATTGAAAGGGATCTCGGAGTCGATTCTTATTGCGGGAATATCTATAATTGTATCAGGTAAGGATTGAAACTGTTGCTTTAAGCGATTTTATTTTCTTCGTATTGGCAATTGAGAAGCACTAAAGAAAAAAGTAAAAATAAAAATAAAGTTTCCTTTCAGACCTTGGGATCTGTAAGGCAGATTATGTAAGATACTAGGATCAACTGTTTCTTTAAACAACGGTTAAGAAGCAGGGTGTCATGTGGCCAGCACAACGACCAACTGCTTTTATTTTCCCCAAGGCCAAGAACCAATTAGAGTTGGGTGGTCTCAGGGGCGCCCTAAAAATCCCGAAGTTCGAAATCCCAGTCTTTACAGAGATTCGAACCCAAACCAATCTTGTTTTAGTTTATCGCAATTACATGCTTTTAGGTTTCTCAATGTCCCATGATCTCATTACATGCCTGGACCAGTTGAGAAGAAGTGTAATGGGGGGGGGAACATGGGAGTAGCTACATGGTCGCTTTTTAAATGCATATCATTTATATATATAAAAAATTAAACGACCTGAATTCAAACTCGCTGGCTAAAGCCTCTCAGCTTTATTGGGAAACATAGGAACCACTGTGATAGGGAAACGCTTATGGAAGTAGAAAGATTTATAGTTATACTTTTAGTTTCATTTTGTCTCCCTACAAAGTATAAAGGAGACTAAATCAACTTAAACCACTTTATTAGTTAGTACAATTTCTTTTCCTTGTCTGATATCAAACAAAATAAATAGTTACTACTACTAATTGTTAATTAACTAATTTCTTAATTTCTTATTGATTATTGTTTT
>JADKLZ010003886.1:33906564-33923596 GCA_021533235.1 Biomphalaria straminea
TTTGGGGGCCCAGGGGGGACTGTTCTCTTTGGGGGCCCAGGGGGACTGTTCTCTTTGGGGACCCCTACATTTTGCGTAATACTTAATTTTTAATGTAAAAAAAACTCTCATTTAGGGGCCCCCCTCAAGTGGGAGCCCGGGGGGATTTTCAAATTCTTCCCCCTCCTCCCCCCTAGCTACGCCACTGGTACACCTGCCAAACAATAGTAATGTCCTCACTGTTAGCTGTTGACTAAGCTTCTACAAACTCTGCCGGCGCGCAACATTTCCGAGCGGCACCCTGTAATATTAAAATAATATAAAATTTATCACATTTTTTTTTATCGCACACCTTGCAGAATTCTACTTATTATGGATATACCAAACAGTTTTAAGGCAGCCAGACCTCTGGTCAAAGTTGTGGTCATCCTACTTGTACTAGCCCAAGCATGCAAGTAAGAATTCTGTTTTATTCTTATCAAGACAAGTGCAAATAAAAAAAAAAAAGAACATCTGATTCACATGATAAACGATATTTGTTTCTTAAAACTAGTAGACTTTGCCCATTTACATTTTCCCAAGTCCACATGTTTGAAGGGTACAGCTCTTTCATATCTTGTAATCTATGGGAACAGATCTTGTGATCTATGGGGGCAGATCTTGTGATCTATGGGGGCAGATCTTGTGATCTATGGGGGCAGATCTTGTGATCTATGGGGGCAGATATTGTGATCTATGGGGGCAGATATTGTGATCTATTAGGGCAGATCTTGTGATCTATGGGGGCAGATCTTGCGATCTATGGGGGCAGATTGTATAAAGCATATCGGTTTCTATGACCGATAGTTAACGAGGGTGCCGTGTGGATAGCACAACGACCAATCGCCTTTTATTCTTCAATTCAAAATTCTGAAGTTCCAAATCCCTGTCTTCATCCAGATTCAAACACGAGCCCTTTCGGTTTAGACGCAAAACGTTTTGCTTCTCGGCCACAACTTCCCTATGTTGACAGAGGGCAGGCTAACCCCAACACCCAAGTAATGCCCGAGATCCAATATTATTGTTTACCAAATATCAATAAATTGTGCATTAGTGACAGAATTTCGGATGTATAGAAGATGTTAGTTTTTAACTCGAGACCACAGCATTCTGAATTAATTTACATTTTAAAATAGAATAATAAACTGCTTTGATAATATCCCACGTTATTCTCTATCTTCCTTTCTCTCTCTCTATTTCTCTCTCTTTCTGTCTCTCTTATTCACACTTAAACTATAATTCTCTCTGCATCCCATTCTCTCTTCCTCTCTTTCTTCCTCAGTTGGTTGGCTTTCTGCACTACTTCCTGGTACGTACACCTCAATAATAATGTCTACCTTGGGCTGTGGCGAGCTTGTAGTTTGACCTCTTGCAGCCCACGTGACGGTATACCTGTGGGTGAGTACATTGAGTATTAATTTGTAAAGAAATGTTAGCTTTGATAAATGTACAAAACATAACTGTCGAAAATTTGCTAGCCATGAAAAAATATTCTTTTTTTTAAAATGTTTTATGATATCCATATGTATACTCAAACATATCTCCTTATGATATCCTTATATATTTATATATACTCAAACATATCTTTTTATATCCAGTATATACTCAAACATATCTCTTTATATCCACTATATACTCAACATATCTCCTTATGATATCCATATATATACTCAAACATATCTCCTTATGATATCCACTATATACTCAAACATATCTCTTTATATCCACTATATACTCAAACATATCTCCTTATGATATCCACTATATACTCAAATATATCTCTTTATATCCACTATATACTCAAACATATCTCCTTATGATATCCATATATATACTTAAACATATCCCATAATGATATCCACTATATACTCAAACATATCTCCTTATCGACACATGTTTAAACAGTCTTCCTACTTTTGGAAAATTTGATTTAAAGATTTGAGATATTGTATGTGGTTGAATGTTTCGATTGGCCACATTTGGATTATTTTAACAAAAGCTAAATATCTTCCAAGAAGTTCTACGTGGAAACCACTCCCTTTGTTACTCGTCACCTATACCAACCATCTACTATGACAACCAGTCCCTTTTGCTACTAATCCTCTGTGACAACCATCCCCAAAGTCACCATCACCTCTACATTCCTATGTTAACCATCCCTTATGTCGACAATCCCTTTTCATTCCTTATGTTAACCAACCCCTGTTCAATAATCCCTTTTCATCCCCATATGCTAACTAACCCTTATGTCAATGGCCTGACATCATGACTTCTTATTCTAGACGATGTAATTGTTCCTTTTGATTACATGAGCATACTTTAAATACATCTTGATAACTGCTGCTCTGTTCAGCCTTCCTAAAAAATCTGTTCAGCCTTCCTAAAAAAAAACAATTCTAAAGTACAATAAATAGCAATGTACACTCTAAAGAATGCTTCATTATAGATGCTATGTTTTGCACAGAGCATGAAGAACTATTTACACATCTCCTCAGCCTATTTCATGGCGGTGCAAGCGTTCGCCATCTTTGGATTCGTGTCCATTAACATTAGCTTCTGGCTGGTCTTGTTGTATACATTCAGTACCAAGTACAGACTGAGTACTCCGACCTACAGGCTAGCTGCAGGACTCTTACTTTTTGCCGGTAAGTTTTTATTATCATTATTTTTTTATTTGTTAGTGGCTACGAGCAAGTCAGTTCTTGCTTTATCGATATTCGGTTGGGATTTTATTTAGTGCAAATAAACTGACTGGCTGGGATTCGAAACCTTATATCAGCTGTAACATTCTATATTTATAAAGTTCTTAAATAATGTTTATAGTACACAAATGTAAGATTAATTAAGGGAGATTGCAAGATTTTAAAAAAAAATGCATTAACTCTTAGCTTGTTTTTTAACAATATTGTACGGAGTTGTAAGATTAAGTAAGGGGGATAACAACTAGAATCGTGATTGCTTTTAACCTGATTACTGATTACTTCTCTTGCTTCACATTCTGCTTTGTAAATTTAAATTTAGAATTTATGAAATGCAAATTTGAGTATAGTATGTTTTGAAATGAGGGGAGAGACAAAGACGGGAGTGCATTTGAAATGGAGGTTACCGGCTAGTCTATAGTAGATACAAAAAGACGTGTTTTTTCATTGATTTTTTTTTTACTTTTAAGAAGCTGATCTGTGAGATCAATAATCGTTATCCTCTCGGTTGATATAAAAAATGGCGTATATTGTTATTGTAGATAACGTCCATAAAGACTTAATATCCCAAGCCTAGGTTCCCTGTTTTACCATTTCAGTTTTTCTTAAATTATGAGACAGTGGTACAGCGATGTCCATAATGGTAGCGTTTTTTTTAAAAAATCAGGGCGATAAAGATTTACAGTTTTGTCGGTCAAAATAGGTCTTTCCCAGTATAATAAGTGATCATAAAACACAAGGAGAACTCATTGTGACCGGTATCTGTAATAAGTAGGAGGATCCTTGTCTTTTGATCAAATTATGTATCAAAGCCTATTGCTGGTGTATTAATTTTGCCGGTTGGTTATGGTGACCTAGGTATGCAGATTCTGATAAGGCTGAACAATCTGTCTTTATGTGTTTTGCTTTGAGCCATGTTAAGGGAGCAGCCCTATTATTATTATTATTACTAGTCTGTCCGCGGCGTAGTATACCCCGCTATTTGCCGGAAGTATTCATGTAGGCAGCGTATTGTCGAGCAGACTGTGCTTCCATGACAAAGAACAACAGACAGGGCGTTGCCATAGTTATCCCAATGTTCGCAAACAAAGCTTACAGCCATCTTGCGAAGTTCGAGAGCAACAGTTTCGTCGATGACATTTTCCAGAAATATTCGACTGATAGAAATAAAAAGTTACCTGATGCAGGTATTTCGACTACATTGAAAGACCTGTTGACTCCACGAAATATATGTGAAGCGGTAGCCATGTTTAGGAAACAAAGGGCAATAAGAAGGGGCAAAAGCAAAACAAAGCTACAGAAAAAACATACAACTATTTTAATGACAGATATTGGCGTGTGTAAAAAATACACACATAAATGTAGTCAAATATATACAATGTATTAGGAGAAAGATTATTTGTTCGCCGCCCCTCCCTCTTTGTTTCTGAGCCGTGCTCTCTGTCTCTGGGAAAACTACGTGGGGTAACTCTAGTCCGAGATAAAGAGTTATCTTTCCATGACTTTATTGTGGTGTCCCGTATAGTTGGACCTTCAAGACAATTATATATAGAAATTAATAATTTTTTTTTTAGAGACGAACAAGTATTCATTCTCTGGCGCTGCCAGGGTCGGGTCTCGTTAAAGGGAAAGAAAACTTATTATAGTCCCTTTATCAGTTTCTACTGAGGAATTTTCTGGTGATGTGGCATGTCTGCAAGCATTATTATTTTTATTATTATTTATTATTATTATTATGTAAGAAAAGAATGAGTATTCATTCTCTGGCGCATTATTATTATCATTATTATTATTATTAAATTGAAAATAAAGAACTAGCTAAATTCAAACATTACATCAGCTGACAAATATCATAGACTTATTCTCAGATAAGCTCCGTCTTTCCATATATTGTAAGCTATCCACAAAGTTTGTCTGACATGTTATTTCTCCCTCTTCCTATTCCATACTTTAATGTTCTTAACAAAAAATCAATCAATCAATTAGTTAACTAATTAATTTATTAATTTTAATAAATTTTGTTTGATGTAAAAATGGAAATAGATCAAAAAGAATTTATATATGTTGCTATAAATGTACAGTTCTTTCCATTATATAAACTTTGTTTTTGTTGTTCTTTTTTTTACGTATTTTTTAAATATTTTGCTTGTATTTCCTTTAGTTGTGTCCTGGCTGATAAGTGTCGTCGTATTTGGGACAAACGTTTGTATGAATAGTGGACAGTATTACGGACAGTATGTTGGCTGCCATTACAGTTATGGTTTAGCAGTATGCGCTCTCGTCCTGTCCTTGACCGCATGCATTCTCATTTTCATTGATACCAGAAGTGTGAGGACCACAGTTGTCAGCCAGAGGAATGTCCAAGTGGAGACAACCGTTACATATAGTACAACGCAGCACCAACAGATTAGATAGATAGACCTACCATTAGATAGACAGACCTACCATTAGATAGACAGACCTACCAAGAGATAGACAGACCTACCATTAGATAGACAGACATACCATTACATAGATAGACCTGTCCTTAAATAGAATAATCTATTGTTTATTAGATCTACTATTAGATAGATCTTTTTTTTAAATAGACAGATCCAACAATATATACTTATCACTTTTTGGATAGACAGACCTACCATTAAAGAGACATACCTACTATAAGATAAATCTACCATTAGATAGACAGATCTATCATTAGATAGACAGACATATCTTTAGGTAGCCAGACCTACCTTTAGATAGACAGATCTACCATTAGATAAACCTACCTTTAGATAGACAGACCTATTATTAAATAGATCGATCTTTTTTTTTTACATAGATACATTTCCCCTATAGACATATCTACTATTCAGTATTTCCTCTTTGAGATTTGAAAAATAATAAACTAAATGTGATCTCACTGTAAAAGACCTGCAAATATTTTTTCATAACAAATATTTTATGCAGACTATAAATTATGTAATCTATACTATAAAGCAGAAAGTAAGGCGTATGTATGAGTGCATGTAAGGTAGCACTCTATCAAGCTTAAGACCATCCAAAAAAAAAGTTGCACAACTTTATGAAACTGTTCATATATCATGGATCTAAGTCATTTAACCATGTTTACATGAGACGAAACCGAAAGAATCTAAATCTAGATTTAATTTTAAGAACTACACTTTGCAAGATAGTTTTTTTTTAGTTTGACACATGAAAATACAAAATAAAGTCAATTCATTTCATTATTTAATAAACATTAATTTTCAAATTTCTCTATCAAAAGCATTTGTATATACATTCGTTACTTATATCTGCGAATTTAGACATCCTCGTGTACTTTATATCCCATTTATCGCGCGCTTCTTTCATTTCAATAGCTAAATTTATCTCTATTAAAGCTACTTTTAATAAACCCCTTTTTATAGTATTTTTCATCTGATATGCTTAATAATAGTTATTTATATTTATTATTAAAAATACAACTTTAAAAAAAAACAAAAAAATATAATTATCTGGGTAACGAACTTGTACTTTGGAATCATTAGCTTGATCCTTTTAACTGGAAATAGCAAAATATATGAACAAGCTCTGGAAATCTCCTGAGATTATAAAATCTCCTGAAAACTCATAAAAATTTCCTTAAAAATAGACAAAATTGTCAATTAAGTCAATATGTTAGGGTCGGACCTGGGGGAAAGCATTAGACTTTGTGAAAGCGGCACGAAAAAAAATGTCTAATTAATTAGCGATAATAATTAAGCAAAAATAATACGAAGGTCAATTGGGCTCACATTTAAAACTTCTCAGGTATGTAAAATTAAATTTATTCATTTTGTCGATAAATTAGAATTAAATGTAGATCTGATCTATGTAGATCTTGTCAATCATTTACAAAAATAAAACACAATGTCTCTAAAAACTAAATCTAGATATTAACAAGTTATTTCAAATTATGAGTCTATTGTTTAATTAATTGAACTTGAAAATCTCTAATAGTATTATAATACCGATTTTAAGCGCCCCCCCCCCCCCCCGAAAGGGGAAAAGATGCAATTAGTTTTGTGTGGTCTGTCCGTCCGTCTGTTCTGTTTAGATCTTACAAACTAGAAGAGAAAATGTGAATCGCACATCATGATGTCTTAGATCATTCAAAGTTCTCATGCAACGGCTACTTTTTTTCTTTTCTGAAAGCGAAAAAACTATTTTTTGAAAATCAATAATGCAAGCAGTTTTTTTCATAAAAATACACAATTTTTTAAAACTATTCACTATTAACAATAACAAACACTGGGGGCGTTTTAGTAACGGAGAAGACAATTTACCATTTTATAAACACATGCATAGAAATGGTTTTAGAGTTTGGTCAAAAAAATAATTTTTGTTACTGTTTTTTGCTAAATTATGAAAGTTCTGTCATAATAAATACTAAATTTACAACTAAATGTTAGCTTTTGTTTTAAAGAGAAAAATCTATTTACTATACATAAAAGTTGGACATAATTTAAAGCAACAATTAATAAGTAGTTCATATTGTCACGTGAACTGCAGAGCACAACACATGAAACGGAACACAAAACTAAAGGATTTTTTTTTCTTGAGGATTTGAATAAGAGACTGACCCTTTATAAAACCATTAGATCAATTAGATTCTCATTATAAGATATCAGTTAAAGGGAGGAGGACAGGTTGATATCTAACTTCACATTCACTTTCACCTATCCCTTGGTCTGCTGGGCATTACACAGAATGTCAAACTTCTCCATTCTTCTCTGTCATTTGCTTTTGACAGAACGTCATTATGATATTCTTTCTGAAAATATTGATACCTTCCTTTTTACATTCCTCGGTGGACCACTTCGGGGGTCGATTTTGAGTTTGTGTTTTCACACAAACTGTCTTTGTAACCTTGTTTTTCTATACTTTTTGTGTGCGCTCTATTGTATTTCAGGTTGTACCATCAACACCAATTTTACTTTATGTCAGAATTTAGATTAGTAAATTAAACTCTCCTCTTACAATCTTTACCTACGATTAAATCTATATTCTTTACTGACTTTTTAAAATATAACCTTTTTTTTAAAAAAGGTATTCTATTAGAAACATTATTCACATTTATAAAATAGTACACAGTATTTTACTGGGTACATCACAGTGAAACCATATCTCTTGACAGTTGCACCTCAGTTTGCCGAACAATCAATTGTGATGACTGACCTTTAATACAAAGTTATTGACAATGTAATCTTATTGAAATGAAATTGAAATTAAGAGGTGAACTGTGAACAATTTTGGATTAAATTGTAGTCGCAAATCTGAGATCTCGTTTCCTTGTGAAAAACACGAGAAACTGATCTCATTCTCAATTCTCTGCTAATGTAACGATTTAGGTTGTGTCCCTGTTAGAGTATGTTCCAGAAACCAGGTCAAGTTAAGTGCGCTGTCCAGCGTAAACAAGTTAATTTTAGATTAGCCAATCATAGAAAGGGGTTAAGGAAAAAATTATACACGTCAGCTTCCAGAAGGTCAAAGTTACTAAAATAGTGATCCGAGAAACTTCTAGGTTCTGGAAGATACCATTTAGAAAAGTATAAATAAGGGGAAAAAGAGTTAGTCGGGGTCCTCGCATAGTAAAGGTACTTAGAGAGCGAGAGTCCTCACTTAGAAATGGTTATAGCAGGCATGTCAAACTCATTAAGGTGTATGGGCCGCATAAACAACTTACTATGACCGTAGGGGCCGCAGCAAAAAAAAAAACAGTTTTAAAACAGCCTACTAGTTTTATGTAAATTAGAAATAATACAATATAATACAATAATTAATGACATACCTGTCCCTTGGCTAAATTTCCAGTACTACTACACATTGAAAAGTTATTATAATTACGCATTATTTTCTTTGCCCTGATGCTTGACATCTTTTCCTGGATGCCATTTTATTAATGTCAGGTTGAAGTTTGTTTGCCACTGACGCTTTTATAGACAAATTTTGATCAGATAATCTCGAACGGAGAGGTGTATAGCTTTTATTATGGAAAAGAAGTGCTCACAGAGACCAGTGCATGCAAAAAAAAGCTAGAATTCTAGCTGCGAATTTCCGCGATTTAACGAACCGTTCAGGGTAAGTGACTGTAAAATTTTATCACAGCCATTTCAATATTCTTCAATTTCAACTAAGAACCTGACTTCTATTATATCAGCTCTAATTGCACATTTCCAGCAGCATTTTCAGAATCAAATCAGATCGCGTGATCGAGAGGCTAAATGCGTTTGAACTTGGCTTGGCTACCTAGAAGAAGTTTCTAGGTTCGATACCCGACTTGGTCAGAGCGCCTAAAGGCAGCACGGAAAACCAACTCTTAGATGCCCCCACACAAATGAGATTGGACCAAAGCGCTCCGAGCATACTATAAGCAAGAAAGTAGCGCTATATAAAAAGTATAATAATAATAATAATAATAATAATGATGTACTGAAAATGAGCAAATTTAAAATTAGCATCAGTCTCTCTTATTTTTGCAAGTAACTTTGCATCAAAACCATTTAATTTCATGGTTGGTGCGCCATACCTTTGTTAGACTAGCTAGCTTTACCAAAGATAAAGTGTAATGCAGAACAGAACTCAAGTAGTTCCTGGTATATGTCAAAATTCCTGTTAAAGGTCCTTATGAATATAGCCAACTGTGCTACACCCGTTACGTCAGTTGACTCATAGAGACCCAATGAAAATAATTCAAAATCAGCTCTGTCGTTGTTTAATTGTTCAAGCAAGGTGACTGACATGTCATTTATTCTATCTGCAACAGTGACACTAGTTAACGCTATTTCTTTGAATGCTTTCTCCTTTTTTTCTGAATAAATGACTTCGGCTTTAACGAAACACTCCTTCATAAAATAACATTTATTAAATGATTTGAAAAGGCTTGCATCGAAGTTTGACAAAATGTAGCTTGCTTTCACTGCAGACTCACCCTCGTTGGTCGTTGGTCAGTTAAACAAATACTATTTTTCCATTCAAGTAGCTTGTTATCTCTTGTTTTCCAGCGCAATAGTTAAACATTATTTTTATAATTGTTTTAGGTGGCCAAGCGGGCCGCATGTAAGGTGGTCGCGGGCCGCATGCGGCCCCCGAACACCCAGTTTGACATGCCTGGGTTATAGTGATTGTAGAGCAATGGTCCTATGTTTAATCTTCTCTTAGAAGTTTACTAGAGAGTAAAGTGTTATACTAAGTGATGTAGAAGAGTTTATAAGTAAAGTTTTATTATTCAAGATATAGATTGAGTTGTTGTTCAAGAAAGCAGAAGAAGTCATTAAAGTTTGTTCAAGATACTATAGAAATATTTCTTTCTTCATTTATTGAGTTATCAAGTTATTATTTACAATCCTCGGCGTGTGACAAAAAGAGAAAAAAAGTCACACTATGCTCTTACATTTGCGACAGTGAATTTATTATTGATGAACTATGGCGGAATATTACAATGAGTTCTGTAAATGATTATGAAGTATTTTTATTGATGCCGTTGACTGCTCAACAATGTTATACGTCAACTTGCTTGTGTGTTATTGTAAGCTAAAGTATAATCCAAATTTTAAATAAAATGGTGCTAAGTTACACCAATAAACACAATTTTTAATAGTAATTTTTTTCTTTACTGAAGGCTTGTACCCCATGACCATAACTAAACCAACTTGTAACGAAAAAATGAGATTTTGAAAATTTTATTAAACATTCGAGAGAGATTCTCA
The DNA here is from genome assembly GCA_021533235.1 of Biomphalaria straminea. NCBI lineage: Eukaryota > Metazoa > Mollusca > Gastropoda > Planorbidae > Biomphalaria > Biomphalaria straminea. The sequence goes on from JADKLZ010003886.1 coordinate 33,917,012, forward strand.
CAATGTATTAACTTCTGTGTTATATGTAGATTCTTTAACAATTTGTAAAATTGACCAAGGAAAAAAACCTAGTAAGGATGTATGCCCCCACTCCACGTGAAAAACACCAAGTGACTCTAAAGTCTATAGAGACCAAAACAGAAGATCTGCAAGGAGCAGCAGAAATGAAGGAATGAAGAAGTAATATTACAATGAAAAGTGTCAACACTGTAAATAAGTATAAGTGTATAAATGAGCAGATAGGCAAAGACCTGTCGATGTTTGTGACTAAGTAACATTTATGCATGGTGAAGTGTAGATTATAACCATTCAGTCTGAACGACGCACTCCCAGGGAAGTGTTTATCTATTTGTTTGTAGTCCTGTATGTTGATTAAAACAATGTTAATGTAACCTGATCAATATATAATTACTTTGCTTTACAAATAAGCGATGCATATTATTGCATCTTGTAACTTAATAACTATAATATTCAGCGGTTGTAAGATTGACTAAGGGAGGTAACAATTGAATTACAAATGTTTTTAAATTCATTACCTCTCTTGCTTCATTTCCTGCTTATGAAAGTCTATAAATCATTAGATGTCAATGTAGATGTGATACTTGAAATAAGTGAAGAAAACAAAAAAAATTAATCTTCTATACTATAAAGTAGAATGTTTAGCGTATGTATGTATGTATGTATGTATGTATCGAATAGAAATCAAAACCGCGTGACCAATTTTCATTAAACTTGGCAGAAACGTTCCTTGGGTACCAACTTAGGCCGTAGTGTATGTATTGTAGCCCTAAAACAAACTTAAGACCCTCAAAAAAAAAAAAAAATAAATTTGACCAAGTCTATTGCAGCGATACTATTTTATGGATCTAGGCTTTGTTTACAAATATTGAGACATGAGAAAAGATCGAAAGGATTTAGATCTAGATCTTATTTTAAGAAATACACTTTGCACTTATAGATTTTTACTTTGATACATGAAAATACAAAATATAGTCTAATGATTTAATTATTTAACAAAATTAAGATTCGAATTTGTGTTTCAAAAGGATTTTTACATAAATTCGTTCTTTGTATCTACTTTCATTAGACATTACCGAAAGGTTACACATCTCTCTATTCCTAGATTGACCTAGATCTAGGCATTCTAGGTCTAAAACTGTAATTCAACTAAAAGATGATATAACTTCTCTTCGTAAAGATAGTTTTAAGCTTTAACACATAAATATACTAATTATAGTCCACTCATTTCATATTTTAATCAAATTAACATTGAAATTTGTTTTTTAACGCATTTTTACATGATTGCAACTATTACCTAATATCGCGTAAATTAAGGTCAAGTTTCTATTTATAGCTCAATTCATGATTTCTTTTTTTAACGTGAATTCACGAATTCGCTTTACTTTAAACATTATTATTTTCTTTAATTATTTATAATGCACTATATCACTGACTACATCAGCAATACGCAAATTAAGACCCGCGGGCAGCGGGTAATATCTGTCTAGTGTGCATATAAATTTAATTATTTATTTTCAAGGGTTTTATTCAGCGGTTCTCAACGTTTTTAGCTCCTCGACCCCTAATACCATTTCCCGATAGGCGGTGATAGCGACCCCCAACCGTAGGCCTACACATTTTTGTTCACATAAATTACGTGCTATAGTAGTCTTTTCAAGAGATATATAGCACAGAAACTCATCTTTTATAAATATCACTTAAACCAGAAATTGAGAACATGTTACAAGAATAATTTACAATATCTGTAGATTCATCAATCTGAAGGCAGATTATTGGAAATGGAGTGTATATCATAATCTCTGAATTACATGATCGATAATAGCAGCAGACAAGTCAATTATTTTCCCGTGAATCCTTTCGTCAGATAAGGAAAGTGCACTACATTTAGTGACGAATTCGGCTCCAATTATAACAAACAATGCATCTGACGCTGGCAATATTAACTGCTCAGCAATGGTGTGAGGTTTCATAGCTCTGGCAAGCCTGATAGCCACCAAATAAAAAAACTTCAACGGTTGGTATGATTTTGACTAGGGTATTGGGTCTACTTGCCTTGTCTGGATATCTTCACTCCGCCAGCCTTTAAATCTGAAATACTGGATTTCATTGTCTGCAAAGCTCAGTTACTTGCTATCAAAATGGCGTTCAGTTTATTTGGCTTCATTCATTAGGCTGAATAAAACATCATTTCAAATGACGCATTGGGATGTTTCAGTTCCTGATTAAATGTTAAATGAAAACCATACCGTACAAATTTGTCATTAATATTTTTTAACCGAACTTTCTTTTAATCGAGATTCATTTTCCAGGGATGTTCCGCCGTGATTATATATTACCTTTAATAAAATGGACTATAAAAAGATGGAGTATTATTAACTTTAATTGGTAATGTGCTTGCGTGCTTCAATTTTGACCATATAAACTTTGTTTGATCCCATAATGGAGTTAATGAAGCAAAGCGTTTAATGGAAAGCAGTTTCAAAATATTTATACTGTGTCATCCATAATAATGTCTGCAACAACTAATGTATTTTCAAATGGAAATTATATATTGTTTTTTGCAAGTAATAACCAATGAGAAAACAATGTCTACCTTCAAACAATCAGGTTACATTCACTAATACTCTCCTCTTTCACTAGCGGATCAAGAACTTTGAAGTTGGGGGGGGGGGGGAGAGAGGCGAGTAGTTCAAACCCTAACTCCATGAAAATCCGACCCCTCAGTATTAACACAGACACACACACAGACACACACAAAGACACAAACAAAGACACACACGCAGACACACACACACAGACACACACATATATAAATTTAGACCATTTTTTGTCAATGACCCTTTATTCTCCAGATTACACTGTAAATGTCTACTACCAACTATAACAAATAAGTTTGTCATAACACATTAGAAACAGGAAAAAAATGTTTGATGACAAATAGTCAAAAGTTCAAATTTCCAATAGTCTAAGACGTCCTCTGGAAAATGGTGCCCGAACCCTAAGTGATAACATAGCTTTAAATTTTCCAGATATCAAGTACATCAGATATAAAACCAGACATCAAATCAGAAATCTCATCAGATATCACTTCAGATATCACTTCAGATATCACATCAAACATCACATGAGACGTCACATCAGACGTCAAATCAGATATCACATTAGATATCGCATCAAACATCAAACCAGACATCAAATAAGAAATCACATCAGACACATCACGTCGAAACAAACACCAAAAAAAAAAAAAAAAAGATAAAAAGATTCTAGAAATACAAAAGCCTTTCAGTCAGGATTTGTGATTTTACCATCACAAAAGAGATACAGGACACCGATAGCAAAGACAAACAGACACAAAAACTCTTTTGTTCCCCTGGCAATCAAATCTGATATAAACTTTCACGTGTAAATTATGAGTGAACCATGTGTGAATGTACATATTTTTTGAAAGTTATAATGTTTTATTTGTTATAATGCACAAATTGTAAGACAAATTTCCTGACTGACAATAAAGGTTATTATTATTATTATTTGTATTATATAAAGGTTATTATTATTATTTGTATTATATAAAGGTTATTATTATTATTTGTATTATATTACAGGAGGCGAGGTGGCTGAGTGGTAAAGCGCTTGGCTTCTGAACCTGAGGTCCCGAGTTCGAATCCTGGTGAAGACTGGGAGTTTTATTTCGGGATCCTTGGGCGCCTCTGAGTCCACCCAGATCTAATGGGTACCTGACATTAGTTGGAGAAAAGTAATAGTAGGCCTAACTCAGGTCAGTGACCGCTGTCTTTGTGACATGACTCTTGAATTAAAAACCAGAGCATATATATTGTTCCATTGTTCCAAACGACCGAGTACTTTAAAACTGTCATGCTCCAGAAATTTATATTGATCCTATTAACTTAATCTTGATTCTTGTCTTAATTAAACTTGGCAAAGCGATAGTGTCAATAGGTGTTGTAGGATTGGTTTTTGCTGGGATAGACGTCATACGCTTTTATAAAACTTATATCAACTCACTCTGTGTGTCTATCTATCTGTCTGCCTATCTGTTGTCTGGCAAAATGTTTGTATATGTTATTTCTCTAACATCGTTTCTCGGATCAAGTTGAAACTTTGCCAAATTATTCATTTGCATAGACAAGACATGAATCAATAAAAAAAAAACAACAAATTAGTCAATTAATTATTGGTATTAAAAAAAAATTGCTTCTTGAACTAGGGAAGTTAGAAATTCTGAATGTATTTGAAAGTGAACATTTACTAGTGTAGCGTCGAGGAATACTGTAAGGGAAAAAATCCTTATTTACGTGTATATCTCTCCATACTGTAGGATTTATTTCACTTTTGAACCAAACACACACCCACACACACTAATGAATGAATTGATTGAATCTTGTTTTGTCAAGTACAGTGTGAATATTTGTGTAAAGTTTCAGTTTGATCAGAGCATGGGAAGTGAAACAAAAAAAAAAAAAAACATGTACACAAATTGTCCCAGACATGCAAACAAAGTAAGTTGATATAAGCTTTGTAAAAACAATAACAACAACATCAACGAAAAAAAAAAACGAAATGCAGATTTCCTTATGTTCTCCGATAATAGTGTCGGCTTTAAATGGTAAACTGTATACGTGAGATAGCTTTAAAAAACAATGTTTACATTTGGTGGAGGGCATCTTGAATAACAATTTTGAATACAAAGTATTACAAGTTGCAAGAAGATCAAGTGATTTAGGTTTCTATTGTACTTGTATCCTGAGAGAGGAAAACATCAACTCTGTTTTGATATTTATAATTGGACCAATATTGAAATGTCTCCTCTGTATCCAATCTTCATATATGGAGATTTTAAAAATGAAGTGGGCTGTGAAACAAACAAAAAAGTAGAAAAAAAAAAGAGTAGAGTAAGGTTTGAGTTGTAAATTCATTCATAGCTAGAACCAATAGCTACGGGGGTTCACTAGCAGAAGCAGATAGTCGATTCTTTCAAAAGCAATGCCTCTCCGATTCGATACCTAGCCGTAAATATGTCAATACTTTGTCAGCGCTTGAAGGTGTGTCTGAGTCTTTAGAATCAACATGTGTGTGTGTGTGTGTTTATTGTATCTGAGATAAAAAAAAATGTATCAGGCAATGAACTAACAGAATCGTATGATCCTAACAAAATTCTGTTGTGGTTGGTCGTCACGGAGACGTCTCTGTTGAGGTCAAAACGGGAGGATTCTAACTGGACCGCGTCATGAAAACATTTTCCCGCCGTTTAGTTTACCCCCTGCCCCGTCCCCCCCTCCCCGGGCCCCCTTTTTTCCCCCCCCCCCCCCCCTCTTCCTTTGTTAACAACCTTTTCACTCCTGAGTATGTTGTTGACCTTTGACACCTTGTCACTCCAGTTACGTGTCCTGCTCCACTTGTAGGCACTGAGTCGAGAACTTTAATAGAGACAACATTTACCGAAAATCGAAGGCTTCAACGACATTTTCTTTTTGGTGAGATCCGCACTTCTCTAGGCCCCTTCCTGAAACCATGAAGTCTAGGATTCTCTTAAGTTAATCACCGAAATATCCTGTTTGTTTAGATCTAAGTTTAAAGATTGGGTTTATTTACTTAAAAAAATTATAAAGAACGAGATAGTAGAAAAAGCAAATGAAAAATTAAAAAAACAACAAAGTAAGCTTATTTCAGCAGAAGAACCGAAAAAAAAACACGGCCATTTCTCTCAATACTGAAAGGTATAACTCCTTTTTCTATATCAAACAACATTAGTTAACTACCGCTACTTGATTAACTAATAGTTTTTTTACGACATTTTTTGTAGTGTTAAAAAGTCTCCATGGCCAGTCTAGATAGATATAGTCTATGGTCACACAAAATAGTTTGCTTTTTATATTTGAAAAAAAAAAGGAAAGTTTAACCCTCAAAGTGCTGACCTGTTTCACAATGAGTGCATAGGAATTACAGTTCTGGTGTTTAGAGGCAAAAACTACCACACCAATTTTAAAGAATCATAAACTCGAATAGGGTGCTCCATTTGCCAGAAAGAACAAATAATTAAATGGAAAAGAACCGACCAATCAGAGATGCCCGTCTGCTGATAGGATAATTAAGTGCGATATCTGAAAAAAGAAGAAAACAGATGAAATTTAATTGAATGAGCTGTTTTTTATGCTACAAGTAAAATAGGGTACTCGAAATGCAAAGCTTCGGGACATTATACCAAGGAGCTTGGTATGAGTATATGTACTCTAACACGTGATACAAAACAACATAGGTTAGAGTTCATTCAACATTCAGTAAGTCTAGTATTACAGTTTTATTTAGACTTTTAAGTTTTATTTTTAGGTTTCTGGCAAAGGTATTCACGCCACAGCAGGGCGCCTTTAAGAACAAAGAATCTTTTGTGCTCGAATTGATATTTTCTGGTCAGAGGGGGCGATCGATTCTTGGGCGAGCAGTCAAGCGTGATGGGCGCTATAACGCAGCTTGGTGCCAACCAAAGGTAGAGACTCTTGTGAAAGTCGACCAGCATGACGTAATCCACTGGAACCTTACTTTAAG
>JADKLZ010003886.1:33931980-33943513 GCA_021533235.1 Biomphalaria straminea
GTTCTTGTATTAGATGTGATGTAGTGTGAGAAGCAGTGTTTACAGAAGGCCTGATTAGAGAAGTTCGTTACATTGGTGTCAGAAGTGAGGATTTCTAATGGCTTCTGTGAAACTGCTTAGTGAACTTGATCTAAAAGAACTTAGACAAGAACTTCGTGAAAGAGGTCTGCAACTCAACGGTAATAAAGAGACATTAACAACACGTCTCAGAGAAGCCCTGCTGGAAGAAGATGAAGAACCGGACTCGTTTCTATTTGAAATCAAACCAGATGTCACAAAGCTCATGTGTGCCGTGATTGAACAGATGAGCTCGATCCAGGTACAGTTATGTGCGACGCTGAAAAATGTCAAAACGTTTGGTACCAGTACTGTACAGAACAAGACTGACAAAACGTTTGATACCATGCAGAACCCGACAGACGAGTCGATTGGTTTAAAAAACAAGAAGCCTGACGTTTGCTGTGACAACGATGAGCACAGATCTGATATGAGAACCTCAACTAACCAGACAGATCAAGACAACGTTGGGTCTGAGTCCAAGCCTGTTGCTGTGGACCTTAAAGACTTCTGTCTATCTGCCTGTGTCAACGAGAGGAACTCTAAACATGATTACTGTACTCATGCGTTTGACAAGAACTGTGCTGACAGGCCCACCTTGCAGGAAGAGTGTGAGCGCCCTAAGACTTACCAACAAAGTCTTGACCAAACTGACGTTTGTCCTGATACCAGTTTCAGCACGAGAAGCGCTGATGGTGGTGCAGCAGATGGACTTGTGAACAAAGAACGTTGCCCATGTGCCCCACAGACATTTCTGTCAAACATGCTTGAGGATAATGACGTGTTTGACAACTTGCCTTCATTTGGACTTGCAGCTCATTCACAAAGTATCCAGCGAAGAAGAATGTTGATACGACTTGTTAGATCATCAGTCATGATGACTACAGCTAACAAATGCACTAGCTTCCTATGTGCTAAGTTGCTGCCATCAACATTGATCGAAAAGAAGACAAGCCAACGACAACGATACCAACGTGCACTTTCTCTCAACCAAAGGAAGATCAATTGGTGCAGGAGAAAGAGACATTCACTGGGTGGAACGCAGATGGCTTCTTCGAGATGGCAGTATAAGCCCACTGCCCCTCCCACAGATAGACCCCCACCGGCATTGATGAACCTCCACAGCCCATGTTGTGGGGTAGATTTTGTCCGGGACGGACAAATCTAAGAAGGGGGCAATGTTACATCTCCAGTGGCGAACGCAAATGTGTTTACGTGTGAGACCCACTGACATGGACAGACGAGGCGGGTCACAGGTCAACGGCTGTACCTGTACCTGTGCTCCGCGCATGACCCGAGCTTGGAAGGACGAGAATGTGTGATCTGAGTGTGTGTTTTGTGACAGTTAGATGTAGTCCAGAGAGAAATACAGTGACAGTTAGAACTGAGTGTGTGAGGACAATCTTTGAAAATGTAGCTGTACGCGCTGTATTAGATGTTCTGTAGAGTTAGTTAGACAGTTCTATTCTTGTTAAGCATGTGAAGTTAGTGTAGACAAATATTGTGAACTGGCTGTGTTGATGTGTTTGTTAATAAACCGCCACTGTTGTTTTTGAAGCTCTTGTTGAGTTCTTGTATTAGATGTGATGTAGTGTGAGAAGCAGTGTTTACAGAAAGCCTGAGAGAGAGAAGTTCGTAACAATATATATATATAGATAGATAGATAGATAGATAGATAGATATATAGATAAAGATATATTTCTTTTTTATACAATGAGTATGAAATACCTCGAAAACAAAAACAAAACAAAACTTTTACTTATTCTGGCAAATAAAACTAAATTTCAAGCCCTCGAAAGGGACAGAATGAACAAAAGTGCTACACTTACCATCGGGACTGCCATCCAGCATGGTGCCACATGTAGCAGCATTGCATGACCTCCATAGTCCTATATAGCTATTGCTACTGAAGACATACCAAGAAGTGGTGCAGAAAGCGATCCAACTAGAGAAGACAGTACAAACAATGTGTCGTCAATGCAGACTGGGGCAATGGTTCAGATCTACCAATAATTTACTACCATATTAGAGTTGTGTATAGATCTTTATAACGTTAGAAATAAACAAGGTTACAAAGTCTACACCAGGATTCGTACACGGGACTTTCAGTTCCAAGTGCTTTACCCCTCAGCCACAGCATCTCCATATAGGCCTATTCATTTAGCGTACACTTAGATTTTTTTAAAATAATAGTTATTAACCTAATCCATAAATTTAAAATTATTAATATGTTACACTGTAATAAAGAGAACCTAAAAAAAAAGATTTATTCTTCTAACAAAATTAGATAAATTAGCAACACTTATTGAACAATTATTGAACTTCTTTAATGTGTACAGATGACAAGACTTTCCCCTCGCAAATTAAAAATTAATATCTCCATAGTCATTTGTCATACAAACTAGACTTTGATCTAGCTAGACCTAGACCTAGTTTTAGATCTAAATCTTAATTCAAGATCTAAGTCTAAGCCTAGATCTTTGAAGATCTAAAATATCATGATGTCTGTTTTTCCTTTTCTCATCTAGTTTCTGAGATCTAAACGGGAAGGACGGACATACGGACAGACACACTACATAAAACTAATAGCGTATTTCCCCTTTCGGGGCCGCTAAAAATTAATCCAATTTTTATTGTTCACAAATTTTGTGAGACTTGTTTGTGTATATAAACTTGTAATTAAATTATGTGCAATGAATGTATGACTTTACTATTTCGTCTCTTTACAATGCTTAAAACAGTTTTAGCTCATGATTGAGGTAATAGCATTGTAGTCTTTAAATTGTTTTAATTCTTTACTTTTCTTTTTAGGGCACCTTAGTCCACCCACCTCTAATGGTTACCTGACTTTTGTTGGGGAAAGTAAGACCGGTTGGTCGTTGAGCTGGCCACATGACACCCTGCTCATTAAACGTTGGGCAAAGAAACAGATTCTGCCCTATAGACTGCATGAAAGGGGAACTTTATTTACTTCAAGTCACGTGGTGGCCTACCGGTTAATTAGGTCAGTAGGTCGTGGAACACCCATTCAGTGCTTGCAGTAGAGTAGGGTTCCGTGGAACACATTTTAGGACAACTTTTTACCTCCCCCCATTAGTTTTTTTTCTCTATAGAAAATATTTATTCAGTCACAATTCGGTGCCTCGGGATTTGAAACTTGTGCTATAGCGATAAGATTATAAAATTGGACTCTATATTTTTTTTTCGGGGGGGGGGGACGGGTGTCATTGAGTATGTGAAATAAAAGCATATTGCAATAACTTTTCCATGAAAGGCTTATATCCTCTCTTTGCAAAAGCCCTCGACAAAAACCCTTGCTGTCTTGCTTAGTGCCACCATACAGGTCGAGAATTTTCGGTTTCCCAGACCTGTCGAGGCGGAAATCAGCAAGTCTGGGGCAGTACTTTTAACTAGACCGAACCGGACCGAACCCGAACTTTAAAAGTTGGGTTCGATTCCCATCTCTAGTACTTTACAATAAAATAGACGTTACTGCCACAACTAATTTCATTAGTAGTTATCTAAGAGCAATAAGTTCTAGTTTACACTAGAAAAAAAACCACTGTGAACTTACTTGACTACAACGGCCAATAAAACAACAAAAAATGCTATTTTTGTCAGGACGTTGGCTCCCATAAATCCATCCTTGACTCCCATTTTGTTTCTGTTTGTAATTTAATCCTAAAAAAAACAAAAACATATTTTTTTTCATGTAGGTAAAACCATAAATATATTAAGATTTTTTGTGCATCCGTTGAACAAAATAAAGAAAGTTTTGATAAGCTAGACAAACATGTGCTTTGTGATAATTTATTTTTCACATTTGAGCTCCGCAGAATGAATTTTTTCATGAATTCTTTCGTTTCTGGCAGTGACGTAGTGGGGGAGGAGGAGGGAGAATTTCAAAATCCCCCCCCGGGCCCCCACTTTAGGGGGGCCCCAAGTGAGTGTTTTTACATTAAATGTTACGCAAGATGCAGGGCCCCCAAAGAGGTCAAGCCCCCCCCGGGACCCAAAACGATGGAAAATTCCTAGCTACGCCCCAGATTTCTAGCACAAAATAAAGTCGTAATGGGGGAATCATTCGACTTTCAATCTATCGAAGTGGCACAAATCAAAACTTACTTAGAAACTAATGGGCAACTAACTAGCGGTAAAAATCATGTAGAGTTGATGTAAAGATGAACTGGGTTCAAACGAAAACTTCTCAGGAATGTAAAGCTTAGTTTAATCATTTTGCCTATACATTCACACAAGAGAAATAAAAAAGAACCATAAAAATAATAAAAATCATAATAATTGTATTTATTAAAGCGCTGTTAACAAATAAAATATAGGCTCAATGCGCTGTGATAAAAATACACGCATAAACACGAGAGCAAAAATGTGAAATCCATAACTAACATTAAAAACAGATAGGTCTGAATGTTCTTCTTGAATGTAGTGCAGTATGTTGTCTGTCTGAGATCAATGGGGAGTGAGTTCGAAACCTTTGGTCCGTGCAGCGAAAAAGCCCGCAGACCGTAATTAGAAGAGTTGTGTCTTTGAGACACACACACACACACACACACAATATATATATATATATATATATATATATATATAATATATATAAGGGATAAATTAAACAAATGTTAATATACATTTTGATAAAGTGATCAAGTCATATTGACCTGTAAATCTTGCGCAAGACAATTATTCAATGGAGAAAAACTTTTCAGTCAACAAACTCACAAGAAGGACTCGTACTGTTAGGAACCTGACAACTATTTATTCTGTTGTTTTTTTTTTAAAGAAAGTCAGGAGAAAAAAAATTTTTGGAAAACTGGTGCTCAGAGGAAGGGGAGATAACTGAATATATCTTTTCAATTCTCAATTTTTTTGTCGAAATGATACATTGATTTAACGAAAAGATAAGATAAGATAAGATAAGATAATTTTATTGATCCAATCTAATGGAAATTCAGTTTGATTACAACTTGACAACGTCAGCGTAACTACTATACAAAAACAATGTTAATGAAAAACTCGAACAACATTCACATACAAACACACATGCACATTCACAACCAGCGCTTTATGAATTTGACTTCTATGTACTTCTCGATGACAGCTGATCTCTTAACACTCTGATCGAAAGTGGGACAAAGGAGTTTTTAAATCTTTCAGTTTTAGTCTTGATTGAAAGGAGACGACCACTTCGTTCAGATCTTATGTAACAGTGGTTTAATGGGTGAAGGTTGTCTTTAAGAATCGTGAGTGATTTGGAAATGCATCTTTCTTGGAAAAGCTCTTCAAGAGATGGTAGCTGTGCTTGAGCTGAAACCTGACGGACCTACAACAGAGCAAGTCTGGCCAGAGACCCAGGGCCCCACAGTTAATGGCTGGCCTCCACATTTTGAAAACTATATATTTTTAATAAAATATGCTTGTTTACTATATGAGAGAGAGTGATACGAGATTAATTTACCGATGGCCATATCAATTTCTTTCATCACAAATATAGGTCGTGCATGTTAACATAATATTTGCAAAGCATATTTCAATTAAAGCTTGAAGAGAATAGTGTACTCTGGAGGCCCACACTTTGTACTTTGTACACCATATTCTGTCAATCAATTATTTTGTAACGCTCTACTTTTTTTTTTAAGCTCAAGTAGAGGCTGTCACGCATGAATGCATAAAAAAAAATTTACTAAAGATGCACCTCCAGACCTCTCAAGCGATTTGGAACAGAGAGCATAATCTTTGCTGGATTGTAAATTATAGAATATGCGTCATTCAGTTTGTGTGAATTTTAACGTTCGTTATACATAAAATGGGAAAATACAAAGATCTGTTATAGGACTGTTTATATTTCAGATAATCTATTGAAAGACTTGCTTATGAATATGTGTAACTGTCTATAGGTTGATACTTCAAAATGTTTAATGTGTTAGTATAAAAGTTGATTCAGTTCTCTTATTACTTTTTTTTTTTTGCTCTCTCCCTATTTTCGATTCATTTATCCGCTTCATTTATGTAATCCGCTTCATTTATGTAGACGTCAAACTTGAATGCTCCCTAAATGTTTTTCAACTTCTATTTGATGTTCATTTGAAATAGTCAGAAAGTGGTCCTAGGCGTTGTAAAATGTTGGAAGAAGGGCTGTGAGTTGGGAGGGAAATCATTTTCTTGTTGCATGGAAGCAGTGGCGTAGATAGATTGGGGGGGAGTGTTATGACACAAGGCTCTTGAAATAATAAGACAAATACACAGATGCTCTCAGGTTTCACTTTAGAAGTACTACAATTACTATGACAAATTACGTTAACATCATGATATCACTGGCTTCATGTTCATCTCCTTCTAGCTTCCGCTTTTTAATCTCACTTCCACTCAGTATCCAAATCCGCACTATTATCATGCACACCATGGTGCGCTACGACCGTAACAGGGAGGAAAAGGGAAAATTTTGAAATTCCCCCACCGGGCTCCCACTTGAGGAGGGCCCCAAAAGAGTGGGTTTTTTTTTACATTAAAAATTATATATTATGCAAAATGCAGGGGCCCCAAAAGAGGTCGACACCCCCACCCGGGCTCCCAAACGATGGGAAATTCCTAGCTACGCCCCTGAATGGATTATTAAAGGTATTAAATCCAGTGCTTGCGTTTGATACACGAGTTTTAAGATAGGATATCTAGTTTCGTTATTGTCTTTCATCATAGTAATAGTAATAGTAAGTAAAGTGTCCCCTTCAGACCTTGCGATCTATGGGGCAGATGATGTTAAGGTCATATGTTTCTTTTGGCCAACGGTTAACGAGCAGGATGTTATGTGGCCAGCACAACGACCAACCGCCTTCACTTTCCCCAACTAAAGTCAGGTACCCATTACTGTTTGGTGGACTCAAAATTCCAGTCTTCACCGACAGTTATCGGTTTAGTTTAAGTTCTGGTTAATGTTTTATTAATGTTGGATTGTTAAAGAAAAAAAGTTAATTGAATGCAATTCCATATTAAAAAGGAGGAGGGTGACTGAACGGTAAAGCGCTTGGCTTCCGAACCGGGGGTTCCGAGTTCAAATCCTTATAAAGACTGGGATTTTAAATTTCGGAATCTATGAGCTCCTCTGAGCTCTAATGGGTACCTGAAAATAATTGGGGGAAAGTAAAGGTGGTTGGTCGTTGTGTTGGCCACATGACACCCTGGTTAACCGTTTGCCACAGAAACATCATCTGCCCTATAGATCACGATGTCTGAATAGGAACTTTGCTTACAATTATATAGTTAAAGATCTTTTCTTTACGTCTTATTAATGTGCCTCATTAGTTTTATCAAATTCATTTTATCAGCATTAACAAAAGACCTAATCGTGACCGTATCAAAACCTAAGTGCCAAATCTTCCCAGTACACCGCGTTGAACTACAAATAAGGGAAACATTTATGAACTAAATAAAAAATATCCTTTCTAATCTAAACTAAACCGTTAGGAAATATTAACTGTACGTTATGAAAAAAATTCATTTAAATCCAAAGCGAAATTTCGAAGAATATATAAATGAGTACATAGTCCAATAAGAAAGAACTTACTTCAGAGGTAAAGTTCACTATTGAATCCAGGCAGAATTGATGGCTTTCTTAACCCCCCTCAACCCTTTTAAATATCAACCTGTCGCTATTGATACTCCAGCTCCCTAGTAACATGACGAGAGAGGGTTAATGTGTTTTTTAAGGCCACTCCCTGCAGTACCCAGATGAGAGTAACCGAATTGTTTGGTTAGACGCGAATGAGGCCTAGTTGAGATAAAAGCAATATTCCTCTATAGCAAGATGTGGGGGAGGGGGTTATAAATTGTCGTCAGCCTGTAGTAGGGAACACAGTTATAAAAGTCGACCTTAATCGTTATCGTTCTGATAGACTTATACAATCTGGTTCAAGAGAAATAACAGTAATACAAAAGAGCACTAATATTTTTATTTATTTAGCTAATTTTAGCGAAAATAGTATTATTATATCAGGCGAGGATGACCAAAGTTTATCCAAAGTTGTCAACAACTTAATTGTTGTGATGTGTGACAAAAAATGTATATCATGATTGGGTCCGGGAAGCCACGTGACATGCTGTCCTCTTTCGTAATCTTCTGATTCGATGTCATTCGTCTAATTATTATTTTATGATTTAAAAAAAAAGTATCCTTTTCAATCCCTCATTGCTAAAAGTATCGATCATAAAAGGACTACAAATGAAGCCATCTATTTTTTTTATGTTTTTCACTGTATAAAATTTCGTTTGTTCTTAAATGCTCTTATACGAAAATTGATTTAATTGATACACCAGAGTCTAAAAGCACACCCAATCTAAAAGTCGAAGTAAACAACTCTAAGCAGACGACACGCGACGTTCTGAAAGGGCGCAATAGTCTTACCACTTGGCGCGCTGCTCAAACTAAAGTGCATATAGTCTGTACTTTGTCAATCAAAACATGTCAATAGAGTCACACACACACCAGATACACTCTAACACACAAGTGTTATGTTGTTTGGTGAGCTCTCTAATAGAAAAAAAAAGAAGAAAATCTTTTTTATTTGAAAAGATGTTCAATATTTCACGATTTTGAACAGACGAATAAGAGAGACAAAAAAGTGTACTTTCTAAAAAATGTTAACAAAGCTTATATTACCTCAATCCGTCTGTCTGGTACACATTTGTGTACACATTCTTTTCTCCCCCTTCCCCTTCTTGGATCGAGTTGAAATTGTACACAATTATTTATAGTCTATGACAATACATGAAGTAATAAAAAAAAACAGTGGCGTAACAAGGTACCCGTGGGCCCGGGTTCAAGAAAATGTTGATGGACCCCTCCCCCCCTTATGATACATGTTTTGTGTGACAAAGAAATCCAGCAGTTTGTATGTATCAGTACATTTACAAAAAACATTCCAATGCAAGTTCAATAACACAGCTGACAGAATCATTGAAGGCAATGCTTACGCACTGTTTAGCAAAGGAAACCTAATGTGGATGTGGCTGCTTTTGTTGAAACAATAAATAAAGGCTATTCAGTGGCGTAGCTAGGGTGGGGGGGGGATGAAATCTGAAATTCTCAACGAAAAAATAGATACTATTATCAAGGGCTTAATAAAAATAGATGGAAAAAAAAAGAAGGAAATATGGGACCCAAACGTCATCACCAACGCACCGTCACCACATTACAATAAACCTGATGAAAACAGTTCCTTACAATGACTCCAAATGAAAAATAAAGCGGGTTAATGTTTTGAAGCTAATATAAAGTTTGAGATGACGTTCAGGATATTTTAAGTAAACTTTATAATTTTTAACCCTTTTTTTTATACAAAATTGCAGTAAGGGCAGGCCACAATTGGTCATTAGTCGTCATGGGACCAGGCGATATGAAACCCCTACGCGCCATGTAATGTCATATTTACGGTTGAAAAGGCCTTAAGCTATTTGAGATATGGGGCCCCATAAGTTCAGATATTGTATGAACTATCAGTAATTCATAGAGGCCCCAAGCTAGAGCTTATGTTACATAAAGGGGCCCTGGACCCATGGTTGTTTCACCATCGGGTGTGGGCCCGGGTTCATTGAACCCCTTCGCGCAATGCATGCTACGCCACTGAGCCCATAGAGTTAACTAATTAATAATTAATCTTGTTTTATATTGATAATGGGAGTTAAATCATGTACTGTTTAGAGATATGAAAGTGGTTTGCGGTTCTTCTTCATAGATAAACTTTTTTTTTAAGTAATATTTTATATTTTGTTTGTTATTCAAGCAGCAAGAGACTGTTGGATAGCTTTCATGAAGAACTCGGGACACACCTATGTGTTCATCAAGGACTCGGGACACACCTATGTGCTCATGAAAGACTAGGGACACACCTCTGTGTTCATCAAGGACTAGGGACACACCTCAGTGGCCCAAAGAGAAGCCCTTGCTGGAGACAGACGCAGAGGACGAAAATAATTCTTTATAATAGATCCCCGGCACCTGGTGGATAACGACTTTGTCTGTATCAGATGTCCAAATTATGTAGGTCACAATTGGGTTTGCGTGGTCACTCGTAATACTACACTCATCCATAATCGTCGGAATGAAAACAACGCCTTATTATTATTATTACAATTATTACAATCATTAGGCCTACTACTACTATTATTACTAATTATTACTGTTATTACTATTACTATTATACTATTATTACTATTACTTATATCACTATTACTTTTATTACTATTACTTATATTACTATTACTTATATTAGGCCTACTATTACTATTACCATTACGACTAGTACTATTCAAGATTACAATTATTGCTATTACTATTACTATTATTACTATTACTATTAATATTGAGGGCGAGGTGGCTGAGCGGTAAAGCGCTTGGCTTCGTACTGGAGGTCCCGGGTTCAAATCCTGGTGAAGGCTGGGATTTTTATTTCGGGATTTTCGGGCGCCCTTGAATCCACCCAGCTCTAATGGGTACCTGACAGTAGTTGGGGAAAAGTAAAGGCGGTTGGTCGTTGTGTTGGCCACATGACACCCTCGTTAACCGTGGGCCACAGAATCAGATGACTTTTACATCATCTGCCCTATAGACCACAAGGTCTGAAAGGGGAACTTTACTTTTTTTTTTTTTTTTTACTATTACTATTACTATTAATACAACCGATTATACCACTATAACTATACATCAGTATCTCCAAATCTGTTTTGTATTACATGTTTCGGATGTTTGAAAATTTGAAAACAATTGATACTATCCCAAACCTCTCGCAGGACGACAGGGAGGTGGGGGGAATAGTGGTGGGCAGGGTCCGAACGCTGGACGGTCGAGACCATCAAACGACAGTCCAGAGCGCATACCACACTTGACAAGGCCGCTAGCCTATATCAGTACATATACAAACGATTCTAACGCTCACAACAAACAACAACAGATCAGCGTGACAATTTAAAATAAAGTGTACTATAATAGTGTTTCCATACAACAAAAGAGAATATTCTATGCTTCAATGGCACAAGGCAAAAACCAAAACAACAGTCCCAGATCTAGTAAGCAATGTTTTTATCAACACAATTTGTTGTTTTAAGAAGCACTATTACAAGATCAATAATTGGGATCAATCACTTTCAATGAAACCTGTTGATCTAGTTCTGTAAATGTAGTTTGAATAAGTTCTTATTTAGGATTACCAGACCGAAAACAAGGACAGAGTTTTACAACAACAAGAAAAACATTATAAATATTTTTTAAAAGATATTTTATACAATATAAAATGAAATATAATATAACAAAAATTTTTTTTTTTAATTCCAATTGGACAACGAGCACTTGATTTTTAGCTTCTTGAACGAACTCTTCTAATTAAATCCGCGGGCATCGTATATGTTATTTATCGGTACTTTAATTACACAGATCCGATTTAAAACCAAGATCTAGTTCTAGGTGTAATCTATA
>JADKLZ010003886.1:33974025-33989038 GCA_021533235.1 Biomphalaria straminea
ACAAGACTCTCGTGGGTCTAAGGGTAGCAAAACAAGACTCTCGTGGGGATGCTTAAAGGGGTGCGAGAGCATCCTCATTGCACTGTGCGGGAGTTGTTAAAGAGCTCCCACAACCTCGTCACAATTAGGCGCCGTTCCTCAAGGGACCGTTACATAGATCTAAATGGTTAGCCTGGTATAAAAAAAGGAAAATGGCGGGGGGGGGGATTGTACACGGCCTCTTTACGCGAGTCTGACCACCTCCCCCGGCCAGCAAGAAGTGTTAACTGTTTTCATTCATGCCGGTGAGTGGGAGCACTTGTTACTTTTGCTGGCCTCGAGTTCCATTAGCCTTATCTCTACCTGACAGTTTCAAGAAGAAAAAAGAACTACTGCATGTTCCATTGCTCTTTAATCTAACATTCATTAGTTATTAAGAGAAAAATAATTGCTATTTTAAGCTGTATAAAGGAAGTATTTGTTTTTCTTGCTAAATGTAATCTCTCTCTCTCTCTCAAAACAAGACAATATGGCAAAATAAATGAGAATATATACTATTACAAATGCATCTGGTAGCTAGATGTTAGTTGTTAGTTAATTACATTCCCATGAGTCACAATGGTTTTTGTAAAATGTTTAACATCTTCGAATTTTTGATCAGATTTGAAAATGATCTACTTATTAGTCGAAATCTCCCAAAGGACGACCGGTGTGTGTGTGTGGGGGGGGGGGGGGCGAGGTATGAACCTGTGACCACCGAGTCGATCAAAGGACAGTCCAGCGCGACTACCACACGACCAAGCAGCCATTCAAACGTGGAGCTCGATAATAAACTATCATGGAACAATAGCAACATTTATCTGTAGAAGAACTAGAATACAGAAGCTGAGACTCTTTAAATGCAGCAACTATTGAGAGATCCAGATGAAAATAGTTTGTAATAGAAATTCACTATCGCGACGGTCCTTTCAAAACTGATGTTATATCTAGACCTAGATTTAGTCGCTTGCCAAATTGACATTTACACAAATAATATGTATTGTAAAGTAAAAGTTCACCCTTTCAGACCTTATGGTCCCTAAGGCAGATGATGTAAAGGTTATCTGTTTCTGTGGCCTACGGTTAACGAGGGTGTCATGTGGCCAGCACAACAACCAACCGCCTTTTCCCCAACTTATGTCAGGTACCCATTAGAGCTGGGTGGACTCAGAGGCACCCAAGGATCCCGAAATAAAAATCCCAGGCTTCACCAGGGTTCGAACCCGGGACCCTCGGTTCAGAAGCCAAGCGATTTACCGCTCAGCCACCGCGCCTCCTCTATGTATTGTAATTGCATCAATTAGTTTAGTCATGTAATTAAATTTGTTATATATCTAGAGTTCTAGATAGAAACAACAAAAAAACTTTGCGACTATAATAATTTTTACCTTTTGTTTTTGTTTAGTGCTATTTCGTGCTTTTACCTTTCTCAATGCACAGTGATCTTATCATTTGTCTTGACCAGGTGCTTGATCCGTTTGATAGTCAAAGAGCTGAGCCAAGGCTCTTCGAGCTCTAGGCTTGTAAGCCTGTGTGAACCACCATTCTGTCTGGAAGAGATCCAAGTCAATGCCTATGTAAAGCATTGCTATTTCCGATATAACTGGCACTCCGGGCGCATGGACTACAATACATGGCCAAAGGCCGAGTACACCGGGAACCTCCAACCGTGAAGGACTCGCCATTAGTGCTACGGTCCAATGAGGAACGACACATGGATTATCGACATGGCCTTGGGAGCTCTCTTTCAACTCCGCTCCGTGCAATAGGAACACGAGACACTCCCACGGGAGTTTTGCTATTCATTTAGCTTAATCACTTCCTCAAATGATCGTTTCCACCCGAGTGTCACGTTGAGGCAGAATAGCGTACCCAGGGGTCGCTTGGTCCAAGATTGGTTGTCTGACGTGCACTTATTGTTTACCAGAGTTGATAGAAGTTTTGAAAAAAAAGTTTTCGGCAAAAATAATGTTTTAATAAAATATGTATTTTTTTTTATTTTAACAGCTGGATAGCCTTCTGCACAACTTCTTGGTTTTTGATCAGTGGAGTCAATTATTATGGATTATGGAGAGCATGTACTGCCACTACTTGTGGTAGCATGTTGGACGGAAGTCCAGACGGTTAGTTTCGGCTTCGATATAAAATTATTTTATTGGTCCAAACAAATGTAAATTTAAATTGACTACCATTGTTCAGCTCAGCATTACAGCTATATCAATAACAATATTACAATATAATAAAAATACATATTCAATAAGTGTATGTTTGATAGTATACAATATTTGTTTGTGATGGTATATATACCATATGGTATATATATACAATGTTTATGTTTGATGGTACATAATGCGTTTATGTGTGATGGTATACAACGAGTTTGTTTGATGGTATACAATTAGTTTGCGTGTGATTATATACAATGAATTAATGTGTGATGCTATATACTGAGTTTATGTGTGATGGCGTATCATAAATTTATGTGATGGTATACAACGAGTATGTGTGTGACACTATACAATGAGTTTGTGTGTGATGGTACACAATGAGTTACTGTGTTAGGATGTACAATGAGTTAATGTGTGACGTACACAAGGAATTTGTGTGTGATAAAATCGATCGAAAGTGCGTGTTATGAAGTACTATTGTTATACCTATCTAGTACCTTAATGTTTATATTTCACAGATGATATTAATGCTATCCAGGCATTTGCAATCTTCGGCTTCATGGGCCTTAATGTTGGATTTTTTCTCATCGTCTTGTACATGTTCTGGGGAAGTTGCAAAGGCAATGGTGAAACCGGGCTTGCTTCAGCCATCAGTCTCTTTGTTTCAGGTACTTGAGATACTTTCAAACAAGTTTAGATTTTGTCATATCATTTTATACCATATTGAATGAAAGAAAAACATTTTTAAAATGCGATCTTTGTCTAAACTTATCTCTCTTTTGGTTGTGTTGATTATTTGCTTATAAATGTCTTTATATTGTTTTCAAAATGGATACATTAAGAATGTTTCATTGAGCATTCTGGGACTAAACATTTTATCAATGATAACAAAGCAACTCAAAAGCTGGTGTTTTTAAGAATGATACGAGTTTCTCCTTTCAGACCTTGTGGTCTATAGGGCAGATGCTGTAAAGGTCATCTGATTCTGTGGCCTACGGTTAACGAGGGTGTCATGTGGCCAGCACAACGACCAACCGCCTTTACTTTTTCCCAACTAATGTCAGGTACCCATTAGAGCTGGGTAGACTCAGAGGCCCCCAAGGATCCCGAAATAAAAATCCCAGTCGTCACCGTGATTCGAACCCAGGACCCCAGGTTCAGAAGCCAAGCGCTTTACCGCTCAGCCACCGCGCCTCTGATACTACTTTTAATAAATTGACAAATGTTTCTGTAGTTTTATAAGTAGGCCTAACAAAATATGTCTTGGTCGGGTCTTAGTTTACACATGAGATAATGATTATGGAAATGCGAAAAGGATAACATTGGAAGAGATAACTAAAGCTATAGGGTTGCCTGCTTGTGCTGTATGGGTATGCTGTTGTCATGATGGTCAATGTCGACCTGCAGGAGGTTAGGCCCAGGAAATAATTATCTTTGAGCCTGAAAGAAACTTTAACAGGCATTATAGAACTGAGTTCATATAATCAAACCGCCCTAACAAGTAACGTAGTGACCAGTTATATAAAATATTTTCTTCATGATGTTTAAAAACTAGACTAAACATTTATATTTCATTAGCCGTTTAAAAATAAGAAAAAAAAAAAGATCGGTATGGGGATTGAAACTACAACCTTCTCAGTATCAATGTCTCGCTCTACAACTTGGCTAACCAGTCATGTGCGAAATTTCATTTTTTTTAATGTGGTTTTTGAGTTTTTTTTGACTAAAAACTAAAGCGTGAGTTGATAATACGAAAAGAAAAATAATTTCCATCGAGGCTAGATCATTTTCCTTGGTAGATGAAACTCCGTGTAGTATATTCATTTAAAATCAATTTATTCTAAACATAGAAACTACTTATTAAGAGTATCAACAATTTGCAAAAATAAATCATTTATCTACGAAACTAAAAATAGACTTTGTAATTAATTTTTAACTATCTCTTTATTTGACAGCTGCCTGTTGGCTGATTGCTGTTGCCATCTTCGGGTCCAAATACGACGACTACTCAATTGGTAGATTTGGCTACTCCTTTGCCCTGGCCGTCATCGCACTCATCCTGGCTTTGATCGGTGGAATTCTGATGGTTGTGGGCGGCCGTGGAAACAGTTCTGTCAGCTCCAAGTAGAAACATCTCATCAACTATCGGTGTTATGCAGTAAAGATTCAAGAATACATTTTTTTTGTCAGAGGCGTCGATAGGGTTGGTGTCAACCGGTGCGGTAAGCTAATGGTGTCACGCCACCAGGAGGGCCAATGTCGTAAAATAACTTTTCCGTTAGAAGCTTTCTTTATAAACAATCGTGCAGAAACGTATTCTGGTATTTAGAAAATTTCAAAGTAAACAAAATGTTTTAAAACAAGAAAATATTTAAAAATACTTATTAAAAAAAGACAACACCTCCATTATACAACTTATACAGCCATTATGTTGCTCTTATTAACTCCCCCCTCCATACTAGTTACGGGTATGCATAAATGTACTAGAGTTTATACAATTCTAATGATAAGCTTTTAGGACTTAGAAAACGGTTTGCAAATGTTCTTAAAAACCAATTAGTTAATTAAACTCTTTAATGATTAGGGCCAACTTCAGAAAATACCAAAAGACGTAATCAGTTCAAGATAAAGATTTTCTAGTTGAGGAAGCTTTTTTTTTATTTCACTTTGGTGGTCTTTCTAGATAGGTGTAACCCGCTGCATTCCGAACCCCTCCCTAGGGACGCCACTGATTGTTGTTATTGTTTTATATTTGATGCCAATCATTCTCCTACTTGACATGTTTTAACATATGTATTATCTCTAGTATCTATACCATTATCTTCTTGGAAACGAACTTTACAAAATCGTTACATTTACTTTGTATTTTCATAAACATAGTCGACGCATACATTAATTGATTGAATCACTGTACAAGCAACTAGACTCTTAGTGTCTTTTGATAGGCGTGCTTTGTTAGATCTATTAATGTAGCAGAAGATACCATGTTAAAGGGACAATCGACCAATCGACGTTTTGTCTTTTGTATTCTTAGATAATAGAAGAGTTCTCTTAACGGGAGCCAACAGTTCTAGTTATAGACTATGTTTATGATTCTATTACTAAACTGATTCATCGCAATTTAAAAGAATATAAAGTAGAAATGGTTCAGAATAATTGTTTTTCATGCCACAACTCAATTTTGTTCTAGTCAATTGTTATTTTAAACTGATAGGCTCCTTCTTTCGATTTTACTTGAGGTGTTTGCTAGAATCTCTTATTGATAGAAACTGCATGAGAGAAAACATGTTTACATCGAATCAGTAGCGGATCCATAACTTTTGAGGAAGGGGGCGATTTTTTTCCCAAAGTGCTAGCCCTAACGCCCAGTAAAACCTATATATATATATATTTATATATCCACAATCCGTAATCCACAGAAACTGATGACCTTAACATCATCTGCCCAAGATGACCTTAACATCATCTGCCCATAGGGTCCGAAAGAGGAAATAAAGAATTCGTATACATAATTCTATCGCCCCTACCGCCCCTCCCCCCCTTTGCGATCCGCCAATGCATCGAATTGAAGAACAATTGTTTCAATATTATGTTATCGGCCAAAATATTTATTATTTTTTTTGTAAACAAATTTTGTTTCTATAAGTTAGCCTACATTATTTGATACCGATTATAATAATATAGATACATATATTTAAAAAAAATGGAAAAGAGACATTTCAAATACATATATATGAGCAATAGTCAAAAAATGGACATCGGCCAAAATATGATGGAAGTTTTATTTATCCATTAGTTCAAAAGGGTAAACTTTGTGATAGAGGTGAAAGGTCAATGTACATTTAATGATTGCTAGTTGGTATTTTATAAATTACTATATTTCTGTCAGTTCTAGACAAGAGTGTTAGCTCAAACATCTTTTTGTAAAACAATCATTTTCATTGTACTCTAAAAAGTTTTTTTTTTCTTTCTTTAATTAAGAAGCGTCGATAATACAGCAATCTGTATTAGTTCAAAAGACTGGCCTATAATTCAACAGCCAATGGTGGACGGGAGAATTGTCAGAACACGTGATCATTGTGAATACCTTCATTCCTGCTTCGGTTTTCTTGATTGTCTATCTTACAGAAAGAAAAAAAAGCGACTTAATTATTTAGTTGTATTCGAAACTTTTAATTTGCGTTGTTCTCTCTTTAAAGAGACTAACCTGTTGCTTTAAGATGAAGTTAAATTGTGTTCATAATACAGCCAAGCTTGTTTGATCGGCTTATATCGGGGCACAGTTCTTATGATGCTAAAAAGCTACTGGTCCGATTAACCAGATTCGACTTTGTAATAGGATTTTTTGGGGTAGTTTAGGATTATATTATAAGCGGCTTGTTCGATTAACTGGTGATTTCATTAACCTGATTATATTTTAATATTTTTTTTTTGAAGGAATGTTCATAATTTTTAAGAAAATCTTCCTGCTAATAAATATTCAAGTTTATAGTTCAAAGCTAATTTACATAGACTATGCAAATATTTTTTTTAATTTTTAATTTTTTATTTTTTTTATGTATTTAAAATAACATTAATATCCAAACTTGCCATAAAATGAACACACTGATCTTATTTAATTGTATTTATATATTGATTGATGTAAAGATTGTACATTGTTTCACTAATTGTCAAAGGCTATCAATAGGTAAAAAATTTAAATTGTTTAAAACTAATAAAATTGCATGTTTGGTATAAGATCTAATAAATGCTTTCTTTCAGTGGTCTTATTGTCTCTTTATATCATTATTATTAGGCTTATTATTATTTATTACTGTGGTGAGGGCAGGGGCGGCCCTAGCAGTGCGCGGGGCCCTGGGCGAGCGTCATGTGCGGGGCCCTTAGCTATATATATATATCGTACCACATTTCACTAACGGGCTAATCCGTCTCTAATGTGTCCACCTCAAAGCTGTGAGCCTTATATTTGTAACAAAACATAGAACATTACGTTGGTTTAATATTGGCCGTATAAGTGCATTTTATGGACTATTCTATTATAATTGTTCTGCATTAACAGATGCGAATAAAAAAGAAAACACTTGCGCGCTACTAATATTATGTCTTCTCTCACACTCTGCAAATTGAAGCCAATAGGATGTTCTATAAGAATAACGTGTGCTATAGGAGCTACAGTGGTTCATTCACTTTCACAGACCCGACTTTTGCGGAAGGGTTGTATCACGGGTTTTCAAAACAAAAAAAAAAAAAAAATCTATAAAAACAAGATTACAAGGACAGTTTGTGTGGAAATACGAACTCAAAATCGCCCCCCAGATTTCAATATTTTCAGAAAGAACATCAGAATGAAATTCTATCAAAGACAAACGACAGTGTAGAATGGAGAAAGAAGGTTGACAGATTGTGTGGTGCCCCAGCGGTCTAATATATAGATATGTGTGTGTGAATGAATGTGAAGTTCTACAACTATGTCTCTTAGCTAATTATGAAACTCAATAATAGGGAAAACTACTTATTAATTGTTGTTTTAAATTATGTCCAACTAATATACATACTAAATAGATTTTTTCTTTTTTAAAAAAAAGTAAACATTTTTATTGGTGTAAATGTAGTAGTTAGCAATACAAATTAAAAATAAAAAAAATAAAATAAAAAATATTGAATACACCTGTTTAAAAAAAGGTCATCTCCCTTATTAAAGAGCATCCCGTGTTTGTTACTATTAATAATGAATAGCTACAAAAGTGATGTGTTTTCTTAAAGAAACTGCTTGCATAAGTGATTTAAAAAATTAGATTTTTTGGTTTCAGAAAAGAAAAAAAGAAGCCGTTACATTAGAACTCTGAATGTCTTAAATATTATGATGTCGGATTTTTACTATCTTTTCTAGTTTACGAGATCTAAACAGGACGGACGAACGTACGGACAGACTTTCCACACAAAACTAATAACGTCTTTCGGGGACCGGTAAAAATATTCCTGCGTTTTTGTTTTTTTGTTGTTGTTTTTTTTTTTTCAACACGTTGACGTGGATTTTTCCACGGCCGCACTATGTCTATGCATAGAATAATTGCCTGTTGGAAAAAGAAACTTAATACGTCATCGCCAAACTTGCTGAAAACTGATTTTCCAAAATGGCTATACAAGCACATCAACTGGTGATACTATTTATTTTCGAAGATATTACACGTTTATGAAATTAAATAGCCTAATGCGAAAATCGAACCTTCGCGTGTGGTCTTAAAACGTATCACTATCGACAGTCGAGAATACACTGTATAATTGTTTATTTATTTTCGGTGCTTTTTAAATAAAATAGGTGACGATACTCAGTGATGGATTGACTAACTTTTAACTACTAATAAATTAATAATAAACGCTAAAAATACAAGAAAATTAATTTTCCACAAATTAGAAATGGTACGGATTATTTTCATTAAAAAATCAATTTGTCAAACGTTTTATGATACTATTTTAATGGTGTGGCCTTAAAAAATAACTTTTGTGACGATCCCTTATTCAGAAAAATTTATGATACTACAAATGTTATAAATGACTCTTTCATTTTCAATTTTTCATAATGCAAAGAGTAGATCAAACTTTATAACTACACATTTTCCTTAAAAACTCCTATTAGACGTCGTTATTTATATACCAAATATACAATTAGGATTGGTTGCTTCCACATATGTGTTTTTATTGGGAACTGTTAAACAATTATAACCTGTTAGACTCGGCTGTCTATACCGAAACTGAACGGTATTTCGAAACAAGAAATGTAAGTTAAGAACTTAAATCGCCATTGGTAAAGTAAATATTCAGGGAAAATATAGAGTAACAAGTCCTTGTTTATAATCACTCATTTAGTTTTCGAAGTTGGTGACAATAAAATCTCCCAGCGCGGGGCCCCTCTTAGGCGCGGGGCCTGGGGCGGTTGCCCCACTTGCCACCCCCTAAGACCGCTACTGGGTGAGGGTATGTTTTGACCCCCTACCATTAGCTATGTTCTGTCCACAGACCTATAGTCCTGTTTTAAAACCTAACACTGATATGCAGGTGGGAGTATATATGACTCCACCTTTAGGTGTAAACTTTGAATATCAACTTTGGTTTTCCTGTTTGCAAATGTGTTCTACTGAGTTGGAGCCAAGGGATAGGCCAAACGTATCTTTGGTTGACACTAAAGTCTTGATAATGAAAATAATGAACAGGAATCAATTAAAAAGAAAAAGAAAAAAAATCTTTAAAAAAATAAAGCTTCTATTAAATGCAGCTGTTTCAATTATTTAAGATCAGTCATGTGATTAAATTTGTAATAGATCTAGACAAATAATAATAAATATGTGCGATTAGATATATGTTTACCAATGTTTTTTGTTAAGCGCAATTTCATGCTTTTAGCTTTCTCATTCTCAGTACGCTAAGATCCTATCACGTGTCTGGGCCAGTTGGGAAAGAAAAGGTGAGGGGGGGGGAGAGGGAGGTATGTGTAAATGTTACCGCAATGGCTTTTTAAAGGCATAAAAATAATCTTGTTCACTCAAGTCTCTTCAATTCTATATATAACATCACATCTGCTAAGTACAATTTCTTTCCTTTGTTTGATACCAAACAAAATAATGAATTGCCGATAATAAGTTTGGCTAATTGACCATTTTTATCAGGTACAATCGCGGGCACGTTACTTTGCCTCAACGTGGCGCCTACGTGGAAATGGCTACCAGAGGAAGTGGCTAGGCTAAAAAGTAACAAACAAAACTTCAGTGGGGGTGGCCACTGGTGGATGAGAGTCTAACCCTTCACGGCGCGGGTTTGAAAGAAAGCTCCCACAACCCTGTAACAAATCCATGCGCCATACCTCAAGAGACCGTCTCATTAATGGTGAATCCTGCACTGTTAGTGTGGTACAACATAGGAAATGGAAGCGGCCCCAGGTATTACTTGGCTTTCGGTCATGATTTCTAGTCCATGCGTCCGGAGTGCCAGTGGTATTGGAAATAGCAATGTCCTATAGACATTGACTCGGGTCTCTTCCAGACAAACCTGTGGTCAGACAGGTTTGTTTGATTTTTTTTTATTTGATATTTGTTCTCGGACGGATTTAGACAGGTTTTTTTTTTTCAAACTTAGAGCTCGAAGAACCTGCGGCTCAATTCTTAGACATCACACGGACGATCAGGTACAAGAAATAATTGTGTCAATCTTGGGAGTGGGAAAACTAACGTGTACAAGCTTTTAACCAGACAGACAGAGTGAGTTGATATAAGCTTTATAAAGAGAACAGAAAGATACATAATATAACCATTGTATATTATATATCATCATAAGATGGGATATATCTTATCAAGATGCTCGTTATACGGATATAAGAGTTGTTATTTTAAATGTGTTTCATTGTAAAGTTTTGACAAGATTTTATTATAGATCAGTCTTTAGGTTCCCCATTTTTAAGATACAAATTTTACAAAAAAATACGGACCATTTGTCGGCGGACCCACTGGCCCATCGTTACCGGCCCACCAGGCATTAGCCTAAATGTCCAAATGGCAATTCCGACCATTATAATAAATATCGTCAAAATATTAAGCGCTCAGATGCAGTCAAGCAAGACTGAGTTTTAATTAAAAAAAAACAAATTTAGACCTAAAGCCTTAAGATACTTAAAAATTATATTGTGAATGTTTTTAGTAATTTAAATTTGTCTTTCAATGGCTAAGAAAACATCTAGTGCTGGCAGAGCTGGTGTATGGGTACAAATCAACCAATGTGTAACTTTTTGGGGACACCCTGTGACATGTTCTTTGTAAGTTTACACAGATTTTTCCTCATCGGCTGAGCTTGAGAAATGGGAGTACGGACTATTACACTGAAAGTTTTGACAAGATTTTGTAAGGCAGGTAAGGCAGTGGCGTAGCTAGGATGGGGGGAGGAGGGGGAGAATCTGAAAATACCCCCGGGTCCCGACCTGACTGGGGCCCCCAAATTAGTGTTTTTTTACATAAATAAATAAATATTACGCAAAATGCAAGGGACCACAAAGAGATCAAGCCCCCGGGCCCCCAAACGATGGGAAATTTCTAGCTACGCCCCTGAGGTAAGGGACGATCAACCACGTCTTTCCACATTTGTAAGTTCCCCTTTCAAACCATGTGGTCTACAGGATAGATGATGTGAAAAGGTCTATTTTTTGTTTGTTTGTGTTTTTTGTTTTTGTTTTCCCCAACTAATGTCAGGTACACATTACAGCTGAGTGGACTCAGAGGTGCAGGTGTGTACAGAGAGCTAGAGAAAAATGATCTAAAACAACAACACATGTACAAATGATTAAAAAAATAAGTGACTCTCTTTCCTTTTTTTCTAGCCTAATACTTCAGTCACATGTTCGACTCTTGTCCATAGAAGACTTTCTCGGTTGGTTGATTGTAACAAGTGTGCGTCTGATCTAAGCATTTCTGTGTGTTGGTGTGTCCCTCCCCCTTGTCCCCCCCCCCTAGCCATGGGTCACTTGGCTAGTCAATGAATAGTTATCACACACGACAACAAAGGCTACTGTCCCATTCCTGTTATTATGTTGGTGTGTCCACTGAGTTCGTCACTCTACATTGAATAATATACTGGTCAATGGATCACTGGGCACAGCCTTGTGTGTAACAGTCAGGTAGCTGGACTGTAACAGAGCATCACATACAAGTGTCTTCGGACAGTTTAGTGGAGCTAAGTCTCAGGTAGGTTTCACCGTACTGGATTTTTAATAGACTAGAATAATCTGACCTATTCTAAAACAAATTCTATATTGTATAATAATTTATGTCTATTAAAGAGAGAAGATGCTAAAATTCTTGAAGAAATAAAATCGTTTTTCCGAGATGTGTTGTAACTTACATAGTTAATGTTACGCCATGTGTTTAGCAATCAAAACGCCCACAGAACGAGAGAAATTGTCCAGTATTCGCATATCATCAAACGCATGATCCACCATTAGAATGTAATATATTATTAGAGAAAAGACACGTATTATACAGTGTACTCTAAATTTGTATGAGCTTGACTTGCTAGCATCCTTTTTAGCTATTGCATTGCTATTGTTGTGGATATAAAAAGCTCAAAACTTGTCTTTGAGCGCTTTAAAAATACTAAAATCAAAAGCTTCGTACAGTTTCATCAAAATCAAAATATTTATATAATAGAATTAGCTTTATGCATTCCAATGTATCCCACCACAGCTTTATCTCCTATCCAAGTTTCGACTAATTTCCACAACCATTTTATATAGACAACCTTTAGAGAAATTCAAGATTCTCTCAGTGGGAATTTGAATTTTATAATTTTAAATTATTTTTGTACAAAGCAGACGCTCATTTCTAAACAAGTTATACATTGGTTAGTTGTTTCCTTGTTAGTGTATTGGAGAGTTTGGGTGGTCAAGTACACTTAAACTTGGCTTGGCTACCTATGAAGGGGCTCGAGGCAGCACGGAGAACCTTATCCCAAAGTACCCCATCCTCCCCCCCCCCCCAGCGGGTTCACAAATAAGATTGGACTGTAGCGTTCTGAGAATGCTATAGCCTAAGCATGAAAATAGCGCTATAAAAGTAAAATATATATTTATTTATTAATGTGTGGGAAGCGTGGTCGAGAGGCCAAGTGCGGCTTGAGCTTGGCTTGCTTGGCTACCTAGAAGGGTGCTCGAGGTTCGACACCCGACTCGGGCAGAGTTGTGTTTACTGAGCGCCCAAAGGCAGCACGGGAAAACCAACTCCTAGATACCCCCCTCCCCCCACTGGTCAACAAATGAGATTGGACTAAAGCGCTCTGAGCATGCTATAAGCATGAAAGTAGCGCTATATAAAAGCTATAATAATAATAATATTAATGTATTGGTTAGTTTGTTCCTTGTGACTGTTTTACTTTTCCCTAAAGGTTTATTAACTCTTACCTGCCTGGTAAAAAATGGCAATCGTGGATGGATTCATGGGAGCTAACATAGCAACCAAGATTGTTTTCTTCCTTATACTGTTAGCTGTTGTGGTCAAGTAAGTCTTGTTGTCACTGTAATCTTCTTAGTTTATACATTTCATTTTTCAATTAATTGTACAGTGCAAAAAATTCAGAAAAAAATTCCATAGTTTAAAGAATGTATGAATATTAATACCTCCATTATTATCTTTGCGTAGTATACTATGTCTATTTATTTTTTAAAAAAAAGTAGTAAAGTTCCCCTTTCAGAGCTTGTGGTCTATAGGGCAGATGATGTAAAGGTCATCTGATTCTGTGGCCTACGGTTAACGAGGGTGTCATGTGGCCAGCACAACGACCAACCGCCATTACTTTTCCCCAACTTTCACGTACCCATTAGAGCTGGATGGCGCACGTAGATCCCGAAATAAAAAAATTGCAGTCTTCACCAGGATTCATTCCGGGTCCTCCCGGATAGGAAAGCCAAAGTGCTTTACCGCTCAGCCACAGCACTTACCATGTCTTTTTATATACCCATACAATATTTAAAGTCTCCTGACTTAAAAAAAAATCTCTAAAATATTGTGCGAAGTTTGGGCTTAAAAGTAACTGAGAAACTCTATGAATAATTTGTTTAAATACAGAATGTTCAATGAATTCAATAGTTGGTAACTCTTCTCCACAGCTGGATCGCCTTCTGCACTACTTCCTGGTATGTGGGTGAGGAGTACATCGGACTCTGGAGAACGTGTCGGAATAAAAGCTGCAGTGTCATGAATGACGGGAACCCAGATGGTAACTAGTTTTTTTTTTTTTTTTTTTTTTGTTTTTCGGTGTTCTCAATCTGTGTACACATTTAAAAAACATTGTCATTCGAGAACGGATGTGGATGTGTTTGTAGAGGAGGCGATGCTTGAGTATGTGTGTGTGTAATAGCTTTGGTTCATTTGAAGATGTTACGTAGATGTATTTCTAGATGTTTTAAGTGGAGTTTGTAGATGTTTACTTATATGTATTTCTAGATGTTTAAAGTGCAGTTTGTAGATGTTTACTTATATGTATTTCTAGTAAGGAGTTGTTTGTAGAGGTTTTTTTTAGATCTATTTCTAGATGTTTAATGTAGTTTGTAGAGGTTTTCTTTGATGTATTTCTTAAAATGTTGAAGGTGGAGTTTGTAAACTACGGACGTGTTAAATACGTGCTGGCATTCGTGCAACTTTGTAAATGAAGTGACCTTTGTAGATCTGTTTGTAGACGATGTGACCTTTGTAGATCTGTTTGTAGACGAACTGACCTTTGTAGATCTGTTTGTAAACGAACTGACCTTTGTAGATCTGTTTGTAAATAAAGAGATGTCTGTTTTGTTTAAAATAGATATGTTTTATCTTAATGGATGTCGTATTTACAGATAAGGTGTCAAAAAATTACAGTTGTTACATGTATACCTAATTTCCTTGAGTTCCATTGTAACTTGTCATTTATTTTCATATGTAGCCTACTTTAGTATACTTACCACACAGCCACTGCGTTCCCTCTTAAAGCACTAAACTTTTCAGGAACTGTTTTCTTTCCAATGATTTGGTCAGAAAAAAAAAAGCTAGTAGCCTACTTTCGACTTAAAATATCGTCACGATTAAACCAGATACCATTTTTTTTTAAATAAAATAACTTGAAAATATCAACAAGATTAGCATTTAAATTTGAATGGCTTAATTGAAATTGATCTTCCGGTGTTTGCAATTTCTCAAACATTGTTTTATTTCAGACGATATTAATGCTGTCCAAGCTTTTGCTATTTTTGGTTTCATGGCTTTGAATGTTGGATTCCTGCTGATCAATTTGTACATGTTTAGTGGCACTTGTAAAGGGAA
>JADKLZ010003886.1:34027996-34047562 GCA_021533235.1 Biomphalaria straminea
AGTGCTTACGTTCTAGCTTAGTGGTAAAGTGCTTACGTTCTAGCTCACTGGTAAAGTGCCTACGTTCTAGCTCACTGGTAAAGTGCCTACGTTCTAGCTTAGTGGTAAAGTGCTTGCGTTCTAGCTTAGTGGTAAAGTGCTTACGTTCTAGCTCAGTGGTAAATTGCTTACGTTCTAGCTTAGTGGTAAAGTGCTTAGTTTATTGAGGACGGGTCAAGAAAACTGCAAGTGTTGAACTTTTTGTTTTGGATTCCAATTGTCATTTGGCATTAGTAAAACTAACAGAAATCTTTTAAAAAATCAAAGAAGAAGAATTCCACACTTACAGCTATATATCTAAATACTGTAAGATGTTTTTTTTACATTTTGGATTTTGAACAAAATTAACTAATTACCACTATTTAGTAAATTAATTTGTTAACTTTTTTAAAACATTGATCCATGTTTTGTTTGGAGTGATGAATGATTGTGCAGTTCCATGGTTTCACCTTGATCCGAGAATGGGAAGTGGGAGAAATAATGGGTGTACCTGACAGACAGACTGACAGTATATAAGCTTGCTAATAATAAAATTTGGAAACGAGCACTGCTAAGAGGCGATGGTAAATCGCTTTGTTTGTGGAGCTACGGGTCAAGAATTCGAATCCTGCTGAGTACTGGAAGCTTTTTTTATGGAAAGTATAAGCGATTTGCTGAGCAAATGACATCGTTGTAAACAGACGACCATAGAAACATCATCTGTCCCATCAACCATAGAGGGAACTTTACTTGGATATACTAATTTTACTTCATGTCAATAATGGTATCGTTTTTTTTTTTTCGTTTTTTTTTATCAACGAACAAGCAGATCAGGGCGATTAAAATCTACCGTTTTGTTAGTCAAAATAGGCCTATCCCACTACAGCAAATGTTCAGTATACTCTAGAACCTCTTGTGGCGAGTATTCGTAATAAGAAGGAATATCCTTCCCGATCAAATGCTGTGTCAAAGCCTAGTGTTGGTGTATTAACTTTGCTACTTGATTATGCGATCTGTGTAAGCAGATTCTGATAGGACTGAACATCCTGCCATTATGTGTTCAATCAACTCACCAACATTTCCACATTTTCGGCATTTGTCAACAACATTGAGTTTTAGGATATGCTTCTCGTAATCTTTTGTCCTAATTACTCTGTCTTGTATTATTATTATTATTATTATTATTATTACTACTATTAGTTTTCATCTTACTCTGTCAGTCCCCACAGTCATTCACCGAATTCGGCTCTCAGACAACCTTGATCTTGTAGTAGACGCTTACATCCATGGGCTAACTTCTTTGTTTCCAAGAACAAGATATTCCGTTGGATGGGACAGCAAATACCTCTTTATACCTTTGTCGTATCTACCAACTTGGCTAGTGGACTGGTTGTTACACTACAGGATCGAGTCACAATAATTTATATATTCTTAGTTGATTCAATTAAAAGTTGAACATATTTTTGCACTATTTGAGTTTTAAAAAATGATTAAAATCATGATCAAACATTTTGTTTCCTGTTCGTTTATTATTACAAAGCTTATATCAACTTTGTCTGTCTTTATGTCTGTCTGTCTGTTAACATGTTTAAACACGTTATTTCTCCCAGCCCCTTCTCCGATCAAGTAAAAACTTTGCATAATTATTCACTGGCATAGACATGACTTAGACTTAGGTCCTCCCGCGCCGTTCAACGCATTGGGCGGCAAGCTGTCTCCATAAAGATCTGTCATTGGCAATGTCTGAAGCCTCCTCCCACCTGGTGTTCACTGTTCTGAGGTCCTCCATGAAGATCTGACGCCAAGTTATACGAGGACGTCCCTGTTTGCGTTTTCCGCGTATTGGCCTCCATGTCATCGCAATTCTTGGTATGCGTAGTTTATTTTGTCGTAGAACATGTCCTGCAAACCTCATGCGACGTTCTGTCACAACCTCACTAAGTGTTCGACTCCCAGTTCGGCATAGGATTTCCTTGTTTGAGACTCGATCTGTGTAACTGACTCTCAGAATCCGTCTCAGCCATTTTTGTTGAGCCACATTTAGTCTCTTCTTAATTTTGACAGATGACTTCCATGTCTCACATGCATATGTTGCAATGGCTTGCTTGTCTAAATAGGCTGCAGCCTTTGGAAAATGCTTCCTGCCTTTCCTATTCGGCACACTACATCATGGTATGCATCCCCATCATTTGTTATGACACAAATAAATAACAAAAAGTTACCAATTAGTCAATTAATTAATAGTACTTAATTAATTTGATACCAACAAGTATTCTACAGTATTCAGAGATATAGCTTAATATTTGAGGTTCTGTCCCCTTAGATAATTATACATGTTATTTCTTCCCACACCTTTTCTCGGCTCAAGTTAAAACTGAATTTTGAGACCAACAAAACATGAATCGATTGAAAAATTCCATTAATTATTTTGTTTGACATCGAAAAAGGAAATGAATTCTACATTATTGAGAAATATAATTGGAAACGTAAATTTCTTCCCCTAAGACAAGCTTTGTTGTTGTTTTTTCAATTAGTTTTATTTGCTTTTTTTTTTTAAAGTTTCAACTGATTTTAATGGTGCAATGTGCCTTACTAAAAAAAATAATTGACTGCTTGGTATACTATTCGGATTGTTTTGGTTCGGTCACTATAGTCGCTGTGATCCCGAGCCCTTTGACTTCAAGTAATTTTTTTATTAGTTTGAGGGTATGAGGCGCAAGAAGCTTCTTTTATCAGATGCACAGTTACGGGTATTGTTAAAAATATTCTGAGTGCAATAATGTAATTTGGGAAAGCGGTGTCTCCTTCATTAGTGGACAGATAAGCTAAAATTTCTACTGGAGTTTTGGTGGTATTTGGTAGAATATGCCTTAAAGATCGCATTTCAATGGCTAATTCTCGCCCACATATATCTGCTGACTTGTCTGTTGATGACGTCAATGCTTGCTCGAGGCTCGTTGTAAAAGTTCATATGTCAGCACGCTAAAGGCTCAAGAGTGACAAGAGGTGACAAGAAACTCAAATAGATTGTGGTTTGCTTAAAAGCTGTTCAACTCTCATCTGCAAGGATTGAATTGCAGTGTCCACAATTCTGTTGAAGCAGTTTATCCTGTTATAAGTTTTAATGGTTTAATTTATTTTACCTAAATCTAGGTAGGGGGCCCAAAAAAGTGAGAGGTTCCACTGCGCCGCATAGGTTGCAGTGGCCTACCTGAGGCCGGCCTTGCTAGAGACAGAGACTTAAACTGTGCTAAGTCATTGTTTTCCAGGCTGATCCAGGAGTTAATTTAGTTTGCCATCTTGTATAGATAATCTTTGCGCAGTTTGAAGGTCGGCTTGAACTAATAATCGGTTTGCAACATGAGGTAACTTGCCTCTTAAACAACAGAAACATTAAATGAACTGTTAATCTGATCTATTAGCCTACAACTTGCAATCCAGACTTTTCGACCTTTAGGCCTTCATAATTTCCGATGTGTGTCAAGGAAAGAGTCCCATGGAACTTATCATGTTCGGTTTCATTGTGCACTCTGGACAGAGGTCTAGAGAGACCTGATAGCTTCGTGTGACTAGCTGGACATGGCCCGAAGGTCATAGTTTGAGCATCGCTGACCTACATTAAACCGCTAGAAATTGTTTTACAAGTACACACTAGCTGCTAGCATAATTAGCTTAATTTGGGGGCAAATCTCAAAATGCGGCAGTTGAACGGAGATCTCCAAAGTCTAAGACTGCTTGAGGAGGTCGGAGAGCTTTAGCAGGTATCTTAATATCTATCATGTCTAAAAGTAATGTTATTTTTATAACATAGCCTATACTAAATATATTGGTAGATATAGCCTACATCTATGGATTCTAGTCCATAGAAAACATAAGCTAGACTTAATTGGATTAAGATCCCTTGTTTAACCTCGGCTATAATACTGATTATTATTATTATTATTATTATTATTGCTATTATTGTTTTATTATTATTATTACTATTATTATCTTGTCACTAGATAAATACATAACCATGCCTCAACAGTAGACAGACAGTGCTATTAGGGCAAAGATTAAAACTAGCAAATGTAATCTGCTGCTCAGTGGCTGCACACAAAACCTGCTGAAACCGAACTTAGGCCTAATTGCTTTGCATCAGTCTCAAACTATGGGGCATTGTATCTAGTCTATATAGATTCTAGAATCTCGGCCAATTTATTTATTTCTATTTGTTTTAATCTTATTTTTTCATTGCAATTATAAATCCATATTATAGCGCATTACAAATGCAACTACAAAATTAATTTACTGAATCGATTTCATTATGTATTCTTAGTGGGGCATTTTGGACTGTTTTTGTGACAGGCATGTAGATTCAAAATTTTAAGACTACATGCTCACATGTATCGAATGTCTCTCACACTTTAGTTGAACAATGGCCCAATGTCATCCATTTTAACTTTAGTTCACCTAACCTCCTCCAACTAATAGTGCATTGTAGCATACAAACCTGAACACTGACCTGCAACGTCTTAACCTGTGGGCAGTGAAGACCTCTAGTTTTTACGTCACATGTCTGTACGACGAGACAACGAGCTATTGGGCTCCACTGCCCTTGGACTGCGATGTGGAAGGTCAGTGGTGCAGTTTTCTAGTACGATTGGTCTTGATTGTAGATGCGAAGAGAATAAATGTTAGAATCTCAAAATGCAGGAAAATACTTTTTTTTTTGGTCTAGTGACTCTAGTCACTCTAGTTGTCATAACCGGTAAAAACATGGAGACTTTGCGCTACAACATCGGATGAACATCCCTATGCGACCTGTTTTAAAACCTGTTTTAAAATAGTTTTATAGATGAATTTTTTTCCAGATTACGGCATTCAGAATACTAAAATATTGACAATATTTACAATATTAATATTAAAAACAATTATTTATCTCTTTTTAAAACAAAGTAGTCCTCGTATTTTCATTCGTTCTCTTTTGGAGTCCTTTATCCCATCTTGTGTAGCAAGTATCACTGACATATTGAGTTTGTTAAAA
Organism: Biomphalaria straminea; assembly: GCA_021533235.1. Lineage (NCBI taxonomy): Eukaryota > Metazoa > Mollusca > Gastropoda > Planorbidae > Biomphalaria > Biomphalaria straminea. Next base: position 34,033,041 of record JADKLZ010003886.1, read on the forward strand.
TGAAAAAAAAACACACTGGCTAGTTATGAGATGTGCTGCCCAAGTTCTTCAGGAAAAAAATGTCACAAAGACTTACAATGTATGTTTATTAATGCGGCTACGTACTCTAAAGATCTATTGTTGTTTTCTTTTATCAACAGAAACCAAATGGGCCGTTGCGAACCTTAAAATTGTTGCCTAGTTTTCAACTATAGCTTGAGAATGATCTGTATAGTTACTGTTATAATATTGACGGTTATAACTTACTATTTCTTTGACTACCTGTTGAGAAGACTAAAGGTTGGAGAATATCATAACAGACATGTCTTAGTGACAGGGTGTGACTCAGGATTTGGTCAAAGAACTGTCATGTAAGTACATTGAAAACTTAAAATGGCTCAACACTAACTCTAGCATAAAGAAGAGTGAAGTCTTTTTTTTTTTTTATTAATTTTTCTATTCTCATAGTAACTTGGATTTTTGGACAAGGGAAGTTTCTATTCCTTTGTTACTGAGACCAAAGAAGACAACGTAGATAGGCCTACTTTGTTAAATGAATTAAGCTTTTCCTTTATCTCTGCAACCTTTTGATTGATTGATCATCTAATCATATTTCTTAACACAAATTTCAGAAGAATATTGAAAAATGGAATACTGTGTTTCCTGTTCAATACACGCACAACTTATGCACACGTTTTATTTTATTAAACTCATAAGTACACAATATTAGAATAAATAAACTGACACTCGAAATTTTTATGTGATTTAATTAATAAATGATTAAAATATTTAAATTAACTTGTTATGCCGCAATATCTACAACAATTTCAAGTATTCCCAAAGATAGTAAAAACACATACTTTTCCATTATCACAACAATTCATTTCATAATTTTTCTTTCGCATGAATATTGGCCTTTTAGAATAACAACAAAAAATACAAAATACATTTTTTAGAAAGTTTATATTAAGCCTACGGTTGTATCAACGGCTAACGATCAGTTTCGCAGACTTCAAGAAATCGTTTCATAGTGTACACCGAGAAGAACTATAGAAAATAGAGAATACGGAATCCCAGACAAAATTCGTCCAGATCCTACGACACCTATACAGTCAGTCTAGTTGCTGCATTAAAACAAAAGAAGGAACAACAGAGGGGTTTTTTTAGCATCGAGACAAGTGTGAGTCAGGGGTGCATCTTATCTCTCTTCCTTTTCCTCCAAGCCATCAACTACATTATGAGGAGAGCAATGAACCAGACTGCCTTTAGTATTCCATGGCGTGAACAAATCCGAATGACGGACTTTGACTTGCCGATGACGGAGATACAAATAAATACATACAAGAAATGACGGAGAGCCTAGATAGAGAGGCACCGAAAATTGGCCTCCGCATAAACTTGGAAAAGATTAAAATTAAATATCTTTTCTAATTTGCGAGATCTAAATGCTGATAAAACTATTTAGCTAATACATTTAATGTGTATTACAATTGAAATTTTTTTTTTCAGTGGTCATGATTTTCTTTATACTGAGTTATAAATTTTGAGATTTTGAAAAAAAAAAGTTTTTTTTTTTCAAGAAGACTTGACAATCTCGGCTTCCAAGTATTTGCTGGATGTCTGACAGAAGATGGAAGACAGTACCTGTCACAGAACTGTTCCACAAATGTGGTGCCGTTTATTCTAGATGTCAGCAGCAATGAAAGTATTCAGTCAGCTTTGGAACTTGTCAAACAACATTTACCTAAAAACTCAGGTCAGTTTGACATTTAAAAAACTTAAAACAAGACAGTTAAGTATATCAACATTTACCAACTATGACAGAAAGCCACTTTAGAGCGTAAATTTCATTCGTGTTTACAAATAGTCTTTTGAAATGGTTCACTGGAGTAGGCCTACTTTTGTTGTTGTTTTTTGTAAATCAGAAATACAGAAATGTGAAATGAAATTAAAATAGAAAAATAAAAAAAAAAAAACAAATTCTTTAAAAAAAAGCTTACCAAAGAGAAGGAACTCCGTATTTTCAACTTTATCTCTCGAGTATATAGCATTTATTTCCCTTCTTTGATCTCAAACAAAATAGTTAATTTACTAATTGGTTAATTTACTAATTGGTTAATTTTTAGCGTCCCCTGAAAGGGGAAAAGACGCTTTTAGTTTTGTGTGGCCTGTCTGTCAGTCTGTCTGTCAGTCTGTCTGTCTGTCTGTCCGTCCGTCCCGTTTAGTGCTCAGAAAGTAGAAGAGAAAATGAAAATCTGACATCACGATAATACAGATCATTCAAATTTCTGATGCAACTGTTACTTTTTTTTCTTAAAACTCATTTATACAAGCAGTTTTTTATAGAGAAAAACCTAATTAGTATGCATTATAAATCAAACCTAATTTAAGACAATAAATAATGTTATAAATTTCATTTTATTTCACGTTTCTTTTTGTTCCAAAATAAGAGTATGTACTATCTAAGGAACCAACCAAAAAAAAGAGGCAAAGTAAATAGATCTAATGCCTAAGCAGTGGCGTCACTAGGGGGGTGCGGGCCACACCGGGTGACACCCAAGGGGAAAAAATGCACTTTTCCAAAATACAACTTTAAAAAAAATACTGCCTTGAATTTCTCTCACATGTTAGTATCAAAATGTCCAAACCCTTCTAAATGTAATTCTATTTGACTTTATTATGTGTTGTAGACGCCAGAGAAAGAGTTTCTGAAGCTCAGAAATGTAGAAAAACGCTTGGCGCCCGGGACTTCGTCCTGAACAACTTAGAGTGAAATTAAGGCACTCCTCCAAACATCCTATCTGACCAGTTGAGTGGTGAATTTAACAATTTGTGCTGCAAGGTGTTGAAAAACACATAGACGTAAGCCTCTCGCACGCCATTCGAGCCATTCGACGCATAAGGCTGCAAGCTTTCTCTACAGAAATCAGTATAAGGCAACTTTCACAGCCACTTCTCAGCGGGTGCCCACGAAATTCACTAGGTTAGACGTGGACGGCCTTATTTTTTTTTACTTCCTCTATTCGGCTTTTATTTTTTAAAGCTGACTTTGGTAATCGTGTTTCGTCTTTTCTAATGATAAGTCTTTATCCGTCATGTCGTGTATACATTTAATAGTATTTGAAAGTAATGCTATGTCGCTTCTGCAAAATCCAACTCGGTTTGGTTTACGCCATTGGAATCCGAATGTAGCCTGTTAAATGACATCGTCGATGGCTACAAGAAAGAGAAACGGGGATAAGATACACACTAATCTCATATCCGTATCGATGTTGAAGAATACTACCCTCTATTGTAACACAACAGCTTGATTTGGTTTAGGCATGTCTTATCTTATCTTAAATAATACAGACGTTACTTCAAAAAAGAAGATGATTACGTCCTACGCGTCATGCATTCAGTCATGCATAGTTACCAGTGACTTAAATTCTGCCGCTGAATCTGGACACATTTTTGCAAGATGACTTACTCTCTTGCTATTTTCCAGAGTGATTCAGATGGACGCTATCAAACATTTGTTTTTTTTAAGTCTATAAAACAGAAATTTTGTCCTTGATTTTCCTTTTTTTTAATGTCAGAAGTAAAAAGTAACAATTCCTTCCACTTTAAGCACTTATTAACACTATCTTGGAGCGTAACTTTCTTTCATTCCTGTTTGTTTTTTATGTTAAATTCTATACAGACCTAGATATTTTATCTATTTCTCCACTAGATCTAGATAATTGTCAAAAATTGATGTGAGAGGGTGTTCGTTAGACCAGTGTGATCATCAAATGTGTTTTTTATTAAATTTATCAAATCTTTTTTTAAAAGCGGGTGTGTATGTGTGACTAGATTATTATTATTAGGCCTAAATTTTCGTAGGGAAAAGAAGGACAATGAAATTGTTTCTGTTGCTGGAGAGACCATTGAAATATTGCAAAGTTTTAAATACCTTGGTACTATCCTAGACAATAAACTAAATTTTACTGCAAATACTGATTATATCAGCAAAAAAGCGCAGCAAAGATCAGTGGCGTCACTAGGCAGGTGCGGGGGGTGCGGTCCGAGACACCCGAGTGGAAAAAATGCTTTTTTCCAAAAAATTATTTAAAAAAATAAATAAATACCAACTTTAAAATGTGACAGAAGCAGGATCATAAAGCATACTATGGTTGAATAAAATTATTCTTAATGGGGAAAAATCAATAGCAGGATTTTCTTCTTTGATAAATAGTGGACATGTCCACAATGAGAAGCTCGCGTGTAGAAGTGAAGAACATATATCAGGTTTTAAAATTTGGAAAAATTAGTAAGCCGGACTTAGGCTACATAAAAGCAATTGTTTGGGAAGTCATTTCTATGATTGATGCATAGACGAGAAAACAGGAACTTCTTGCACTTATATTATCGCATTGTTTCTAGCAAAACAAAAATTGGTATATGGTGGCGAATAGAAGAAAACTTTTCATAAATAATGGAATTTTTTTCTTGGGATTATGGAAATGTCATCCAAATATAACCCAGTGCTGAAATAATAACGTATAAGATTGTAAGGGAGCGATGCAAAAATAATAAAAGTTACTTTCCAATTTTGTACCAAAACTTAGAGAGTTTATAGATGTTTTAGCAAACCACTTAAGGGATATACTTTTCTGAGACATAAATGTTGCAAGGTACTCTGGTATCCTAAATTACAGCACACTAAAGATAGTTGTAAGATATATTAACAGTAGCAATGGCAATATTCAAATGACTGAAACATTTATGTGGACCAAAAGCTGATGTTAGCAGTTCTGATAATTTAGAAAAGCCTGGAAAGAGATTGATATGAACTCATGGACATGGTATTGCAGCTACATCGTCAAAAATTCACAAAGGAAAGCAGACAGTATTAATGAAGAACAGAAAAGTAACTTGAATCGATGTGCACACCATTTATTTTAGCTATTTGGTCAAAATTTTTAATCAGAACATGCTTCTAACATATATTTTTCTCGGTTTTCGAGAAAAAAAAGTTTTCTTTCTTTGCCTCTTTTACCTATTGAGCGAATATTTTAATTAATGATAGCGTGTCATATGAACAACTCTCTGGTGTGCTCATCGTGTTGCTGTTAGACCCATGAAAGAACGATTTTATGAAAGTGTGAGGGGGCGAAAGCTTTGCCGTCGCCCTGAAAATACAAATACTAGAGGAGCAGTGCAAAGACAATGTCTGTGAATACATATTGTTACGAATCTCAGATTCCTATCTCAGGCTTCCATAAACACTGCTAAACACATAACACAACACATCAAAGAATCTGACAACAAGAGCTCTAAAAATAATCTGGTACTTTACTAATGGAAAAGATAACAGCCAATACTAGACAATTGGCACATCAACAGCTACAAATGCTACACTGTACATCACAAACTAAACTCTACTGTCTCTATTTCTTCTGGACACGTACATTCACTTCAGGACTCGACCAGGACCGACTTCATAAGGAGACTAACAGACCTGGTCTCCTCTGTGTCCTCTCTTGAACTGCCTTGCTTTACACACTGTCTTTCGTACTCGCTGGCCTGTGATCAGATGACCATAACAGTGGTCACGTGCAAAGTTCATGCCTTGCCCTGCGATGTAGCACACTAACTGTTTAGCTGGCCTGTGTCAAAAATATCAGCTGATCACACTGTTAACCCTTTTGCGCCGCCAATAGGGTTATAGCAATATATACCTTTCCTTGTTTGACTTTCTTGTTGGCAGATGTCCTGAGGGACAAGGCAACAAAATACAAAAGTACCTTCAAATAATGGTGTTAATTATTGGCAAAGTGATGGCTAAGCTAGAGCACTACATTTACTCAACGAAATGTGTGACAAGTAAGCTCAAAATGTTATTGAGATAACTTTAGTCAAATGAAACTAGCATGTTATTGCAACAGAAAAAAATAGGTTTTAACGACAAGAAAATATCAGGAAAGTAATCTTACGAAGCCGCATTCACTATTCAAATAAAGAAATAAAGGTTACTGCTGAGTTCATCAATCTCTTTTATTCTGAGCCAGACGACAAGATATGTGAACTAGAAGACATCAACAGGCAGCAAAGTCTTAAGGATGTAACAAATCTCTACCAACCTTAAATTTAAGCCTTTCATTCCTTCTTGACAAATTAATGCCTACATGGTATATGATATGCCTACGTGGTGTAATGTGAAAGAAGCTTTTTAAAACTAAAGTTAATTAACAACTTTTAATAACTTTTGAAAAACGAATTTCAAATCAAGCAATTCAGTCCGTTGAAAACGAAATCGCAAAACAAATTGAATTTAAAGTTATTTATAAGTTTTCAAATTTAAAATCCTGAAAAGGAAATTTAAGTTTTTATTTTCTAAAGTTGTTGCAGAGTTTTAAATGTTACGATAAAAAAATTCTTTCAAGTTTTTCTAGCGATCTATATACATTTCATAAAGTTGCATTTTTTTTAAAGTAGTCGTCCTCAGGAAACTAGCACTATAATGTTCATAAGTTTCCATTAGGAGCTCTTTAAGTCTACTAAGGAAAGTTTGTTCAGCGGATGTTTAATTTGTTTATAATTTAAAATCTTAGATGTTTATCTATGTAATGATTAACGATAAAATGTCATCGACAAACGAAAATAAATAAAAACATAAATATGGTATTGACCTTTAACTTTGTGTAACAGCAATCAACGAACTGTATTATTGCGCAAAAAGAACAAACCAACGATAGTTTTAATTGGGAAGAAAAGGTGGAACGCTGGTGGGGGGAGGGGTGACACCCTGATCTTACCGCACCGGGTGACACCCATCCTAGTGACGCCTCTGCCACTTATGACATATTTATATTTATTTTATATATATATATATATAAAAGTAAATAAAGTTTTGGAACTTCCGATTAAGCTGAAAATTTTCCCGATTATACATTTTATTACACGAAAGCTGATAATGCCTTATTTTCTTTTATCTCGCGTAGGATTTGCGTTTTCCGCAACGAATGACACCCACAAATGACAATTTTGTCTATATTTCAGGATATTTTTATGACTTTTCGGGAGATTTTTATAAATTCAGAAGATTTTCAAGATTTTTTCAAATATATTTTGCAAATTAGCAATTACACATAGACTTAGCGCGGGGCCTATGAAAGCGCGGGGCCCACTACGACCGCATAGGCTGCATTGGCCTAAGACCGGCTCTGGTGTTATTGTAATGCTGACTGTTTCACCGAATAAGGACCAAAGAGTGGGGTGTGAGGGAGAGACGTTTCATTTAGAAGTAGTGTGTGTGTGTGTTCATATATATGTGTGTGTGGCGTTATAGGAGGCGAGAAGTCTATAACCGATGGACCAAAGAAGCGTAGGCTCAACTCTACCTGACAGTTTCAAGAAGAAGAAGAAAAGTATACTCTAACAGGGTAGGCCTACCTGTGCGATCGCAGTGGGCGATATCTTGATTCCAGGTGAAATTTTTAAATTGCAAAATATATATGAAAAATTCCTGAAACTCTCCTAAATTTATTAAAATCTCCTGAAAACTCATAAAATCTGAAAAGTAGAGGAAACTACTACATATGGGTGTCCTTCATTGCGTAAAACGCCATTCCTACGCGCAATAAAAGAAAAAAGGCATTGTTAGCTTTCATGCAATAAAAGGTAATAACAGGGCGAATTTTCATATTAATCAGAAGTTCCAACACTTTGTATCCTAATTCCCATCCAGACTAAGCCCCGCGTAATCAGTTTCTGCATAGGGCGCGCAATAGTTAGGACAGGCCCTGGCTCTATATTAGGTGGTTTTAACTGGAATCAGATTTGTATATATATCCAATTGTTTAACGCATGATTGCAATCTACATGCAATTGTTTAACAAATGCTTGTAATATATATCCTATTGTTTTAAGATCCGTTGAAATAATAGTAATGAAAGTAAAAATAAGATATGTGTTTATTTCAGGTCTCTGGGGTTTGATCAACAATGCAGGTATATTGTTCACAATGGCGCCCACAGAATTTTGTACCAAGAGCGAATATCAGAGAAGCATGGATGTGAACTTGTTTGGTCTCATAGAGATGACACGGTCATTTCTGCCTCTGATACGAAAAGGTCAAGGCCGTATCATCAATACAACAAGTTGGGCTGGACGCTTGGCCTGTATGGCACCTGTATATGCACTGTCAAAGTATGGAGTTGAGGCTTACTCTGATATACTTAGGTAACTCAATCAAAATTGTTTTACAATTGCAACTCACCTGGAAATTGTATGGCTTGGTTTAATTTATCTGACGTTTATAATTAAATCTATTTATAATGTTTATTTCATTATGTTTTTTTAACAGAAGAGAGATGTACACAACTGGCATCAAAGTCAGCATAGTGGAGCCTGGGGCATTCACAACATCAATTATCACTAGGAAACAAATGCTAGAAAGTGTACAAAAGGCTTATGCTCGCAGTCCTGAGAACATTCAGTCAGTCTACAAAGTTTTTGTTGAAAATTGTAAGTAATGGAAGTCTGTAGATGAAAGTTATTGGATATGACAGCCTTAACCATTAAAGTGCTGAGCTGCATTAAAATGAATGCATACAAAATGGAATAACAATACTAATGTTTAGAGGCTATACTACCACACGTATTTGAAGGGTTAATAGTCATGTAACTTTACTGTTTGTTCTCCGGGCTCCACATTTCTATTAAATCTCATTAATGGTTGCATGTAAAAATTTAGGTTTAAAAAAAACGTCATGAAAAAGGTGTTTTCTTAACTTTTTATAGATCTAGTACAAAACCAATAGTGTTTTACTTTAACTTTTCACAGTAGGCTATATATCCAATAGTTTGTTTTATTTTATATTTTAAATTTATACTTCAATGGCGTCTTACTTAGAGATTACATTTGTAACTTCAAAGGAGAAGATACATACGTAGTACGCACTTGATGTGTCGATCTAGTCATGAATGTTAATAGTAAAGTTTCTGTGGTCCACGGTTAACAAGCAGGTGTCATTGGCTCGCACAACGACCAATCCCCTTTACTTTTCCCCAACAAAAGTCAGGTACCCATTAGAGTTGAGTGGACTCAAGGGCGCCCTGAAAATCCCGAAATTCAAAATCCCAGTCTTCACACAGATTTAAACCCAGGACCCCAGTTTCAGAAGCTTAACTACTCAGCCTCATCGCCCTATGCGTTGTAATTTTCTGTGTAATATTGCTACGTTTTTTTCTTCTGTCATGAGGTGTCTCTAGATTTAATGATTTCACTAATGGTGTTACTCCAATCAATCTAATCAAATGTGAATATTCTTTTATTATAAATCGTACTTCCCTATTTTCTTTTTGTTCTAGTTTTCTAGTTTGTTTCCTTGAGTTCAGGGGCCCTATACAGACTATACATATTCTAATATTGGCGAATTGGCCTAGCTCTGGTTCAATACCTTTTTAGTTTAATGTTCCTATTTGATGTGAAACAATTTTGTTTAAAAAAACGTCGATGCTTAGTTTGGTTTTGAAACAATTTCATCAATATGGGAATTAAATGATAAGCAATAGCGGAAAAATTTTTCAAATGCCCTAAAAAAATCAAATAAAATGGCGTCTATTTGCTCATTATTATCTAAACCCATAGACATATATAGACTGGAAACAGGAAGTAATTTTATGTAACTTGAAAAAATGTATATCCATTGTATTCGGATTTCCGAAATCTGACAATTTTCACGATCTTCAATCTTAGAGATTAAACAAAACTACACTGCCTCCTCATTTACGCAGCATGGTGTGAAAGAAAAATGGTGTATCCAAATCCGCACTATTTTCATTTACAAAATAACATAGATAGCATAAATAAATATAGACTGGAAAAAGGAAGTAATGGATTCAGTCCTTAACTATGAATTAGTGAAATTAGGGATTTTTTCAGCAGAATGTCCAAATAAGCTAAAATTAAAAAAAGTTTCAGAACAAATAATGAACTTTATGATTAATTGACATTAGTCACGCTAAAAAAAAAACCCACTAATAAAAATATTGTAATACTTATAGATCTATCTATAGGTTATGGCTGAAATAGATATGAATACTTAACTTTTATACTGCTCATGCTGTATAGTAAAGAGCACTAATTTGCAAATCACAAATTTTCCCTTCATAAAAATCTCTTATTGGCCAGTCTATATTTATTTATGTCTATGTCTAAACCCTGATTTGAAAAAAATCGTAAATTAGTCCTATTAGTTCAGTTTCACATGACCTATATTTTCTAAAAGCCATGTTGGTAAAGAGTGATTTCTGATGCTGCTAAATATTATGTAAAAGCAGTTTTTTTTAAAAAAAAAGGAGAAGAGAGGCATCGAAGCATCCATTAAATTAGGCTGTCGATTTGTAAGGCCGGGCCTACTGGCTAGTGATACTGGTCTGTAGTTTACCGGATCCGATTTTTTTTTAAATAGAGGAAGTGGCATCAGCCTCTTTCCAGTCTCTCGGACTGAAACGTGTTCAAAACGAGGCCTGAGTGACTATTTTAGTATATATTTATTGTATATAAAGCTTAAATCGACCATCTGCCTGTTTGTCTATTTGGTAGAAAGTTTATATACGTTATTTCTCCCAGACCTACTCTCGGATCATGTTGAAACTTTGCACTATTATTCAATAGAATAGATAGAACATTAATAAATAAAAAAAAATAAACAATTAGTCACTTATTTACTGGTAATCAATTATTTTGTTTGATACCAACAAAGGAATTTAATCCTTCGGTATTCACATATCTGACTAAAGATGCCGGCTTTTGTCCCCTTAGATAATTGTACGCTTTATTTCTCCCACACCTATTTTAAAATCAAGTTGAAAATTTAAACAAAAAATTATTGTTCCTAACAAAATATGAAACTATTTCCAAAATTAACCAATTATCAATTAACTAGTTTCAAGAACGACACAATAAAATCTCTTCCGGCTTCCACTTATTTAACCTCCCATCAATTCACTACACAAATTCATAAGAGAGTTTTATGAAACAAAAATTTGTGCATTGCAATTGTGTGTACTTTTTTTATGTCTATAAATGGTGTTTAATCTCTAAGACTGAAGATCATGCAATTTTTAAATTTTTCATAATTTGGAAATCCGAATTCAATAGTAGATATATATATATACATGTGTTTTCAAGTTGCATGAAGTTACTTCCTTTTTCCAGTCTATATTTATTTATGTCTATGCTATTTTGTGAATGAAAATAGTGCGGATTGGGATGCACCAGTTTCCATTCACACCATGGTGCGCCATGGGATTTTCCCATTTACTTGTTGTTTGAACTTTTACTTTGAGAAATATATATATATAGATTATTGATAATTAATTATTTTGTTTGAGCGCGAAAATGGAAACAACTTCTACATTATTGAGAGATATAGTTATAAGTGTGGAGTTCTTCCCCTTATATAAACTTCGCTTTTTTTTTTAAAGAAAAAGGATTTGTTTAATATTTTGCTTGTTAATGAATCTTCTTAGAATGTTACTAACTCGTATTTTCTTTGTTTCATACAAGTCATGGACCGAATACTATTAGATGTAGTTCCACCTTCATCCAACCTTGACCTTGTGGTGGATGCCTATATTCATGGATTGACCTCTCGTTTCCCAAGGACAAGATACACGCCAGGAAATGATAGCAAGTTTCTTTATATCCCACTATCTTACCTGCCCACATGTCTTGCTGACTGGATATTGAAATATAATTTAAAATAATTCTGAATGTCAAACTTTTTAAACGTTTTGTTCATCATTCTTTTGCATGTTTATTACAAGTTGAACATTTTAATTAATTCAAACGGTTAAGATGAACGTATTCTATATTGAAAATTTAAATATGGAACTATATCTACAATGCATTTAAAATGGTGTGATTCTCAATATAACTTTGTAAAAGTCCTGCTATCATGGAACTGTTTGTTCTTAAAGGTATCAATATATAGAATTATATATATATATTATTATCACCAACTCTTTCCAATGCCTTCCTTAGAAGGATAATTAAATATACTTTTGAGGGCTATGAAGGTGATGTAAGCATTGGAGGAAAAAGAATTACTAATTTGCGCTTTGCGGACGAAATAGATCAGTGATTCTCAACATGTAGGTCGCGACCCCCTTGGGGGTTGAATTGTTGACATTGTGATTATGTGTAAGTGTATGCAATATATTTGTAGAGTTATTCCCCTTAGTAAGAGAGCTCATATTGCATTGTTATGTGTAACTTTTGTTATGTGTGTGCATGTTATTAAAGAGTCCACCGTCTAGCGTTATCTTCACTTTTTGAGTTCAGTGTTCTTTAGTGATATATTATACTTATAAGTGTGCCATATTAAGCCAACACGATTGACGATTTGCCATGGAGTCGCCTAAAGCAATTTTCTTCTTCTTCTTCGTTCTCATTTTACTTGTTCTGAGTGTTCATATCTCTAATCCTATATTAGAGATAAACCGCGTACTGGTTTCCAGATCAGGCAGCTCTCCGATTAGTTGTTTTTTTCTATAGGAGGGTTTCGGGGCCAGAGTCTTTTTCGGGCCTCTTGATATAGTTATCAGCTTTGAAGGACATTGTCGTCATTTTCTGGTGATGCTCCACAAGAGAAAGTTTCGCTTGTATAGACTTTTAGCTTCCGGAACATATGTTGTCTCATTCTTTGTGTCCGTTTCTGAGACGAAAAATTACGCGTTGGTCATGCCAAGATAGCTTATAATAGGCGTCCTTTTTCTTGTAATTGGGATGTGAGCGGGTACAATTCTCATTTATTCTACACTCTATTAAGGCATACAGTCATCGGTAATATTTTTTTTTTCTAAAATATAAAACTTGAAATTTCATACAGTTTTTCTATTGCAAGTTACAATTCTGTTATTGCTATTCGATGATAGAGGTTACAGACAACTGAATCAGAATGGGTTCAAACATATTTATTAAATAATTTGAACAGTTTAAACTAATGTAAAGTAATGTAGATCGTAAGGTTACGCCATTGCGGAATCATTTATATTATTTCTTTGGTGACGTCTTGACCTAATTATAGTTATTTGGTTTATAATTAATAATACCCCTATTTTTACATTTTAATACTCCATGTCATTGAAAAGGTAATACTTTCATTTTGGATCAAATCCATGAAAATGGATCTCTAACAAAAGAACGCAAAGAAAAGAAAATAATATTTTTTTTTACGTTATGGTTTTACTTCAATACAGTGGCGTAGCTAGGGTGGGGGAGGAGGGGGGAGAATTTGCAAATCCCCCGGGCCCCCACCCAATTGAGTGTTTTTACATTAAAAATTAAATTTACGCAAAATAAAGGGGCCCCCAAACGATTAATAATTTCTAGCTACGCCCCTGCTTCAATAGTTAAAGCAGAACTTTAAAAAAAAAAAAAAAAAAAACCTAGTGCACCATTAGTAAGGAAGTTTTATAAGCCGAATATATGAAATGGAAATGATTGTAACATCAAGTTAATTATAAACATCTCTTGCCAACAAAGAAACCAAGTAATTTAGAGGTTAAGTAGGAGACGAGTTTCTCTTATGCAAATCTCTTGAAACGACTATAAAGTATAACAGGACGTGATGTACTAGACTATAACAGGGCATGATATATAAAAGAAAGATGATTTATGTTTGGAATTTTTTTTTAATTCTTGAAAAACATTTGTGGTGTCTGTACAGATGGGCGCTCCAATCTAGCCAGTACGTTGGACTGGATTTCAACGTTTGTTACAGAATGAATCATCAAAAGTCATTGAGGAATATTAGTAACAAAGACACCACCACAAGAAATACTGTAAGGATTAAATGCAATTTGCCTCGGTTTGTCTGAAATAAATCCGATACAACCAAATAAAATAAAACTTGGCAATGATAATTGGACGAAAATAATATTAACAATTTTATCTGATCTATTTTGAAAAAGAACATTTGCAAAGACTTGCTGACCAATGCTTTACATCATACTTTCCGAATATACGTGACTACACGTTTGCACTTGACAGAAGTCCACACTCATAGTTTAAGATTTTCCGGAGACATCACTTGAAGAGCATTTTGAACTCATTAAAAAGTGATGGCAAAATGATTAATTTGCAGTCATATCTCACTTTGCAGTCATATCTCACTTTGCAGTCATATCTCACTTTGCAGTCATATCTCGCTTTGCAGTCATATCTCACTTTGCAGTCATATCTCGCTTTGTCTGAGTTGCGCCTTTTTCTTCCATTTTTAATCATAAATTTTTCAAAACACGAGTTTTCAAGCCTTTTTGTTATGATTTCTAAATATGCCTACAAAATAAAAAATACTTGATGCAGAAGATGTCATTCAGTATGATATTGCAAAGATTGCCCCGAGAATTTCTAATCTGGTGAAACATTGTCACATTGCAAGAAGTAGCCTAAAGCCTAAATAAATGCAAGTCTAAGATAAATGTCCATTTATTTGTAATTTAATTTTAAGGATATATATAATATATATATATATATATATATATATATATATATATATATATATATA
>JADKLZ010003886.1:34051088-34069749 GCA_021533235.1 Biomphalaria straminea
GAAGTAGCACTGTACAAAGCTTATATTAACTTACTCTGTCTGGTAAATTTTTTTTGGTGCACATTATTTCTCCCGCACCCTTTTTTTTCCTTCAAGTTTAAACTTTACACAATTATTTGTTATACCTAACAAAATATGTAGTAATCAAAACATTTACCAATTATTGAATTAATTATTAATAATTAATTATTTTGTTTGGTATCAAAAAAGGGAAATAAATGGTACTTATTGAGAAATGTGACTGTAAATGTGGAATTATTTCCTTTACTATGTTTGTACACATTCTTTTCCCACTTTTCCCTATTCTCTGATCAAGTTAAATTTTGATTCATTATTCATAGTTATTGACTGTGACAAGTAGGTCAAAATGGTGGCCGTTTAGGTGTCTAGGGGAATTAGATATTTTGAGGACCTTAACTTGCACATAAGGACTACAGGCACAATGTTATGAATGCAGGCAACAAATACTTTTTATGTAAAACATATGTACAGTTTAATAATAAGAATGAAAATAAGTGAAAGGTAAAAAGCTGTACAGTGTTAGGGCGGGGCCTAATTATTTACATAAATGGGACTATCATCATAAGATTTAAGAATCATGTGGTCTGAATGTCATTGGCTTTGTTGCTTAGCTTTGAGTCCTATGCTGCTCTGACGAGACCGGCGTGACTGATGCTGAGTTGTCTGTGGGTGGCTGGCTTGATTGGTCCTAGCGCACGGGACAGTCCAACTATGTGTAGCTGCAGGGGCGGATCTTCTGGCATGCGGTTGTTGGTCGGACTCTTCTGAGTAGTGAGTAAGGCTGGTATCTCCAGATCTGGTGTCAGCAGACTGGTATCCGCGTTACGAGGTTAGGGCTTCCAAGTAGGAGTAGCCTGTAATAAAAGCTGCAACGAGATTCGTAGATCGACTTAGCCACAATGATGACACTGGGAGGTAGACGCCTTTTCATGAAGGACATCTTCAGAATGATTAAATAGAAACCATGATCTAGTTTCATACTAATAAGGGGAGTTAATCCAATAAAATATTACATCTCATCAGGGGAGACAATAATAATAAGGGTAATGAAGTCTCACAAGGGCGATAACACACAGTAATGTAATAATGATGCGAAGAAACTATAACTTAGTTCCACAGTCATCCAAGGGAGCTAATACATGGTATTAACTGAATTAGTAGAAATTGTATTTCGTCAAGGGAGACTATAAGTAGCGTTAAATTGTAAGACGCACCTTGTCACGGTGATATCATTACGAGCCACTTGGATAGAGAGATGAAAGGGGAAGGGGGGAGGAATGGCTGATGGTCAGTGATCAAGTCGCTATTGTTTACATTTGGCCGTCGGGCCCGAACAATAGAGCACGCTTGAATGGAGACAGGGCTCGTTCAAGGAACGTAATCTCTAGAAGTTAAATTCAATACAAGGGGAAATAATTCAAGTCTATCCTGAGCGCAGGGTCAGTGCGCCATTACAAATCAAGGCGATCAACCGAGATAAGATAATGACAGGATAAGATAAATAAGATAATGTATACATGGTTTACCTAAGTAATGAGTCTGGCCAACAGGCCGACAAAATAGAATATATATACACAGTTACTTCATTCCTTGTCACGGAATGAGTATAAATATATACTTGGTAATAATACATGTTACATAAATATCATGATAGTTCCCGGTCAAGGAATTTATCAATAATGGAAATAGGGCTCGAGCTGAGCGATGATTTATCAACGATAAATTTAGAGTAGCTAAAGAGCTAAATACATGTGGCAAGAAGTACAAATAATTCTAGTCCAGATAAAGTGGATGACTTTGACTATTTAGTCGTACAAGTCATGATAATAAAATATAATACATAAAGTGACTACTTACATAATCCAAGATAAGAATTACACAACTATGTACACAAATATAATGCACTAAATAAATGCACAGATATGTAAATACACACAGTAAGAGGCCATTAAACACAAACCATATGAAAGCTTACCACCAGTCCAATATTATGAAAGATATGAAATGAATATAGCGAAAGCTCGTAAAGCTCAGAGAAGTATATCCTTTCAGCTCCTCAAAATGAAATGAAAATAAGACCATTCGCCATGTGTAGTTAAAAAGGCTAAGTTGGACAGGAACAGGGATGGGCTTGCCATTACGCATATCCTGTCGCGTGGTCAAGGAGGCGGGGCTTCCCAGGTGTTTAGATCGTCCGCCATGCCTAGGAGAAGATTATCACTTGACCTTGCCGCGCGTTTCATGTATTGACATAAGGATGGGCCCTTATCGAATGATATCGCCGATATGGTCGGACGACAGATCGTTTGTCTTACGTGACAGGGATTAGCTGCGCGAGACAGACCTTGTTGTCGATTTGAAGAGGGTCCATTAGAACTGACCCGTTCCCCGAAGGGGGGGGGGTGAGGCAGGATGTTAGGTCAAGATATACAGAGGCGTGTTTATCCTCGTCGATGAAGAATGTGCTAGACGGGTGTCAGATTAAGAAATTACATCGTGACACAGATGCCTAGAGAAAAAGGGGGTGGTGGTAATAGCTTTAGATAGTCATAAGGGCCAAGCTGAGGTAAAAAAAATAAGATAGCAAAAATACATTAGTTAGATGCCTAGACCGAGTGATACCTTAAGTGGGCGAAATTTATTTTTGTCACATTGACAAAACATGAATTAATATAAAAGAAATTAACCAATTAGTTAATCAATTAGTGGTAATAATTTATATATATATATATACAAAGAATAAGGGAGCTTATTCCTGCAGTATTGAGATATAAGACACTAAGACAGTGATTTTTGTAGTTCTTTCCCTTAAAAAATCTTTTTTTTTTATTGTTGTGTGTATATTTTGCTTTGTTTTTTTACATTTATTTGTTGGATACCAGCAAGGGTACCAACACATTGAAGACAAAAATGTTTTCATATTGAAAATGAACTACCAGTATTTAAAATTCATGAGAAAGAGAGAGAAAATAATGGAAAAATTTATAAATAAAGATAGAGTAGAGAAGAGAAAATAAGTAGAATTAATATTAATAATAAATAAGTTGTACAATTTCAAATAGACAACATATTTATGAATTTGAAGTATCCTACTTGCTGATATCTTCTCAGCCATTATAAAAAACACAAATTCACTATCATCACAATACTGGTAATACTTTTTTTCTGTAAAAAAAGTTAGTAAAATGTTTTAAATGTTTCCAATGTTCCTTCAGATTTGATTGCAGTGGGCAGGGTATGAACCTAAGACCATTGAGACAGTCCAGCAAGCATACTACAAGCCCAATTAAGAAAGTTAACTCTAGTGAAGAAAAAAAAAGACATAAATGTGAACAAATATAAAAATTAAACTTAACATTTTTATAAACTGAATTAAATAGATACTATTGTAAATATAATTACTTTTTAAAAATGTTTATATAAAGTGTACTACAGTTGTTAAAGTAATTGTTTATCTTCATTGCTAAAATGTTCTTTTTAATAAATAAAAATTGTGCAATTTTTAAATGCATTAGTATGTTGTTGTTCTTTTCTGAAGAAAACTTGACAATCTCGGCTTTAAAGTATTTGCTGGATGTCTGACAGAAGATGGAAAAAATTACCTGTCACAGAACTGTTCCAAAAATGTGGTGCCATTTCTGTTAGATGTTAGAAGCAATGAAAGTATTCAGTCAGCTCTGGAACTGGTCAAACAAAACTTACCTGAAAATGCAGGTCTGTTGGACATAGGCTATATCATTTCAAAATTTATTTAATGCCTTTATTTTAAATACTTACATGTAATTTATCACATTAGAGTGATTAATATAAAACCTTTACAACAATTACAGAAAGCCATTTTGGGGCATAGATTGAGTACACCATTTAAAGGAACTTTTGAAATTTTGTTTTTATTACTTTTTAATAATCATGTACATTATAGAAATGAGTAATTAAATTGAAATGTGAATAATCTTGCCAACATACATGTTTATTTTAAATCTAGTTGTTTTAAAACATTTTACTCAATATTCACTAACAACTTTCTATTATACTTAGAACATTTTATCACTTGTTAAAAATCAGTAAACACATGTAGCTATATCCTATTATATAACATCAATTAAAAATTAATTTTAGTAGGCCCTAGTTGTTGTTTTTTTTGTTATAAACTAGGTATTTCTTGATCTTAATGTTTTTTATTTAATGTAATAAGAAGCAAAATGTTCAAGAAAGAAATAATGTAAAAAACAATTATGTTCTTTTTGTTTCAGGTCTCTGGGGTTTAGTCAACAATGCAGGTATAATGGTCACTTTGGCACCCACAGAACTTTGTACCAAGAGTGATTATCTAGCCAGCATGGATGTGAACTTGTTTGGTCTCATAGAGATGACACGGTCATTTCTGCCTCTGATTCGAAAATGTCAAGGCCGTATCATCAATACATCAAGTTGTGCTGGACGCTTGGCCTTTATTGCACCTGTATATGCACTGTCAAAGTATGGAGTTGAGGCTTACTCGGATATACTTAGGTAGCTCATTCAAAATAGTTTTACAATTGTATCTCACCTGAAAATGTTTGTTTAGCATAGTTTATCTGATTTGTATTCTTAATATTTTATAATTTTTATATTTTATAAGAAAACTATGTATAATCTTAACTCCATTGTATTTTTTTTCTAGAAGAGAGATGTATACAACAGGCATCAAAGTCAGTATAGTGGAGCCTGGGGGGTTCACAACTCCAATTAGTAGTAAACTCTTAGAAAGTGTACAAAAGTCTTATGTTCAGGCCCCTGAAGCTATTCAGTCAGTTTACAAAGTTTTTGTGGAAAATTGTAAGTTTGTTAAACTATATACAAAGCATATTAGGACTAAAGCATTATAAATTTAAAAACCAGCAGTAATTGTTTTTACTTCTAAATATAAATATAAGGTAATTCTTACTTTACTTTAACCTTCTACTTCTACTGTAATACATAAATATGGCAACCAAAGTTATAAATATTTTTTCTATTTACTATATAGTTCTTACTTTGCTTTATCCTTTTGTTTCTTCAGAGATCTTCCTTTACTTTTTACATTTATGTTGCTTTACAAGCTTTTTGATTTGCATTCTTATTATGAGACTAAACCAATTTATTCTTTGTAGAACTTAACATGTGTCCTAACACTCTATGTGACTGTTGAGAAACATTTTTGTATTCAGTATTCTGGCTTTTGAGTGAGACTATTAGAAAGCTTCAACATCAAGGCTTTCTTGTGACTCGGTGGTTTAACTTTCTGTACTCTTATTTCTTTCACTTTGTTCATTCATCTAATGTTTGTTAACAAACAAACAAAAAACTAATTTTGATTTGGAGACTTATGGCACTGGTTACTGTTGTTTCTTTTCTGGTGTCTTCCTATACTGACAAAACCTAGGTTTTATTTATATTTGTTCACATCCTGTGTAGTAAATAAGTTATACAAAAAGGGTACATGACGAAGCTGCTGTTTTTTGCCTGTGACCATGATGTTCTTCAAAGAGCAGCTCATTTAAGATAAACTTAATTTGAATTCAGGAATTGAACACTAGGAAACTTTCTGCCTTGTCATAATGTGTCCATGACATATTTATAGATTGTAAAGTTATTGGTAAAGGGTACTTAAAGAAAAGCATGCTGGCTTGTGGGGATGGTTTTCTTCACAGATTTAGTTAATTCATTTATATAAATTTTGATTTATATATCTACGGGATTCCATGATTGTAATTCTATTGGACATGTAATTTCATTGAATTTATTAATGAAAATATTCAGAATTTTTAGTTTTTTTTGCACTGTTTCATGGCTTTGCCCTTTTTTAAGTCAATATGTGTGATGTGAAGACTATTTGCTAGAAATATAAATATATAATTATTATAACATAGTATACTATATTATAATACTGTTTATGTGGCCCATTTTTAACAAGTGTGTCAAGTGGCCAATACAATAACCAACAATCTTTACTTGATTCTTCAGCTAATGATAGGCACAGTACTCTTAAGAGCTGGGTGGACTCAGAGTCACCCTAAAGATCCCAGAATTAAAAATCCATGTCGTCACCATAATTCGAACTGAGAAACAAGCACTTTAACAAGTAGCCACCTCTACATAAGATATACTAAAAAGAAAACAGCTACTTCATAGTTCCAATGTAAATCATATGCAGTGTTTTCCTAGCAATATTTTTTTTTTGTTTTTATAGAATTTCATTAACCAATTTTGTAATATTTTTTGTTTCATGAAAGTCTTGAAGCGAGTACTAATTGTTCGAAGCTCATCCAACCTTGACCTTGTGGTGGACACCTATATTCATGGATTGACATCTCGTTTCCCAAGGACAAGATACACCCCAGGATATGATTGCAAGTTTCTTTATATCCCAATATCTTACCTGCCCACGTGTCTGGCAGACTGGATTTTGAAATACAATTTAAAATAATTATCATTGTCAAACTTTTTTAAAAAGTTTTTTTTCATAAACAGTTACCATCATTTTTTGCATGCTAATTATAAGCTTAACATTTGAATCATATATATTTTTTATGTAAATTATATTTCCTTTTTTTCTTTACATTGATCTGATCATAGATCACAAGGCCTGAAAGGGCTTCTTTACTTATATATATCTCTCTGTCTAAGCTTTCCATTCATAGAAATGCATGTTTCTCTTTCATAACTAGTGTTAAAATGTGCTTTTTGTAGTCTTATTTACCCTCATCACTAAGGACTAATTTTGTATGTTTGAGTAAAGTCTTGAAGTCCTGTACATCTGCTATGTATTCTAGTATACATTTTTTTAAAAATTGTTGATTACTACTGGAATTGATTTACTATTTTACATTTAGCCTTTATTTTATGTTATTTCCTATGTGAATAAACTATTTATGAAGAAATTTATGTTATGTTCAAAGAAACACACCTGGGCATCAGTTGTTATTAGTTAATTGCTATGTTCCTGACATATTTGACATATATTCTCTGGTGACATTCCAAATGAGCAGATTTCGCTAGTTCCAATTTTTAGCTTCCAGAACATATGTTGTCTCAGGATAGCTTATAGTAGGCATCATCTTTATGTGATCTGGATGAGAGCTTGTTCATTTATTCTATACATTATTAGTTTCTTCATTTCTTCTGAGTAGAGTGCAATGTTCAGTAGTGTATTTGTTCTCCCACAATTGGCTAGTGTGTCAGCCTTCTAATTTCCTTCTAGTTGAATATGTGCTGGTGTTCATTAAATAACGGTTGGGTTTTTTTGCTGAAAAGAGAAGTAGACAGACATCGAAAATATGAACTCGCTTTGGCAAAAATACAAATAACAAAGAAATGGGTACAAAAAAAATGCCCTAATATCAATTACCTTTGGTACTACTTATTTCCTTTTGAGGCAACAGCTAGTGAAAACAGCATTCCCAAAGAAGATACGGTCACTTTTTTTTATCTGAGAATCTTATTCTAAACCTAAAATCTAGTCGATTCCTAGTACAGCAGGGACTTATTTACTCCCCAGTATGAAGAGGTAAAACTAACTACTAAATGAATCTAACTACAATGAGGAATTCTTCAAGAAGGCATGGCATATGAAAATGATGACAAGAGTGATGCTAGCCTACTATTTTACTCTCACTAATCCCTAAGTCTGATGAACCCTTGGGGCACTACATATGATCAGTCGATCATCTTTCTCCATTCCTCTTTCTTTTGCCAAGAATACGTGGCCAAAAAAAATTTTTTAGTTTGATTTTTTTTTTGACAGTTACCGCTACCGTGGATCCAATTGCTGTTGTGATCCTTTTTCTAATCTCCTCGTTTGTGATGAGGTCTTTATAGGTGAAACCTATATATATATATGATCTTTCTCCTCCATTGTCAGGATTCTTCTCTCCAGATCTGCAGTCAACTTCCAAGATTCAAATTTTGTCTGTTCTCGGTTTTAGACGGTTTAATGTAATTTTTAACAGTACTTAAAATTTGCTGGGATGGATTTTGAGGATGGTGGTGCTGTAGTTTTGACAGAGTTGCTAATGGCATTTCAGTTTTGCAGAGTGGTGATGATTTGGTTCAGGCCTTGCGCCATTTTCCTGACCGCCAGATCTTCTTGTAAATCTTTTTTTTTTTAAAGTTTCTTCTTCCGCCTGTGGACGTTGACCAGGAATGTCATCAACTCCAGTAGTTTTCCTTTTTTTCCGTGCTTTCACTGATACTACTTACGAGTGAAGAATAGGATGTTAGTAACTCTGGATCTTTTGAGAATTATGAGAGTTATAGGCCTACAACTTTGAACAGCATTCAGTCCATCTTATGATATATTTTTCTTTAGTCAAACATATTTTTTTATTATGGTAGTTCTTGCATTCTTTGAAGTTATGAGGTATTTTACTAGCTCTTACGTTTTTTTTTTCTTTTCGTTTCTGCTCAATTCCTCCTCAATTTCTTGACATTTTTTTTTTCTCTATATCCACTTCTTCTTCGCTTCATACATTTCCTTCATAATCCGCAGATTGACACTTTTGTATTCATGGGCATATTTTGGTTAGGAGAACGTTTTCCTTTAAGTTTTCGACGCTCGTCACAGAGTTGATAGCCTATAGGCCTATCCTCTGTTAGGCCTACCTAGGGTTTTTCTTTTTCTTTTTTTTTGTTTGTTTTGGCGAGCGGAGCTGCTTAATACCTCCAAGGATTGTATCTGTGACTGTTGTAGTCAGCTTGTTGAATGCGTGTGGTCATTGCAGTCCTAGATATTAAGGGTTGAACGAAGCGTGCCCCTACTTGTGCCTCAAATATGGCAGCTATTTGTAAACCTTTCAACTTATCCAGGTCAAATTTTATCCTGATAGGTCTTTGTTATGTTGCTTTTTTTTTTAGCAAAGGGGAAGAACATCGTGTTTAAAACCAAATTTCTCAATACTGTATATTTTATTAAACTTTTTCGATATCAAAATAATAATTACAATTACCACTAATTAATTGATTCATCATAATTCATGGGTTAATTTTTTAGGCACTGTGAATAATTATGTAAAGGTTTCACTTGATCTGAGAATGGGAAGTAGGAAATATAATAGGGACCTGCGAATCAGGAAATTTTTTTCGAATCGAATATCGAATCGAATGTGAGAAAATATTCGAATCGAATTTGAATCGAATATTCTTGAAAAAACTTGACAACCAACAAGTGTAAAATAAAACTTCTAATTCAAAATTTTTATTATATTATATTTATTTAATACTGAAACACAAAAAGTTAGCAATAATTAAATTGCAAAGAAGGCCTTTTAAAACAGTAGATCTTCATTTATTTTGGCCCAAATCTAAGTTTCAGCATTATTTTCCGAGAGATTGTGACTATGGTCAGTAATAATTTGTCCTCCAACTGAATTAACCCTTTCTGAAGAACAATTTGTTGCCTGAATTGCAAGCAAATTCCTAGCTGCTCTGGCCAAAAGTGGAAAAATATTAATACTTTCCAAAACTGAATAGGATCACTGTTTCGATCTACAACTGCTTGCTTTGAATACCAACTGACTTCATCCTTAATTTGCTCAGAAATGGTGGAAATTGTGTTGATTCTGGTATCTCCTTGAGCATCATGCACCTTCGTGAACATTGAATCCATAAGGCTTCCTCTATTCCTGTCTTGAACAAGACTTTCACGTGGCAATTCATCAGAATTTTTGCCAATTTCGCTTTTTTGGAAAATATTCGACGATTCGAAAATTTAAAAATAATTTCGAATCGAATATTCGCAGGGCCCTAAAATATAGCGCGTCAAAAAAGATAGAGTGAGTTGACATAAGCTTTGTAAAATGGACCAAATAGGGATACTCTGCCAAGAAATCGACAAAACTCCTGATCTACTCCTCGCAAGTTTAGTACAAACGATTCAAGAACCAGGTTGAAAGTTATGAATATGATGATTAGGGCCTACATGTATGAAGTAGCTTTCGCGTCATTTAGCTGACAAAGTAACACTACTAACCGAAATGGTCTGTCACTAATTTAACAACCACGATGATCCAGACATAAACCCTCCTGCAATTCCTAAATAAGCTTGTGCATGAACAAGTAAATGGTTCTACATTCGATCACAAAACAGGTTTGTCTTGCAACAATAATGATGCACCGAATGAACGTATCTAACAAATGGGAAACTGAATAAAAGTGTGGGAAGGAAAGAAAGTGCAGTGTAGGTATATGTTACGTATGAGCAGGACGCGGTTATACGGAGGTTGGAGCAAAGGGTGTTTTGTAACAACTGTCAATATATATGGATGTTTCTGAATTTTTAAATAGGTAGCCTACACATTTTTTTTATTGAAAGGAGCGTGTTTTGTAATCATCAGCCACGCTTTTGATTTAATCTTGAGTTAATGCTTATATTCTGTAAATATGTAGGCTTAATTCACGCATTTGTTGAAAAAAAACCAACTTGAAATGTGTAAACAATGGGCTAAATAGCATCATGACGCAAGGACACTCTCAATGTATCTTTTATGTTAAAAGTTGATAAAGTCGTATGTGTGTTCGTATGTGAATGTTGTTCGAATTTTTCATCAATATTGTTTTTGTACAATAGTTAGGCCTACGCTGATGTTAATTTAATTGCAATCAAACTGAATTTCCGCGGGTGATAGATCTAGTTTGGGCATCACTGACCACTAAATTCTAAAATCACTATAGTGTATTTATAGATCAAGATTTTTAAACCAAAAGTATAAATAACCTCATTTGGAGGGAATTCCCTATCTTCGGCAGTCCAGTCCAAACAATAAAAAAGAAAAGTAGTCTAGACCTAGATCTATTCAGATTCTAGTCTAGATCGAGATTTGTCAATATATAATCTAGATCTAGATTTAGATTCTACAGTGACTATAGATCTACATTCGGTGATCCTACATTATAATATTATTATATTTAATATTAGGCCTATTTATATACATCTAGATCTATAGTTATTAGAATCTACACAGTCGTTACCCCTCAAAAAAGAAATTATTTTATAATTTATATCCTACTGATACTCATTTCATCATTTAGATTATGTGTCAATCTAGTCCTAGATCTAGATAATCTAGGTGTAGGTATGCATGTAATCAATGACTTTAATTAAACTCTCTCAAGTTGTTAGTTTTTCAATAGGCATAGCCATAGGCCTATACTATAGATCTATAGCTGATTCTGGCAACCTATTCCATTCTTTAATGGCACTTGTTCTAGTTCTAGAATCTAGATATAGATCTAGTGTCATTTTACCTCTCGAGAGAAAATCTCTTCCCTTTGCAACTTCTTGTGTTATTAAAGAGGCCATATCCTTTATTGGTGCACAACTGCGGTCACAGGTTGGGCGGGCATATATCTCTATCTCTATGTTACTATGTACTTACCAGACACTGTTGCATTTTCACCCTTCTTTCTACTACTAAAAAAAGTACTACTGACTGTTATTAATGGCATGTACAAACCCTTATCCTTTATGCTTACGATATCTCAAACAAGATAAAAAAATATAGATCTACAGCCAGGGGCGGACTGGCTATATGGGCATTCGGGCAAATGCCCGGTGGGCCGGTACCCTAATGGGCCGGTAGGGTTACCTAAAGGGTCTCATGAATGCCTTTTAGTCGCATATTGAATTGTTAAAGGTTTTATAATATTCCCATAACAAAGTGGCACTTAGACCGTCTTGTTTAAAAAGAGTCTTTTACAGACTCAACATTGTAGGTCCTTATACTAATTTCTTTCAGCATATTTTCCGAAATAATGTAATAGTCTACATCCGTAGAGAGTGCTACTATAGGCTTCATCTTTTTCGGCCCTACACACTTAACGATGAAAAAGCAACATAAAGGCTACATTTCTTATAAAAATATAGAGCATGCTTACAGTTATGGATACATGATTAAACTTAACAAAGATTTTCTGGACAGGTAGGCCTATAATTTTTAGGCCCATCGTATAATATACAATTTATGGGCCGAAGTGTTATAGAAATGCCTGGGCCGATTTTGACACCCAGTCCGCCGCTGTCTACAGCTCACATCAAAACTACCAATGATTCAGTCACTCCTTTCATTGACTTCCACTTTGAAACTTATTTATAAGCTCAACTATACCATGGACATACTCATGATTACATATACAAAATCTATTCACACATAATTTACAACACCTATACTGTTTTGTCCTCATATGTACTATATATGTTTTAGTATTTGTCAAAAGAAAGTTTAAAAATCTGTTTAATGATAAGCACTACAATATTCACCATGTTTTTTTTAATGTTTAAAATATGTGATAAGAGTTAAAATACATAGTTTAAATTAACTAGCTAAATAACAAATAACTTTTTTTCTTGTTTTTTTTTCAATAGAAACCAATTAGATTTGTCCAGAACTAATCATTTTAACATTGTTTTCCTCAACAACAAGCTGAGAATGATCTGTATAGTCACTGTTCTCCTACTGACGGCTATAACTTACTATTTCTTTGACTACCTGTTGAGAAGACTAAAGGTTGGAGGATATCATAACAGACATGTCTTAGTGACAGGGTGTGACTCAGGATTTGGTCAAAGAACTGTCATGTAAGTACATACTTAACATTGTTCAACACTAATTAAAACATGAAATAGCATTGTGTGTTGTTATTGTTTCTTTTTCAGTTTCCATTGTTTGTTGTTTTTTTTTCTGAACAAGTGAAGTAGTGAATCCTTTGTCACTAAGACCAAAGAAGATAAGATAATTTGGTCAGTATCCTGGCCTTTACTTTCTTCAGCCAGTTGTTTATCCAAGCATAATATCTTTAAATAAAGAAAACTTAACTCTTTAAAATGAAGGAAGCATGAGAAATACTGAGGAAATAACTAAAGATTAGTAAAGAGAATAGATAGATAAATAGAAGAAAAAAAAAGGATTAAACATAAACATTTTTTTTATAACAAATGCATATATGTTATAAATTTAGACTAGATATACTGCAATTTAAAGAATTTCCCTTTCTGGTATCTTCACAACCATTATGAAAATCCATACTTCACCATTATCACAACAATACTTATTATATTCTTTCTTTGTCATGAAAGTAAACTCTAGAGAATAGAAGTCATAAGAGTATTCATATGATGTTTTGATTCAAAGTATTTTAAATTGATTTTTTTCATATATTTATATTCATTTAAATTGTAGCACAATTAAAGTTCTTTGTTTATCTTCATTGTTAAAATTTTCTTTTTAATAAATAATGAATTTAAAAAAAAACATTAATATGTGGTTTGTTTTTATTTTATAGAAAGCTCGACAATCTCGGTTTCAAAGTATTTGCTGGATGTCTGACAGTAGATGGAAGACAATACCTGTCAAAGAATTGTTCCAAAAATGTGGTGCCATTTCCACTAGATGTCAGAAGTACTGAAAGTATTCAGTCAGCCTTGGAACTTGTCAAACAACATTTACCTGAAAATACAGGTCAGTTTGACATATTATAGATCTGCTTTTTGTTTGGACTGTTGTAATAGAGGGTTTTTTTTGTTGTTTTTTAAGCACTCAGTGCTATTATCTAGACAGTTGAGTGGCAATGATCCCAAATTCCTCTGCACAGCCTAGAGTAAAGATAACAACTTAAGGATCTTCCTCTGTGCCATCATTGCCCAGGTCGTTGGACCAACTAAATTATGGTACAAAAATAAATTCAGAAACTACATTTTTTTAGTATCCATGTAACTAGGTTGCTTTGTAGCATGGATTACCACCATTAGTATTTCTTTTTTGTAGGATTGCATTTCAAAAAGTCAACTTGTCTCTTACAAAGCAAGTTAACAAATAATTTTTGCAAATGCATTAATTCATGGCAGGCAAAGAGTCAAAGAGCGCATGCAGCTAGAGAACTGCAGTTCATGACCACTGACATAGGTAGTAGAATGTAAAGTAAACATTTTTCTAAGTTTAGGTAAAAAATATATTTCTAATTCCACTTGAGATTAATATTTATATTTAGGCTGTATATTTTTTTTTTCTCAAGCCATACTAGATCTAAGATCTATTTAGTTTCCCTACTTAAAGTGTTTCTCACCAATACAGAAACATGAGTTGGTTGAACAGCATATATATATATATAATCATAAGATTCTAAATAGCACTTCATTATTGCCCAAGTCTCACTTTATGAATTTAAAAAATCCATCAGTTTTTTTTTGTTTTATCCTAATAGTTTCAAATGTTCCTTTGTAAAATGACAACCCAGAGCAGAACATCTGCATTTAGGGAATTACAGAAGAGAGAGTTCAAACTCAGAACTGTCATTAAAACTATAATCAAATAATGTTTACATTGATCAGTTGTTATTCCAGAAGGTATGAGACAAAAAACTTCAATAATTTTTTTCATCTTTTTCAATATAACTTCTTTTTTATCCTTTCATGTATTTCAGAAACTGTAGCAAGAAACTATACACAGTTTTGAACCTTTTTCAATGTCTTGATTGGGGTTTTACAATCGATTCAAAATAGATTGTAATTTATGAGTGAATTGTACTGTACTATTGCCATCATGGCAATCTTGGTTATTGAAAGAGGCATTAACAGATATTTAAAAAAATAAATGTTCCTAACTTTAGGGTACACATCCTGGCTTCATCTTTACAACTTTATGTTATGCAGTTCAATTGGATGGCTTGAGCACCATGCAGCTGCATTTAGACTAAGTAATGGACAGAGACCATGGTTTCACCAGATAACACTTTATTAGTTTTAGCCTATCAGTCAAGTGTGGCCATTGCCCCATGCTAACAACTACTTGGAGCCACAGGTGAGAGCTGGGCTCTGAGTGGAGACCACCAAGGTCAATCAGCTGCTCAAAGAGCCCAACTGCATGGCTGACAGAGGTACTACTCCTCCTAAAGAACCCCATACACATAGTTTGCAACTTTTGATGCAATCAATAAGTCTTTTCAACTCTTTAATTGAGCAATGAAAAATCTGAATTTCCATGTAACGCAAATCTCCTTCATTCTCGGTTTACACAAACTGATTTTTGTGTGTGTATCCCAGGCAATGGTGACTGGCAGGATTTCAAACTGTGTACCGTCTTGACCATAGTCTGAAGTGCATCCTACATGACATTGCTTGGCAGCCATCCTATTGGCAAACACAGCTTTGGTCAATTACTTACTAAATAAGTAAGATATGTACCAGTCTCTTCCACGTAAGAGTTTTATAAAGGACTAGTCGACCGGCGGCGTAGCATACGCCACTATTTTGCAGAGCCGGCCTTAGGCCACTGCAACCTATGCGGCTGCAGTGGGTCCCGCACATTCATAGGTCCCGCGCTAATTTTAGGTGTATAAATTATTAAATTAAACCATTTTATAACATATAACAGATTTCCCGTGGCCTCTTGATTTACCAGGAGCTCCTGTTTTTATAAAGAATACAAAATCTATTACATGTTGTTGTTTTTTCTTATAATTGAGGTATTTCTAGATCTCTACCATTGGCCATGGTGGCTAAGTGGTAATGTGCTTGGCTTGCGAACCCAGGGGTCATGGTTCATATTTCTTGATTTGTAGTGAGTCCACCCATCACATGAAACAGATGATGTTTACATTATCGCTTATAATTAATTAAACATTTACATTATCTGCCCTATAGATCACAAAGTCTGAAAGGGGAACTTTACTTTTATCTGCCCTATAGATCACAAAGTCTGAAAGGGGAACTTTACTTTTATCTGCCCTATAGATCACAAAGTCTGAAAGGGGAACTTTACTTTTATCTGCCCTTTAGATCACAAAGTCTGAAAGGGGAACTTTACTTTTTTTTGCTGAGTGTTTGTAATTTGCAGCAAATATTCTAGGAAAAAAATTTAATTTAATAAATTTTGTTTCAGGTCTTTGGGGTCTAGTTAACAATGCAGGTATTCTAGTCACTATGGCACCCACAGAACTTTGTACGAAAAGTGAATATTTGACCAGCATGGATGTGAACCTGTTCGGTCTCATAGAGATGACAAGGTCATTTCTGCCTCTGATTCGAAAATGTCAAGGCCGTATCATTAATACATCAAGTTGGGCTGGGCGCTTGGCATGTTTGGCACCTGTATATGCACTGTCAAAGTGTGGAGTTGAGGCTTACTCTGATATACTTAGGTAACTCAGTCTAAAAGTTTTACAATTTTAGGGGCCTAACTCACCTGAAAATGTTAATTTAGATTAGTTTATCTGATCTGGTTTTGAAAATAAAACTATATATTATCTTCATTCCATTATATTTTTTTTTTCTAGAAGAGAGATGTATACTACAGGCATCAAAGTCAGCATAGTGGAGCCAGGGGGTTTCACAACTCCAATTAGTAGTGGGGAAAAAATCCTAGAAAGTGTACAGAAGGCTTACGATCAGTCCCCTGAAGATATTCAATCAGTTTACAAAGTTTTTGTGGAAAATTGTAAGTTTGTTAAACTATATACAAAAGTATGATAGGACTAAAAGCATTACAAACATAACAATCAAAGTAGTAATAGTTTTTCTGCTAAATGTTTATTCATTAATGTTCTTTCTTAGTTTTATCATTCTGCTTCTACACTTTAAAAAAAATACAAATCTAACAACCAAATAGTAAATGTTTTACTATTAAATATATTAACTGGTTAATATACTTCTACAGAGATGCAACTGTGAAATTTAGCAGACTGTCATTTGTTGAGTGAGAGGCTTGATGAATCAGATCTTCTTGTAGCTTGATTTTTTTTTCTGCTGTCCAAGTTGGTAGATAGAAGTTACTATGAGACCAAACAAGTTTATTCTTGATAAGACTTAACATGTCTAACTCCTACCTGCCTTCTGACTCTGTGTTGAGGTACATTTTGTCTGGCTTTTAAGTAAGAATATTAGGAGGCTTCAATACCAAGGCTATTTTGTCACTCATAGGTTTAGCTTTCTGTGATTCTTATTTCTTTTTCTCTTCTCATACATCTAATGTTTGTTAGAAAAAAAACATTGGAGATTTATGGCACTGGTTACTATTGTTTCTTTTTGGTGGCTTCCTACTGACAACAATTTGTGTTATTTATTATTATTATTCTAGCCTAGTTTTTGCCACTGAGCTGTGAGCTCTTTAACAGACTGTGCCTGGAAAAAATAATGTGCTGTTCTCTTCAGTTGTTCACTTCCACACTTTTACTGATTCCCGCTGACTTTTGAGGTTACTCTGACCCGCTCTCTTACAGTATTTTCTGATCAATATTTTTTTTATTTTTATAGAATATTATTAACCAATTTTTTTCCTTTGTTTTATTTCCTAAAAGTTTTCAAGCGACTTCTAGTAGTTCAAGGGTCATCTAACCTTGACCTTGTGGTGGATACCTATATTCATGGATTGACCTCTCGTTATCCAAGGACAAGATACACCCCAGGATATGATAGCAAGTTTCTTTATATCCCAATATCTTACCTGCCCACATGTCTGGCAGACTGGATTTTGAAATACAATTTAAAATAATTCTCAATGTAAAACTTATTAAAAGTTCCGTGTATAAACAGACATTATCATTATTAACATGCTAATTAAAGCTTAACATTTTCAAGATTAAAATGAGAAAGCCATGAATATATTCTAATTGTCATTTTTGATACGGAAATATATGTATGTAGCATTAATTACCTCGTATAGTGTTATATGTATCTAGCATTAATTACCTCATATAGTGTTATATGTATGTAGCATAATTACCTCATATAGTGTTATATGTATGTAGCATTAATTACCTCATATAGTGTTATATGTATGTAGCATAATTACCTCGTACAGTGTTTGGCGCTTCTGTGGTGTCCAATGTAGGGAAACCAAAGGGAGGTAACACTCAATGAAATCCAAAGGCCAAACAATCAATATAAGTTAGACAAGAAGTTTAGCAGCAATCAAGGGAAACATTGAATGCCAGCTCTCTATCTTCATAACAAGCTTCCAGCTTCCAATCTCTGTGGCATCCTGGAAGTAGTCAGTTTACATCAGCTGATATTTCGCTCTGCCTAAAACCTAGTCTTGTTTTTAACTAGTCACATAATTGTCACTGTTAAAACTTCCCTTATTTTCAAAACAAATAACTAATTCCTAATCATGCCATAACAATTGTCAGAATTTTTGTACATTTATTTTATGTTTTTTTTAATTAATTATTTATTAATTTTGGTATTTAAAATATTTTGTATTTACTTTGGTGTATAAGCTCAACTGATATGTTAAACGTTTATACATTTTTTTCCTGCAGCTACATTCTTTTTGTAAGATTTTTATAAATTTATGTTTAGTTTTCTTTAGAAGCTTTCATTATATAAATCTGCATGATTTGTCTTATACTCTTATATGATCATGTGTACTAACTTATCTCCATGAGATGTACAATAATAAGCATAATAATAAACAGTAAATCCATTTATTTGAGGTACATACAAGTTTATTGACTATACGGATAGTGCCATGATTTTTATTGGTCTCATTGTACTTCCAGACTTTGGTGTCCAAATCAACATATTTTTACAGTGAACTTTTCATTTACCTCTTTGACTGTCTTGTCAACAATCTTTCATTTACCTCTTGACTGTCTTGTCAACAATCTTTCATTTACCTGGTGACTGTCTTGT
>JADKLZ010003886.1:34104306-34133378 GCA_021533235.1 Biomphalaria straminea
GCGGGTCTTAACTTGCGTATTGCTGATGTAGTCAGTGATATAGTGCATTAGAAACATTTAAAGAAAGTAATAATGTTTAAAGTAAAGCGAATGCGTGATTTCACGGCAAAAAAAAAAAAAATGAATATTGGCTACTTGACCTTATTTACGCGATATTGGGATAATAGTTGCAATCATGTAAAAATGCTTTAGAAAACAAATTTCAATGTTAATTTGATTAAAATATTAAATGAATGGAATATAATTAGTGTGTTCATGTGTAAAAGATTAAAACTATCTTTCCGAAGAGAATTTCTATCATTTTTGAGTTGAATTACATTTTTAGACCTAGAATGCCTAGATCTAGGAATAGAGAGATGTCTAATGAAAGTATGTTCAACAGGATTTTTATATTTGCAGATACAAAGAACGAATTTATGTAAAAATCCTTTTGAAACACAAATTCGAAGCTTAATTTGGATAAATAATTAAATCATTAGACTATATCTTGTATTTTCATAAGTTCATAAGATGAACTTCAAAAGTCCCATAGACTAGGGATGAACTTCAAGTAAAAATCTATAAGTGCAAAGTGTATTTTTTAAAATTAGATCTAGATCTAAATCTTTTCGATCTTTTCTCATGTCAACATTTGTAAACAAAGCCTAGATCCATAAAATAGTAGGCCTATAGCTGTAATAGAGTTGGGCAACTTTATTTTTTTTAGGGTTTAAAGTTTGTTTTAGGGCTACAATTCAGTTACTTTGTACTTTATTTAGTACCCATTGTAATTTTCAGTCACGTTTAAAGGGTTTATCTACCTTTTTTTAAAATTAGAAAAAAAAAACTTACACATACTCATATACTAAACTTATAAGCCTACATGGATCTAACGTTGTCATTATAGATCTAGACTCTAGATCTGCATTACAAATATAAAAGAAATAGATCTAGAATTTCAATCCAGACGTACAATAATTTAAAATATACTTTAGATGTAAAATCTAAGCTTTAGCCTCTTATATACGAGACACTTTAAGACTATAGATCTACTCTTTATTATTTTGTAAATATAATCTAAATCTAGATAATCTAATATCTACATTAAGGTTGAATCTACTAGTTAGGCCTACTAGATATCGTGTACATTTAGATGTAAATCTGATCTAGTATAGATTTAAATATATAGATAGATCTAGATCAAGATTTAAGTCAAGACTACAACTTGAATCTACATCTAGACCTAAAAGATCAAATAGGCAGTAAATCTGGATCTATATTCTAATTTAAAAATAATGACGATTTTTTTTTGTCGGAATTGGGACTTTGCGGAACACAATAAAAGAGCCAATGAGGAATGCCGTAACATGTGTGTGTTTTTTTTATGTTTTAGCGGGACGGTTCCGCTTAATGCGGAACGGTAAGCTCATTTGCAAGTAGCATATGAAACTGCACCATATCTAGTAGAAAAAAACCAACATTGGAATCCCTGAGAACATATAATTTTGAGTAGGATGATACAAAATAAATTAATTTCGTGATGATCTCTTACATTAAAAAAATATATCTATTATAACAGATTGTCGGAAAATGGATAAAGTTTTTTATAATCTGTTTATAAAAAGCAAAAAAACATTTTCTAATCAACACGGGTAAATCGCGGGCGTTCGATGCCCTAAAATCCTTCTTTGTCTCTGTAATTTTTTTTAAACACAGTACAGGATGCGCAGACAGGATGCGCAAAGACCTCTTTCGAAGTCGTAGTTCCATTAGTATAGTTCCATGGTAATACTAGATCTAGCGCTATATCTAGAAAACACAATCTATTTCTAGTGAAAACATAGTGCTTGTCTATACGTTTTTGTGATCTAAATCTATTATCGGTTTCATTATTACTACGTTTATATATTACGACAGTGTAGAAAAGGCATCTAGATTGATTGTAAACACCGTAGATCAATATTCGATAACGAAAATGCCTAAATCTATATTCTAGTTTTAAATATACCCAGATTGCCAGATTTTTTTGCAGTAGTATTTACAACTAGCGGTTTTACCCGGCTTTTTCGGGTTTTGAATTATGAATTTGTTTTCTTATATTCGTGGAAAGTTTCTTCAAGTTTTTTTCTGAATCTTTTTTTTTTATTTTTGTTATACATATTTTAATTCATCGTACTAGATCTAGAAAATACTTGGGCAAAGAGTGTGTGTGCTTATGTACTTTTAAATATAGCCTAATTAATTAACATAATAGATTATACCGATATATGTAGATCTACTTATCTACTTGAAATATTCCTTAATAGTTGCAATAACATAATTTTTTAAAAAATGGACCTGTTATAGTAATATAAAAGTTTTTTTCTTAACACAATCTTAAATAAAGACTTAAATAAAGACTTACTACTACAGTGATCTGTAGTTCTAAAAAAAAATTGAAACGCCCGTTTGAGAACAAATGAACAAATGGATAGTTTATATTTTGTACGTTATCACTTCTAAAACTAAAAAAGTTATCTTTTTGAAGATTAGAGTGAGTATATAAAGCCTTGGTCAATCAAAAAGATGCGAACGATGTGACATTAAACTTTTACGTTATTTTGGAGCCCGGAGTTGTCAAGTTCTTTCAGTTGGTGGTGTATGGTGCAGTTTGCAGAGAGCCTGGATAGTGAGATTCGTAACAATACGTCTTTTATATTATTTTTTTTTTGGGGTGGGGAGCCTTCATGCTTATTTGATTTGTATCTCCGTGCTGCTCAAGTAAGCTGCGGGCGGGATTATGAATGGAGCTATCGATGTCAAGCGGACCATTTGGGCTACATGTAATATTGTGTCTACAGAGTTTAGTAATTTTTTTTTATACTATTTTTAGGATCTTCACTTTATGGTAGTACTACTTAACATATTGTAGGTTTACCGCTAGTATCTAAGGAGTATTTATCATAAGTTTCATCAAGATTGGTTAACTTGTTTTTTATTTCTAACAAAGACATACATACATAGTTACATACATACTTCTTACATTCAATTATATATATATATATATCTTAATGGGACGAACCTTGCTCTAGATCTTATGCCATTGTAATTTTCATTCACGTTTAAAAACCTACCTTTTTTAAAATTATAAAAAATAAACTTACACATACTCATATACTTATAACTTATAAACTTATAAGCCTACATGGATATTGTTGTCAGTATAGATCTAGAATCTATATCTGCATTACAAATTTAAGAAATAGATCTAAAATTTCAATCAAGACGTACAATAATTTAAAATATACTTGAGATGTAAAATCTAAGCTTTAGCCTCTTATATAAGAGACAATTTACGACTATATATCTACTCTATATTATTTTATAAATATAATCTAAATCTAGATAATAATCTAATATCTACATTAAGGCTAAATCTACTAGTTAGGCCTACTAGATATCGTGTAGATTTAGATGTAAATCTGATCTAGTATAGATTTAAATATATAGATAGATCTAGATCAAGATTTAAATCAAGACTACAACTTGAATCTACATCTAGACCTAAAAGATCAAATAGGCAGTAAATCTGGATCTATATTCTAATTTAAAAATAATGACGATTTTTTTTTGTCGGAATTGGGACTTTGCGGGACACAATAAAAGAGCCAATGAGGAATGCCGTAACATGTGTGTGTTTTTTTATGCTTTAGCGGGACGGTTCCGCTTAATGCGGAACGGTATGCTCATTTGCAAGTAGCATATGAAACTGCACCATACCTAGTAGAAAAAACCCAACATTGGAATCCCTGAGAACATATAATTTTGAGTAGGATGATACAAAATAAATTAATTTTGTGATTATCTCTTACTTTAATAAAATATATCTATTATAACAGATTGTCGGAAAATGGATAAAGTTTTTTATAATCTGTTTATAAAAAGCTAAAAAAAATTTTCTAATCAACACGGGTAAATCGCGCGCGTTCGATGCCCTAAAATCCTTCTTTGTCTCTGTATTTTTTTTTAAACATTGTACAGGATGCGCAGACAGGATGCGCAAAGACCTGTTTCGAAGTCGTAGTTCCATTAGTATAGTTCCATGGTTCCATGGTCTATGCTATTTTGTGAATGAAATAGTGCGGTGCGGATTGGGTCCATGCACACCGTGGTGCGTGCGCCATGGGATCTTCCCTATTTACTTGTTGCATTGTGTTGTTGCAAGTTTGACCTATTTACTTTGAGAAATAATATATAGATGTAATAGCACCATGAATTAAAATTGCAGTTAGGGCCTATATATTTTTATGCATCACATAGATTTTTATCTGTTCTCTCATGTTCTCTGTAAACATATACATGGAGTCTGCGATCATCTGCGTAGATACTGGGTTTATTTGATGAAAAGTTAATTTGTAGATTCTATAATTGAAATCTTACATTTATTTTTTTTTCAAGCATTCATTTATTAAGGATCAAAAATAGTACCTAGCCACAGTTCTCTCCCTTAGATTTTCCTTTTCTATGACAATAGATTTTCATCCATGGCGGCCAATCTATAAATAGCAAGTTGTTGTTGTTGTTGTTGTTGTTGTTTTTTTGGTGTATCCGGTGTACAGATAAGTTAGTATTGATAGGTGAATAAACCAAACCAAATAACGATAATGAAACTAAAGCTAACATCCTAAACAAATACTTTGCATCAGCATTCTCAGCCCCAGGAGACAAAGACATATCAATTAATTTAAACCAAGTAGACAATATAGGAGAGATAGAAGTACAGGAAAATGGAGTCCAAAAACTATTAGCCAGCATCAAGCCGAATAAAGCGTCGGGACCTGATGGTATTCCAGCTAGATTACTCAAAGAACTAAGCAAAGAACTAGCACCTGTGTTCAAAATACTTTTTCAGACATCTCTTAACCAGGGCAGAGGACCAAATGACTGGAAAGAAGCTAATGTCACACCTCTATTCAAAAAAGGAGAAAAATCTGACCCAGGAAACTACAGACCAGTATCACTTACCAGCATCACATGTAAAATCCTAGAACACATAATATGTAGCAACATCATAAACCACTTAGATAAACATAATGTCCTTACTGCATACCAACATGGCTTTAGGAAACATAGATCATGTGAAACACAGCTAATAGGACTAATTGATGACTTTTCAAAAGGTTTAGATAATAGTGAACAAATAGATGCTATCTTACAAGATTTTTCCAAAGCTTTTGACAAAGTTCACCACCATAGTTTGCTTAAAAAATTAAAATATTTTGGTATTGATGGTTCATTGCATCAGTGGATTAAAGATTTTCTGATAGAAAGAGAACAAACTGTAATAATAGATGGTTCTAAATCAACACCAATAACAGTAAACTCAGGTGTACCCCAAGGAACAGTCTTAGGTCCACTACTATTTCTAATTTACATAAACGATTTACCAAATTGCATTAGTTCAGGAACAAAAGTTAGATTATTTGCAGATGATTGCATAATATATAGGACAATAAAAACAACACAAGATACAAAAATTTTACAAAGAGAATTAGATGAATTACAGAAATGGAAATCAAATTGGAGCATGTCTTTCCACCCAGAAAAATGTCAGTTATTAAAGAGTAACAAAAAAACTAAAACAAATTAATTCCACTTATCTTATTCATGGTAAACCAGTAACACAGACTAAAAACGCAAAATACCTAGGTGTTATAATAAATGAAAAACTGTCATGGAATCCCTATATTGATGAAACTATAAAAAAAATCAAACAAAGCATTTGGGTTTATTAAAAGAAATTTCTATAAATCAAATAAGAACATAAAACTAAAATGCTATTTAACCTTGGTTAGGCCAATAATAGAATATGCATCCTCTGTTTGGGACCCCTCAACCCAGGAAAACATTAAGAAACTGGAACAGACACAAAATAGAGCAGCGAGATTCATAACAAACGAATATTCACATTTCACTAGAGTTACACCTTTAGTAAAATCACTAAATTTAGAAAGCCTTCAGGACAGAAGACTTAAAGAGTAAATTAGCAATTATACACAAAACACTGAACCATAATCTCCAAATACAAAAACAAAACTTAATAAAATGCTCAGAAAGACACAAACATTCCTCGTCCCATATGCTAGGACAAATCTGTACAAATGCTCTTTCTTCCCTAGTGCCATTAGAGCATGGAATGGTTTGTCTGAGCTAGCCAGGAAAACCAGTGACTTGGCAGAATTTAAGTCACAGGTAAATATGCATGACTGAATGCATGACGCGTAGGACGTATTAAATCATCTTCTTTTTTGAAGTAACGTCTGTATTATATAAGATAAAGAAATAGATTGTATCATTGGTGTGCACTATTCAGCTCTGTAAGCATGCTGTAAGATCACTTTCTTAAAACTCTTTGCTTGGTGGCACTAAGTTTTTAGTTACCTATTTTTAATTGGCAACAGTGATCTTTCAATTGTTTTTATTTTGTTAACAAAATATTATTATTAATTATTCATTTAACACAAAATATCTTTCAACCCCCCTCTTTTTATCCACCTTCGTTTTTCTTTAAATTCCAGTATATCAGGAACTAATTTCTTCATATCAATTTATCTTCTTTTTTTTTTAATTAACTGCATTTTATTGCTTAAAGCAGGTGAGCAGGATTTTTAAATTCACAGTGTGAACAAAGAGATTATATTTACGATGCTTAACTTTTGGCATGTGTGCCCACCAGTAACTGAAACGTAACGAAGTTTGGCCCCTGTGTGGGTATCAAGTTTCAACTATCAAACTTTGTCCGCTGAAAAAGTTAGACACCGCCCAAATTTAAAAACAAAATAAAACAATGGGGATCCATATTACCTGAGGGCTGCGAAATCAAAATACTCTACTTTTCGGAACACAGGTAACAGCCAACAGGTAGACTCTAGAATGTAGATCTATAAATAAACACAAACCTTGACTGTCACTATGATTGTCTCGTGGTTTAGTCCACCCATAAAGACTACATATTAATACCATGTCATATTGTTTCGTTATTTAGTCCACCCATACATTTAATGTTACCGACGGTGTGTACCTGTGTGTAAATGTGTGTCGGAAATGTGTTTGTTTACATCTCTAGATCTAGCAGACGGTTCATGACAAGGTTTGCAACAAAGTGTATTTGCATGATTCAAACGTGTATTCGTTGATCTATTCTAAATCTATATAAGATCTAATTTGATTGGTAGATCTAGATTCTAGATAGTAGATCCACTCAATGATCTAGTTACTAGTCTAATACTAATACTGTAATAGTAATACTAATAATAATAAAAATAATAAGTAAATAAGTCTAGTCACTCTAGCGCTAGGTCATCTATGTAGTATAATATAGATATTCAAAGATCTTTGTATTTATTTGAATAAAATCATATCATGATTCATCTATAGAGTAGAGTATAGATCTAGCTTACATATACTCTAGATTTTAGTAGATATCCATTTTCTGGATCTAAGTTTTAGATAATGATTTTTACCCTATTCAACTGTCTAGATCTATACTTGGACTATACCTGGACTATAGAGTATAGGCCTACTTGGAATTGGATTATACCTGAACTATATTGGGATATCTTGGATTATACCTGGACTATACTTTACCATACCTGGAGTATACCTGAACTATACTAGGACTATACCTGGACTATACTTGGGCTATACTTGGATTACTTGGACTATACCTGGGCTATACTTGGATTACTTGGACTATACCTGGAATATACTTGGACTATACCTGGGACCTGGATTATACCTGAACTATACTGGGCTATCTTGGATTATACCTGGACTATACTTTACCATACCTGGAGTATACCTGAACTATACTAGGACTATACCTGGACTATATTTGGATTACTTGGACTATACCTGGAATATACTTGAACTATACCTGGGACCTGGGCTATACTTGGACTATACTCGGATAATGCTTGGTTGTTAAGGATCTGTCTCCTATCTGATTACTGAGGGGAGGGAGGATTTTTCAAAACTGTATGCCATATTGCTCCTAAAAAGTTTTCAAATGAAGCTTACTTTCAAAAAAGGTGTTTTTTTTTTTTTTTTGTTGTTGGGGGGGGGGGGGGGCACTTTGACATTGAGCCAAAGAGCCTATAAATGCTGTTTGTTGTGGAAATATGATGAGCTGGTAAACATAAATATAGTTCATTATATTTCCAATATGTTGTAGTTGCAATCTTCTGCACAAGTTATGAGCTATGTATTGAATTAAACGTAAACAATATAAGCCTTTACAACAACAACATGAAAATAATTATTTTCTGCCTTTAATTTTCTTTGTATAAAAAGGCAATTCACGTGTGAACTATTGAAAGGCAAGCTTGACCTATTTCATTGATGGAAGGGTGAGTTCTGGATCAGCACTACATGTGACTTTTTTTCTCTTTAACAAGCAACTGCTGTATTACGATATAGTAGAGAAATATGACAAATATGGAACAGTGTTTTTCTTATTTCTCCCAATGTTCACTCTTTTTGATTCCATTTATTCTTCTTGGTTCCGTTTATTTCCACTTGGTTCCGTTTATTTCCACTTGGTTCCATTTATTTCCACTGATCCCACCTAAATCTGGATAGTTTCACTCTACAATCAAACATTTTTTTTAGTATTTAATGGTACACTCCTACTTTGTGAATGCGATTCACTTAACCTTTATTATGTTAACGAATACACTGATTGTCGTTTTCTCTTCCGTTGCCACTGTGTGTATGCGTGCAAATGCGTTTGTGTGTCGGTGCGTTCTAATTTGTCCTTTTCCCAATATTAAACTCTGTGAATCATTGCCAGCTTCAAGGGCGAGGTAATGCAGACTTGGAATATATGTTTGAAGTTTCAAGTATAGCCATGTGCAAGATACTGTTTCGTAGTTATGCGAGCTTTGTTTGTGCTAACATAGCTTAACATCCGTGTGTCTTTGAATCTGTTACAGCGAAAACATATTTGAGAATTATGGATTAATAATGGTTATAATTATGGTTTAAATAATAGAAAGTGGCAGTGTGTAAAATGTAGATTCATTAAATTTTGGAGTTACTACCTATGCCCATATGATATCGGTGCATGTTATTTAGACTAGTGTTATTTTCAATTAATATCGGTCTATCCTTCTTTTGATAATCTCCCATGAAAGGATTATAGAAGATGCTATCGAGGGCTACGAAGCATTAGACAAAGAATTACTTTTTTTTTGCGCATGCGGACTGCATAGATGGTCTGGCAAGGGCAGAAGACGAATAAGCTGACGTAGTGATGGACATCCGCAGCTAATGATATGCAAATCAATACAAAAAAAACACAAATTATTACCAACAGCCAACAGGGTTTTAAGAGGAACATCGATGTGAAAAACTGGCAAGTATCAGTAGCTTTAAATACCTCGGAACTATTGTCTCAGATAAAGGAACCATTGTCTCAGATAAAGGAACCAAACCTGAACAAAAGGCCCGAATACCACAGTCTACAGCAGCACTTGCCAAAACCATATGGAAAGACAAAGGCATAGCCCTCAGACTTATACGCTTCCTGGTCACGGCCACATTCTTATAAGCCTGCGAATCTATGACAGCAGATCTTGAGAGGAGGATCCTAGCAATTGATATGCTACATAAAGATACAAGTTATAACTTACAAAGACTGCATCACAAGTGAAGAAATTAGAAAGAGTGATTAATACAGCAACCCCACGATGACCTGCTAACTACTATCAATAACGCAAGGTTAAACTCTATGGCCATATCACAATGTCACGGTGCTCGCTAGGACATTTATTCAGGGAAGGGAAGAATTGGCAGACATATATTTAATTCTGCTTTCCATTTGTTGTTGTAAATAAGATTTAGTTGAATTTGTTATCTGTGTGTGTGTGTGTGTGCTTACAAAATTTGTGAGTTTCATCCCTAAATTTGAGCTTGTTCTATTTGATTAGCTCCTTTGTGTATCATGACAGTTCGGCTGACTGTTGCCTGTAGACAGTTGCACGCACCCTCTCAATATTTCGGCATCTTTAATTTATCATTTTAATCTAATTAGAAGAACCTAAAAAAATGTTATATTTACTGATATATTATTGGCATCCTTCAGTCGTAGAACGACTACAGTCCACCTCAAACGCTTTTTTTCATTTGGCTGTGGAGCCTTATTTTGGAGAGACTCCTGTCCACATATATTGCAGGTCACGATGGCTTTCGCTTTGGTGGTAGAGGAGCCGGTCATTTCC
Source organism: Biomphalaria straminea (assembly GCA_021533235.1). Lineage (NCBI taxonomy): Eukaryota > Metazoa > Mollusca > Gastropoda > Planorbidae > Biomphalaria > Biomphalaria straminea. The sequence continues at coordinate 34,114,545 of JADKLZ010003886.1, forward strand.
GGTATGGCATGCTTTTCCAAAAGAGCTAAGGCCCATGTCCATAGATTTCTTGGTTACTGTCTCTGTCCAACTAGTGCGGTCTAGGCACAAGGGCTATTTCTTTGGTCCTCAGTCGAGCAATATTTAGTTTGCCATCAAATCTGGAATGAAGATAGAGGCCTGCTGTGGATTTGTCAAACGCTTGGTGGATTAACAGTGAAAAGATTATTCCAAAAAAGGGTTGGGGCCAGGACACATCCTTGTTTGACTCCGCTGTTTATACTAAAACTTTCGGAGCTGGTGCCATTGAACTGCAGAGTACCCATCATATTTTGGTGGGAAAAGACAATATTTATCAGCTTGGGTTACAGCCTATTATCTGTACGATTTTTAAGAGGTCTTCTCTGCTGTCTAGATCAAAGGCCTTTGTCTGGTCAATGAATGCAATGTACAAAGGCATCCTTAGCTCTCTGCACTTTTCACCTATTTATATTTTAATATATAAATATCTTTCTAAAAATGACATTTGTTTTTTACTTTGCCTGACGCAGGACTAGGCATTCTATAGAGTGTCTATGTAAAGTATGAAATGGAGAATCATTCGTACTTTGCTTTACCCCCCCCACACACACACACACGGCATTCTATAGAATGTCTGCACTTCTCACTTTGCAGGTAACATAAATGTATATATTTATATGTGCTGGCAGATCTAGATACTGTAAGCAAGGAAATGATCTTTTGGAATTTGTTTGAGACCTGAACATTTTAATATTGTGTGTTTTTTTTAATACTTGTTTGTTCTAACAAAATAATGACGTTTCTTTCTTTTTGATTATTTTAATATGAGATTCTTTTTTTTTTAAATTGACATTCCAGTTTCAAAATGAATAACCTATACACCAAAATATGTGCTTGAGAAGGATTGAAATGTATATGTAAAACAATCAACGATTTGTATTGTTCATCTTATACTGTATAAAGCACAGTTAGAAGATCTATATATAAATCACACAAGTTGGATGATAACATTAAGTTCGGTATGGGCCTACTGAAGAAATTATTCTTTAAATATAGATAATTAGTCACGATTGTGCAATTAGGTAGGCCTATTGATCTTTGTTTGATTAATGACCAGCTATCTAGGTCAACATTGACGACCGTTTTGTAGACCGGTGTACTGCAGCTGTGCTCTGCGACCCGTGCAGACGCGAATATTGTATTGAATAATACATGTAAGCTTATAGCAGAATCGATTTGACGCTTTACAATTCTGCTAAAGTGTCTGCACTAATTTCTCAGTAACGTAGACCTACTAAATGTGAAATAGGTACTTATTTATGTGTTACTAGCTTTCAGTGATTATATCTTCAAATTTAAGAAAATGCCTACTAGAAGGCAGAATAATGTATTCACAAATAAGAAATGCTCACAAATGTGTGATGTATAACAATTTTAACATAGATTTCATTAGAAGTCATACATTTACTCTGTTTTACTGGTACGTACAATATTATTAAGCTTTTATCACACTTTTTAGGGGGGGTCAGGAAATGATCTTGAAAAGAGAACATGTGTTTAAATACCATCCTTAAAAAGTGGAGAGATTGACTAGAAAGATGTCTTTAGACAGACATTAATAAATATATGTTTTTTTTTTTTACTTTTCCATACATTCGACCTGCTATCTTCTATTTTTGTCGCGGGCACGACATGGCCTAAAGTGTGCCGATGTGCCAAAAATCCAAATACTATTTGTTCGTGTCCTTGTAAATATAACAAAAGTCAAATGGTATCTGCAGTGGCGTAGCTAGGGTGGGGGAGGAGGGGGAGAAATTGAAAATCCCCCCGAGCCCTCACTTGAGGGGGTGGCCAAAATGAGTGTTTTTTACATTAAAAATTAAACATTTAAACATCTCTACATAATGTCTTATCAATTATCAATCTTAATGTTTTGTTTTGTTGTTTTTCAGATGAACACTTTCAATCTTCATTTTTAAAATGTCGGAACAATCTCCGCTAGTCAGCTTGTTCTATTTCATTGGCTCCTTTGTGTATCACCTGACAGTTCGGCTGACTGTAGAGCTGCTGAAAATTGGCGCCCTTCTGGCCATCGTTCTTGGCTCCTGCCTGACTCTAGGGCTTGCGTTCATCGGCCTAGTAGCCTGGTTGTACGCCTATTCTGACTACAGCCTCCTGATAACAGCCGTCGGCTCGCTGCTGGCCCTGCCTTTGATGGTGCTGGTCTTAAAGCTTGTCCATTATGTGGTCAAGAATGTTCTTGGTCTCACAGACATGTCTCTTGGAGAAGTAATGAGCCTTCTGCTACTACGGCCGATGAAATACAAGGTAATTTGAGTCATTAATAATTGTCATCTATTGTAGAATGCAGGAAAACGCTTGGTACCGGGTCGTGTGGGATCCTTTATAGCGCTAGTTTGCTAAAAGAGAGGACAAGAACTTACATTTGTTTCGTCGGGTGGTGAAAAAGGGAGACATCGCACTTGTGAATTTGAGAACCACTGCTTTAGGATTGTAGCCAACCTATTTCCACATAGAGGCCATAGAAATTCCCGACATTCTTGTCACGTGCAGCATCAATGAAAAAATATCTGAGCCTTTGCTGTTGAATTTGGCAATGTGGGGAGAATGTCCTAAAATCAGGAACTTTTAGTCTATAGTAAAACTGGTGACATGATAAACAAGGATTCCTTCTTTATGAAGCTGATCGTTGTTTTTGAAATAGCTATTACCTCTCTTCATCACTACTGAATGATAGACTTTGGAACAAATAATATTTATTACCCAACTCCTATTGACCCCCTCCCCCCACCGACAAAAATCCTGTTTACGCTCTTGAATAAATCTACTCATGTAGATCATCTACTACAATTCTAGTTTAATGATATAGATCCAGGCTTTAAAACATAATAAAAAAAACAAACTACTATTTTTAATACCTACTTAATACAACTTATAGCGCCGCCGTCAGTTTTAATTTGACTCCCGTTAAACTAAATTGTTTTTTTTATTATTTATAAACTTAAATTTGTGGTCGTGTAAAACGATGCATTCTCCTACAACTCAATACCAAATAGAACATTTTCTGATAACAAACAAAGAAGGTATTGGAGTTTGAAAACGGGCTAGTGAAATACAAATGAGCAAAACGAAGAATACTATCGGAACAAAAAAAAATCATTACAGTGAGAAACAAATGCGCAGCGTGGTGTGAAAGTGTGTGGAAAATATTTTTTTAAATGACAGAGAGTCGACATTCTTTGGAGACGTTTTGGATTTATTACTACTAGTCGACCGGCGAATAGCATACGCCGCTATTTTGCAGGACAAGCCTTAGGCACTGCAACATATGCGACCACAGTGGATCCCGCACTTTCTTTGGACCCGTGCTAAATTTTAGGTGTATAAATTATTAAATTGAACCATTTTATAACATATAACAGATTTCCCGCGGCCTCTTGATTTACCAGGAGCCCCTTGGAAATCTCCTGAAATGTTAGTAAATGTTATGCCGCCGGTCGAAAAAGTCCTGGAAATTTCTGGACATCATTAAAATCTTTTTAAAGTAAAAAAAATATTTTGTGAATGAAAATAGTGCGGATTTGGATATATTATTTCCCATTCCCAGTGACAATAATCTGAGAAGAAGAGAATTATATAAACACCACTTTCATTCACAAAATAGTGCGGATTGGGATGCACCAATTTCCATTCACACCGCGTGCTGCGCCATGGGATCTTCCCATTTACTTCTTGTTTGAACTTTTGTGTGTTTGACCTTTGTTAGGTAGTTAATTTAGCATTGCGCACATTTTTTAGATAGTTAGTTTAGTCTTGTAGAATTGCGCACTTTTTAGTACCGACATTGAACGCACATTTTATGACGACACAGACTGTAAGGTTAGAGGTTAAGTTTGACGTAATAGGATTTCAGTTACCGCTAGGCTCTCGGGGTGATCAGACGTGTTTATCTTTTGACTAGACTGTGGCCCATCTTGTAAATAAAGTTAGTATTGAATTTTCATTACGAAGTCACTTAGTCATTTCAAGTCGTTGTTCCTGTGAGTATTTGTTTTCTTGTTTTGTAATGGTCACTGTCGAGCTCGCATAAATAATACATCTTCACAAGAAACTCATGCATCTAGTATCCTAAAGCAACTTAGAAATATAGTAATCTACAAACACAACAAGAAGGAGAAGGATACATTACAGTGGCAACATTACACCTTTTACTTTGAGGATTATATATATAGATAATGGACATTCAGCAATGAACGTTTAGGTAGTTTGTGTAATTCACCTGAATGTCATGAGTTTGATCCCCATTAGGCCAACGAAAACATGAATGTTTCAATTTCCATATTTAGCATTTTACATATAAAGCAGTAATGGAATTTAAAATATATATTATGTATGTTTATTTGGTAAAGCGAATTTTATTCATTGCACATCTTTTTTTTCAGTCAATGAAAGAAAGGGAACTCATTGAAACAAGGAAATAGTGCGTCTTTTGTTGTAAAATTCAGGGCCTTACAAGGTTCATTAAGCCTTGGACTTTGTGTTAAAAACAACAACATGGTGCAGATCAGATCTAGGCCTATTGTTGTTGAAGCAGCATATTTTGACAACAAATTGTAACATTGTATAATGCTACTTTATAAAATAAACAAAATTGAATTAAACCTATTAGCTTTGGGCAGGGGAAGCCAGACGAGGGCTGCTGCCCAGCGTTTCAGGGTTGTAATGATTACATAACTTCACATTCAATTTAGAACAGAAATTTCAGCCGAACATGGGCGCACGAGGCTTCTTCTCCTTGATACAAGAAATTTAAAAATGGATATGGAAAGTGGTTGGCTTTTTTTTTTTTTGGAATCTTCAAGAAATTTAGGCAGCAGTGTATATGTATTGACCATTGTTAAATTGTTTGTTAGTGTTTAATGCATATGTTGGATTGTTGCCAGTTAGGCTGTTGTTAATATCATTATTTGGTTCGTTGAATTCAGATATTAGGCCTATACTAATAGCTCTATGAAAGATCACAGTTCCTGTAAGCTTTGCATTCATTAGATTAATTCTGTAGATATTGCATACGCGGGAAAGATCAAAACAATGTAGCAAGTCCTTCATTGCGCATAGTTTGTTGTTTCTTTACACTACAAACTTCCTAGCCCAGTACCTGTTACCTAGACCAGTATATCTGTCGCCGATATTTGGCTATGTAGCTGCATCTAGATGTCAAGTGGATGTACGTGCATTCATTTATCTATCAGCTTCCTCTGTGTATGTCTCAGAAACAAAAATGTCCAGCTTGGTGTTTGTGACGTCACATTGTTTTTATGACTCAATTCTTGACGCATTATCACAAAGATGTTTGAGGAATCCATGTTTACTGGAGTGCTTATGGGCACGAATGATGTTGAGTACAATAGACTACGTGTCTACTGAAGTGCCTATAAGCACTGAAAATGTTGACTACTATAGACTACGTATTTACTGAAGTGCCTTTAAGCACTAATGATGTTGAGTACAATAGACTACGTGTCTACTGAAGTGCCTATAACTTTAACTTACTTTTTATCTATTTATTTTTGCTATGTAACTTGTTGGTTTTTTGTAATTCAGTGATTGTCAAATGTGAACAACATTTTTCTTCCATTTTATGTAAAACCTGTCCGTCTGTATTTTCTCATTTACTGCCACGGACCCAACAGTTTTGTAAAGAAGTCAATCAATGCAAAGGTCGATCAATTGTGCCATGTGTCTAGTGCCTATTTAACACAAACCTATATTTTATTACACTTAAACCAGGAGCTGCGCTTGCAATGTAGCCTGTAGGCCTAGATATTTATATAATTCATTGATTGGTCATTTAAATCGTTGTGTTCCCCTAGGTGTAGCGTAGCCTTGTAGGAAATGATCAACAAGTCTCGGTGGCACATCCAGGCAATAGAAAAACAAAGAGTAAGGGGGAACTGATTTCGATATGGAAGATAAACTAAACATGTAAATATGTATGTTGATGAGATGTTGATATGAAAACAGAATCTTTTGGTCTATGTTTGTAACAATATATGCTAACATTGTTTCCTCGTAAGCCTTTTGTATAAATCATATACATTATGATTAATTTATTATTTTATGTTCAGTTTCTTGAAGATTGGATCCCTAGTCCATAATCTTGTATCCCATTGTATTTTATGTTTGTATTCTACAGCTGTTATGAATATATCCTTATTGTAAAATAATGATAATAATTCGCTTTAATTATTTCTGCAATTTTTCTTTTACAAAACAATTCCATACTACTGAGTACAGAAGCTGACATGTAAATATATTTAGAGAACACATAGTTCACTTCCATGTTCTTGTAACTTCCAAATAAAAATGTAGACAAGAAATGCTCTTTGGCTTCGTTATTTATTATATACTAGTCGACCGGTGGCATATCATACGCCGCTATTTTCCAAGGCAGGCCTTAGGCACTGCAACATATGCGACCACAGTGGGTATCGCACTTTCTTTGGACCCGTGCTAAATTTTAGGTGTATAAATTATTAAATTGAACCATTTTATCACATATAACAGATTTCCCGCGGCCTCTTGATTTACCAGGAGCCCCCTGGAAATCTCCTGAAATGTTATTAAATGCGATGCCGCCGGTCGAAAAAGTCCTGGAAATTTCCGGACATTATTAGAATCTTTTTAAAGTAAAACAAAATGCTATGCTATTTTGCGAATGAAAATAGTGCGGATTTGGATATATTATTTCCCATTCACAACATGCGGCGCCATGGGATCTTCCCAATTGCTTGATATAAGTAGGCCTAAATCGAATGCGTGAATTCATGAATGAAAAATACTATGAAAACGGCTAATTGACCTTAATTTACGCGATTTTAAGAATATAGCTGCACTCATGTAACAATGCTTTAGAAAAACAAATTTGAATGTTAATTTGATTAAATGGACTATAATTGGTATGTTCATGTGCTAAAGCATAAAACTATATCTGCGAAGAGAAGTTCTATAATCGAGCCATGGGACCTTCCCATTAACTTGTTATAAGTGAATTCATGAATAAAAAAATACAACAACATATGCGACCACAGTGGGTCCCGAACTTTCTTTGGACCCGTGCTAATTTTTAGGTGTATAAATTATTAAATTGAACCATTTTATAACTTGATATAACAGATTTCCCGCGCTAAAGTCAAACCTGAGAGTAGTATCTATCTGTGTATTGTCGTTCTAGTTTCAAGAGTCTTACGACACAATATAATCTCTTCCGGCTTCCACTTTTTTAACCTCCCTTCCATTCGCTACACAAATTCAAAAGGGAGTTTTATGAAACAAAAATTTGTGCATTACAATTGTGTGTACATTATTTTATGTCTATAAATTGTGTTTAATCTCTAAGACTGAGGATCATGCAATTTTTATTTTTTTCATAATTTAGAAATCATAATTCAATAGTAGATATATATACATGTGTTTTCAAGTTACACGAAGTTACTTCCTTTTTCCAGTCTATATTTATTTATGTCTAACTATTTTGTGAATGAAATAGTGCGGATTGGATCCATTCACACCGCGTGCGTACGCCATGGGATCTTCCCTATTTACTTGTTGCTTGCATGTTGTTGTTTGACCTCTTACTTAGAGGAATATATATATAGATGTTACAAGCAAAGTGCGCAATCCGATGTTCTATAGAATGCCTGAAAATTTCAATCAAAGAAAAAAAATGATTTCTCTATTAGTATTTCTCGTGAACATAGGAGAATTTATAAGAAGCAAAGACTGGGGAATAGTTTTGACTTAACATAAGACAATTTATATGAAGCAAAGACTGAGGAATAGTTTTGACTAAACATAAGACAATTTATATGAAGCAAAGACTGAGAAATAGTTTCTCCTGAACATAAGACAATTTATAAGAAGCAAAGACTGAGGAATAGTTTTGACTAAACATAAGACAATTTATAAGAAGCAAAGACTGAGGAATAGTTTCTCCTGACCATAAGACAATGTATAAGAAGCAAAGACTGAGGAAGAATTTTTACTAAACATTAGAGAATGTATAAGAAGCAAAGACTTAGAAAGCGTTTAGAAATATCTAAAACGCTTATAAACAGAACATGAGCAGATGAGACTTTTTGCTTAATCGACAATTTTTTTTATTACCGGGTACCCTTTCATTACATAGATGAACTAAAGACAATTGTTTGGAACATTACTAGATTGATTTTTATTTATGAAAAAACTAACAAAGGCAAATAATGAGCAGCCTTCAAGAGTGTTAACTCTTTCTCTCCGTAATTATTTACCACATTCTGATGGAATCAACGTTGGTATCGTCAGTTAGGAGAGAAAGAGTTAAGAATTAGTTTGTTTATCTATTGCTGTTGCCTGGAGACAGCGTTACCCGCTCACTGTACACAATGTTTCTGTATCTTTTAATTTTTTATAGTAGTCTAGTTAGATCTAGAAGAAACGAAACAAAAGTATATCTACAAACGTGTATTACTATTTTTAAATTCGATTCATTGATTTAAAAAATTATTTGAACTAGTCGACCTGCGGCATAGCATACGCCGCTATTTTCCAGGGCAGGCCTTAGGCACTGCAACATATGCGACCACAGTGGGTCCCGCACTTTCTTTGGACCCGTGCTACATTTTAGGTGTATAAATTATTAAATTGAACCATTTTATAACATATAACAGATTTCCCGCGGCCTCTTGACGACCGGCGGCATAGCATACGCCGCTATTTTCCAGGGCAGGCCTTAGGCACTGCAACATATGCGACCACAGTGGGTCCCGCACTTTCATTGGACCTATTCCTTTTTCCAGTCTATATTTATTTATGTCTATGGACCCGTGCTAATTTTTAGGTGTATAAATTATTAAATTAAACCATTTTATAGCATATAACAGATTTCCCGTGGCCTCTTGGACTTGATTTACCAGAAATGTTATTAAATATAGGCCTACGAAAAAGTCCTGTAAATCTCCGGAAATTATTAAATGTCGATCTAGATTAGTTTCAAGAGTCTTACGACACAATAGGCCTATAATCTCTTCCGGCTTCCACTTTTTTAACCTCCCTTCCATTCACTACACAAATTCATAAGAGAGAAACAAATATTTGTGCATTGTACTTCATTTTATGTCTAGAATCTATGTCTTTAAATTGTGTTTAATCTCTAAGACTGAGGATCATGCAATTTTTTTTTTTTTTCATAATTTAGAAATCATAATTCAATAGTAGATATATATATACATGTGTTTTCAAGTTACAGGAAGCTACTTCCTTTTTCCGGTCTATATTTATTTATATGTCTATGCTATTTTGTGAATTAAATAGTGCGGTGCGGAGCACCCTGGAAATCTCCTGAAATGTTATTAAATGCTATGCCGCCGGTCGAAAAAGTTCTGGAAATTTCCGGACATTATTAAAATCTTTTTAAATTAAAAAAAAAATATGCTATGCTATTTTGTGAATGAAAATAGTGCGGATTTGGATATATTATTTCCAATACACACCGTGGTGCGTACGCCATGGGATCTTCCCATTTGCTTGTTATAAGTAAAAATGCGTGAATTCATGAATGAAAAATACTATGAATGGAGATAAAAAAATGGCTAATTGACCTTAATTAACGCGATATTAAGAATATAGCTGCACTCATGTAACAATGCTTTAGAAAAACAAATTTGAATGTTAATTTGATTAAATGGACTATAATTAGTATGTTCATGTGCTAAAGCATAAAGCTATACTTGCGAAGAGAATGAATTCGAGTTTTAGATCTAGATCTAGATCTAGGAACAGATTTTAGGATGTATAAATTATTAAATTAAACCATTTTATAACATATAACAGATTTCCCGCTGCCTCTTGATTTACCAGGAGCCCCTGCGATATCTCCTGAAATGTTATTAAATATAGACCTACGAAAAAGTCCTGGAAATCTCCGGAAATTATTGAAATCTTTTTGTAATTCAATAGTAGATATATATATACATGTGTTTTCACGAAGTTACTTCCTTTTTCCGGTCTATATTTATTTATGTCTATGCTATTTTGTGAATGAAATAGTGCGGATTGGGTCCATTCACACCGTGGTGCGTACGCCATGGGATCTTCCCTATTTACTCGTTGTTGTTGTTGTTGTCTGACCTAATTCTTTGAGGATTATATATATAGATATTGAAATTGCACTTGGTAGAGCTTTATGCATATGGGCCTACAAATATATTTTAAAGAAATCTGTTTTCATTTTTTTTTCTTTTACTTGTATTTTAATTTATAAATATCTTTCTAAATTTTGTACTATTCCTGGCAGAAGACATTATATAGTATATACCTAGGCAAAATAGGAATGGGAGAATCATTTCGTACTTTGACTAAAACATTTTTAAAATGCCAGACATCACCTACAGTACACGGTACACCCCATGCAGATGAACAATTAATGATCCATTCTGTCTCCCTTGAATAATTACTGGCCTATTCTGTCTCTCTTGGATAGTTATTGGCCCATTCTGTCTCTCTTGGATAATTACTAGCCCATTCTGTCTCTCTTGGATAATTACTGGCCCATTCTGTCTCTCTTGGATAGTTATTGGCCCATTCTGTCTCTCTTGGATAATTACTGGCCCATTCTGTCTCTCTTGGATAGTTATTGGCCCATTCTGTCTCTCTTGGATAGTTATTGGCCCATTCTGTCTCTCTTGGATAGTTATTGGCCCATTCTGTCTCTCTTGGATAATTATTGGCCCATTCTGTCTCTCTTGGATAATTACTGGCCCATTCTGTCTCTCTTGGATAATTACTGGCGACAGACCTAGAACAGGAAGTCAGTATTAAGAACTCTAATTATAACTTTTTGAAACACATGTACGAATTGTAGTATATTCACTATGCACAAACCTTCAGACATATCTTTAAGAGTGGTGAATCATAATTAGTTCAAAATATTAGAACAATACTACTATTGTAGAGTGAACGGATCGCTTCCCTTTTGCGTAGTTGAACCAGGCATACATTTTGCCATGTATAAATATGCTTTTCAAAAAATGAAAACAAAATTAATATAAGGCACATCTAAACTATTACATAAAGTGCAACGGTTTCAAACCTACGATGCAGCGCTTTATGTTTACTGGTTTGCGACATTGAAAATACAATATTGTCATCTACCTGCCATATGGAGATGACATGAAATGGAACCAGCGTGTAGACAGAATTTTTTAAGTTTGGTTGGTTGACCAAGTTTTTTTTTTTTATCTTTGGAGTGCAAAAAAAATGTTGAAATTCTGTTATCATTAAATTCTTGCCGTTGTCACTATCTGTAAAGATGATTCAGGGACCCTTAACCAACAAGAATGAGAACTCAAGATGACTCCTCGTCGACTCTGAGGCTTTCCACTTACTCTAACAAAATGCTAATAGGTCACATTAACCATGGTGTTACAACTTGGTACATCCGCGAAACCAAAGTTACTTAAGAGTACGATACTTACAATGTATATATAGGTTAGTGAGTGATAGTGGAATACAATATTTTGTACATTTCAAAGATCCTAGCTGAAAGAGAAACACACTTTTTAATCTCATTTAATTTGATTATATCACTGATCATTATTTTAAATGGTCTCTTTACTAATCTATCACCAGAGAAATTATTAACTATGTTTAAATGCTATTATTGCACTATTGAAGGAACAGCTTCAGAATAACTGAATGTTATTACATATATATTAATGCTTGAAGACATTAAATGGGGTTAGATTTGACAATTAAGAAAAAAAAAAAAACAACACAAGGGAGGGAAAGTAAAAATAAATAGATCTATCTATTAATGCCACTTATACAGTTTAATCATACTTAAATATTTTTTAGTAAGCCTAGTTATGATGATTAATTTAGAGAAATTAATTATTTTTTTTTACAATGCTTACAACTCTATGTTTCTTGTGTTTTCCGATTTTCGCAATCGTTTTTTTTTTTTTCGAATACTTCTACTCATCCAATCGTCATCAGATTTTGCATACAAGATTATGTTCGATGAAAACACACGAATCAGTAAAATATATCAACCAATGTGTACATTAATTTGTCGTAATTCATTTATTTTGATTTATAGGAAAATGTTTAAAGCTAAGGGGAGATAATAGTGGTTGAACTGATATCCCTCTAAAAGTTATCCCTCTTAAAACATAAGTGAAAATTGCAGAAAAGATCATTATTTTTTTATTTATAACAGCTTCATTCGAATTAATTTTTTTTAAAAATTCAAATCAATAATTTATTAAAAAACTATTTATTAAACTTAACAAAAAAAAAAAGTATTTCTAGTAATACATAAGGGATAGTTGTGGGAAGATAACTATGATTATAATTAAACAAACCACTAATAGCGTGAGATGACGATAACAAAAATGCTAATTTAAAAAAAAAACCACTAATATCATAAGATGAAGATAACAAAAAATGCTAATTAAAAAAACCTACTAATATCATAAAATTCTTTTCATTTCAACAATTACCAGTCAGATACAATGAATGAGAAAAATGAAAGTTACATTATTCCACATTCTAGGTACCAATAAGCAAAAAAAAAGAAAAAAAAAATCACTTATTCCCCCCTAATATACTCAACATTTTTCTAAGACATACAAATGTATACTATATCCTATTAGCAGACTGCCACCAGTTCTCAGGTGTTAAACGGAAGCCTATTCTTTGATATCTCTAAGACTGTGTCTCTAAAGACAGTTATTTTTTAAATATCACTGTATTAACTGATTCTTTCATTGGCTTATTAACTGATATGAATCCAACAAACACTGAGTAAATCAACTGAGTTATTAGGCAAAAGAAGTCCATTGGTGTATTTAAAAAATGTAAGATTACATGACATATGTTCATTTTCACATATGAAAAAGAATGCAGGATATTAACATTTTTTACATAATTTGTAAAACAAAATAATTCACAAAATAACAAATATTCATAAATACGTAACAATTATAAAAATTTAAAATAGACCGGAACTCTACACAGCTGTCAATGCAGTTAAACGAATTTGACCATTTGAGTAATACATTTCAGTGATGGTGGCTGCGCGGTAAAGTGCTTGGCTTCTGAACTAGGGGTCCCCGGTTCAAATCCTTGAGTCCAGCCAGCTCTAATGGGTACCTGACTTTAGTTGGGGAAAAGTAAAGGCGGTTGGTCGTTGTGCTGGCCACATGACACCCTCGTTAACCGAAGGCCACAGAATCAGATGACCTTTACATCATCTGCCCTATAGACCACATGGTCTGAAAGGGGGAACAAACTAATGAATAATGCAGGAGTAATGTCTTGTTCAACCGATGTTAAGTGCAAAATAAATCTTATGATTTCAAGTGACCAAGTATGTGATGTGAAGCCATTGGTCAGCAGCTAAACAGTCATCTCTTGACGAACACACACGGTACTCCCTTTTGATTTGTTGGGGGGATAGATGGTAATAAAGTTTGAGGTGTGCTCATTATAAAATTTTTGTAATGGGCAGACAACTGTACTGCACAAGAAAAAAATGTGTTATGATGAAATGTATTTCTGGGATACTTGAGAAGAAAAAAAAAAAGTTAAGCTAAAAGGTAACATGGTAAAGACATATATTAAGTAGAAGTTAATGCCCAAGTGAACAATTGATTTCAGCACCAGAGATAAATAATTCATATGTAATAAATTGTTTAATGCGTTCACAAAAAGAATTATGGTATCAAATACTGATATTTTTGTGTTAAGAAAAAGAGTTATTTGTATTTGATAATAGCATGGTATGCAAAATTTGTAATATATGACAAGACTTTTGAATGCTTCTGGTTTTACAACTAATGAAAAATAACACAAATGTTGGGGGCAATGACAACTTAAACCCCCTTCAAAAGATCAATAAAACCCATAGACTCAGAACTTTGGTTGGAATATTATTTTTTTAGTCCAGCAATACATTTTTATAACACACTAACCATATTTCAAATTTTTTTAAAAAGGTTTCAGTTCTAGCAGAGAAGCTGGATTTGAAATTGACACCAATTTGATTTTTTTTTAAGTTGAAAAAAAAATCTGATTTAAAAAAAAAAACTGTCCCATCTTAAATAATAAAGATATACTGCATTAACAAATACATGATCAAACTATTCTGTAGTGTCACTATTTGCATTTTCCTCATAGCCTTGCAATGCATCTACAAAGAACAGTCTCAACAGTTACAGAGAAAAATCAATGCAATTTCACAAACACAATAAACATTTTGTAAACACTAAAAAATAAATGATCAGAACCAAGATAGCAACTTTTTATTAAGGCCAAAATGAAAACATAAGTCTTTGGTTTCTCAATTAACTTGAATCTACCAGCAGAATTAACATGTCTGAATTGTATGAGTGTCACTGCTGTCCACAGAGTGTGAATGGCATACATTTTGCCTTCTTATTTTGATATTGCTCGCAAAGAGAATATGATGTAATTAATTTATATTTCTTTTAGTATTTATCTGTAGCCTCCTCACTGTCTTATGGAAATGAGATGAATGCCTGGGCATTAGCTATGATTGGATTGATGTTGCCCACACAGCAGTTCTCCCCTCCCCACCTAGCTTATATATCCAAGGGAACAGCAGATGCTGATACAGTTTGACATCAGCAGAAGCGTGGGCTCTGCCAAGTTGTAGCACTGAGTGCTGTTAACTGCCAGCTCCTGATTTTCCCATTTTCATAAATGAATAAAAACAATATATTTTATTAAAAAATTAGGTGAGTATAAAAAAATATCAATTTCCCTTTTTTTAGCATTTTAACAAGGGATTGTGAAGTTGTGTCCATCTAATTTAATGCCAATTTTAAATGCCTAAGAATAATCTTCCATTAATAAGGTAACTGATCTGAAGAACTTTTAAAACTGAGTGGATACAGAAAGTAATTTAAAGATGACAAATTTACTTGACATTTGCCTTCAAGTAACACATTTGCTGGACAAAGATTTTAAAATGAACTTCTCAACCTCAAAGCTGAACAAACACATCTAGAGAAACCTTGGTGATACATTTTGACAATGCCCATTGTTTTATAAACTAAATTTCAAAGTTTACAGTAGATAATATACTTGACACAAAACCAAAACATTATAAATGTACAAAAATGAAAAAATTGTAGTAATTAGTAAATGCTGCTAGATACAAAATGTGTCTCAATAATAAATGCAGGCTGAGGATTTCAAACTCCTTGATAAACATTAATATATTGTACTTTGACCGCAGAGTTAAAGAAGGAAGATATCTTTTCAGTTGCAATGCCCAAGAATAAATCTTGCAAAAAATGAACACAGTATGTATACAGTAGATATATAAGGTACTAAATAAAACAGATCAGTTGAAATATATTAACTCTAACTAGCTGTAACCACAAAGAATTTCTTGACGCTTTGAGTTGAACATAGTTTTCATAGTGTCAAGGTCATAGTCTGCATCCAGAAGCTAAAAATAAATAAAAAAAACAAAAACAACTATATAATAAACAGCATGTAAATTTGCTAAACGAAATTACTAAAACCTTCTATTACATAAATTGTTAAAAATTTCCTTTTATGTGTTCACTGTATATAATTCTAACCAGTATGTTATATTGGTATTGTTTACTGGCAACAAACAAGAGAATAGTTTATCTCAGCCAGAATCAGAATCTCATGACTGCCTTAAGCAACCAAGATAACAAACAATGAGATATTTATTGTTGACTTTACAAGACAGTGTAAAAGTTAATGTTCAGACTCACAAGCACAGGGGCAGGAACGGGAAACTTTTTCTTTAAAAGCCAATCATCATACAGATTGTGAAGAGACTGGATCAATTCCTACAAAGAGAGAAAAAAAAAAAGTTACTTTTACAAACAAAATGATTTAATTAAAAAAAGAGTAACCAATTATGCAAGTTGTAAGATATGTGTTGATTTTCCTATACAGTTGTCTTGTTCTGTAAATATGAGTTTCTTAAATATTTTTGTAATGACACTGATATAACAGTTGATTGATGAAACCCTTAATTGTTAACCCTGTGGTAAAAACTAAATCATATTTTGGTTGATTAGATTTTTTTTATCAGCATTGGAGAATAATAAAGTTTAGACAAGAGACTGATGTGGTAAAATCCTTAGCTGTCAAGCCCAAAAGTATAGAAAAGATCTTTCAATCAATATTAAAGTGTGTTCCTTTCCTAGAGTCTTGTGAATTCCTAGAGGTTTCAGAAGAGAAATTTGTTTTGTTAATTTGTGACTTTGTTAGAATTCTTCAGATATGTGAACCACTCAGTGTAACAGTCATAAAATAAGTTTTGCCTTGATACTGTTCACTCTGGCATGCAATGTTCAGCTGTGCTACTGTGTCACCTCATGCTCTTTTGACATGCATCCATCTTTGGCCTAACTTAATAGCTTTTGATTTCTTCTACATAGTGTCTACGTTTCAAAGCCATGCATAAAACAACAAACACTGCCAACAAAAATGTTTAGGTAAGATGAAGAGATTTAGCCCATCAAGCAAAGGTTGAAAGAAGCCAAAAGTGGCTGCTAACTTTCCCATATGGTTATCTACTTCTTTTAACAGAAATGTGTACTTTAGCATAGCAACCATCCCATGAAGGTATTAATGATGATTATTAATCATAATCAAATTGTAAGTCATTACTGAATTAAGTGTAATAACACTTATTAAGCCTACTTGTAAAAAGTAGAAGGCAGGGATGTCCACAAAATCAATGTACAGTGAATTGAATCTACTATTCCGTTACAGACAATTAAAAGGGTGATTTATTATCTCCTACGTTTGATATTTGGCATAGTAAGTTGCTGTCTGAGTAAAATATGTTGTAGATACCTTCATGCAACAGCTGTTTCATTTGATTAGACATTAAGCCAAAAAACTAGAAAATAAAGAATTGGGAAAGAGATTGACATCTCTATAGATCTGATTACTCCATATGTCCCCCAGAGAGCCCTACGCTCAATGGACTCAACGCTTTTAGTGGTGCCACGTTTCTCCCTAAAAAGCTACGGTCTGCGGGCTTTTTTAGTTCACGGACCAAAGGTTTGGAACTCACTCCCAATTGATCTCAGACAGCAACATTCTTCACACTTTTAAGAAGAACATTAAGACTTATTTGTTTAGAACTTTTTTAGATTTGTTTGCCATTTTGTATGTTTGTGTTTGTAATGTTTTTACAGCGCCTTGAGCCTACATTTTTGTTTGTTAACAGCGCTTTGTAAATAAAATTACTATTAAATTATTATTATCTACCAAACTTGGATTGTTTTGTTTTTTTAAGTAGACAAGTCTAAAATGAACAAAGTGATATCATTTGAAGCCTCTTATTTTCAAGGGTACTGGTATCCTGAAAAAGTGTCACTCCTGGTACACATATAGTAACAACTTAAATACTAACCATTGGAACACCAGCTTCCTCTTTTCTTGACCTTTTTCTCAATCTTTCATAGCAATTTTCTGGACTTGCTCTTAGGTACACTGTTAGGGGTTATAATGAAAGGTCATAAGCTTTTAAAGAGATCATCTATGTCATGCTGTAAAGAATAAGTATGTAGCACACTTACAAAAGTATATATGTGACATTTTAAGTAGATGAAGATTTAGTATCATTCATTTGTAAATGTGGCTTCCTTTTAATTTTTAATGTTTGCACCATTTTGTGATAACATTTTATATTCTAATTCTGGCCTTGAATTCATGGTATAAGTTCTATTTTCAATTTTTAGGTTACTTTTAATACACACTGAATGTACAAAATTCAGGTCAATTGTTAATTTCTGATGAGCCTAAAATATTTCTATTCCTGGCAGTTATAAGTACTATTTCTTACCAATCAGATCAACATGTGCATTTCCTGTCTTCACAACAAAGTTAAACCACTGGTCAAAAGTAAAAAACTCAAAACTATTAATTGTCTTACTGAAAGAAAAAAATAATAATGTAGGTTTTAAGTAAACAGAATAAAGTTTCTAAGAATTTTAACATGCTTACTAAAAGTTTCTTATAATAATGAAATATGTCTTTTTTTAATATAAGTTTTCTTTAAATCATCAGTAACAAGTAACAGTAACTAGAATCAATCTGAGAAATGAAAAATCTAAGTTTATAAAGTAAATTCTATATACAATCTTTTAATCCCATTAATTAAATTTCTTAAAGATATTAAAACTTTTTCCCACACAAGATGAAAAAACTAAATACTTCATAATCAACAAATATCAGTTCTCACAAGAAAGAGCAAAAGCTTTAGGATAATAATTCAAAAGAAGAGCCTACTATATATATTTTAAATCCCTCAACAGCAGTGTTCCCATTTCAAAATAAAGATGTAAAGTTACAGGCTGTAAGGTGAAAACACTAGAACATTTGTTAATATTGCCACAAAACCCTAACAGTTGTCTAAAAGAGACCAGGATTAAAAAAAATAGATATGCCATAACATTGCCATGTATGCCACCAAATAAGATACGAAACTACCTTTACCAGCTCTAGGCCATCAGTGTGCACTTGTATTTAGCCCAAGTTAAATATAACAATACCAACCTGACAAAATCATTTTGAACAAAACAGTAACGAGTGCTGTACAATGATCGCTCCAACATTTTTACTGGTTGACTCTAGACCAACAGAGATAGAAATAAGATCAATTAACTTGGATGTAAAGGTAAGCCCTAAAAAAATTGTTAAACCTAAATATCAAGAGTTACTAATAGCCTAAATATCAAGAGTTACTAA
>JADKLZ010003886.1:34133388-34150407 GCA_021533235.1 Biomphalaria straminea
AGAGTTACTAATAGCCTAAATATCAAGAGTTACTAATAGCCTAAATAAAAATACTAACACTAAACTAAACCTAACTGAACATCCTAAACTACTCCTAAGTCTAATACTAAGTGTGACAAAATTCGATTCAACCAATCACATACATATTTATGTCTTTTCCTATACCCAGAGACAGAGCCATAAACTATTTAAATTATTCCAAAACTATCAAAGAAAATGTAGGAAATCATGAGTTGTCAATTAAACAATCTTGAACTGATACTCAAAAAGTTTAGTAAAAGTGATATGTAGCTAATAAATTCGTCATAATTTATTAACAAGTTTTAAGGACGTACTGGCTTGTGTTGTCTGGAATGCATCTCAACTCGAGTAAGCAGAGCATACATATTGAAAGCAAAGCTCCAACGCTGGGGATCTTGGTAAAGCATTGCCTAAATATATTTGAATACACTAAGGTTACATTCATATTTACAGAAACTAATTTAAAACAAATTTCTTTCTACAATGATGCTAGATATTTAAAAATAAAGGTATATTCAAACATTGTTTGTAAAATTTAAAAAAAATCTTTTAAAGTATAATTTAAAACTTACCAATGCATTATATCCATATACGTTGGTCCATTTGTGTAATGGCTCATCAATGAGCTACAAAACAAAACAGAATTGGTAAATGTAACACCAGGGAACAAAACTTGTATTTAATGAACTTAGTGAATGGCAATGTAGAAATATTCATACATGCGCTGTTGTTGTTTTTGCCTACACAGATTAAGCAGTTAAAGCAGTTAAACTTGCCCCTTGCTAAAATGTAGTGAATGTAATGAAATGTTCAGCCTAATCTACTCCGACAACATAAAATATAAAATAAAAAGCTCACCTCACAGAAAGGAACATCTTCAAAGTGCTGAAGAAGAGTTGTCTTCCCACTACCAATATTTCCTTCAACAGCAACCTGAATATATTTTTAAAAGAGTTTTCTCTTAATTAACAATTAATTAAAATTTGATGTTTCATTGATACATATAATAATGACCAATTAAAAAAAAAAATCATAAATTTAAAAAAAAAGCTATTCAAATTTGAACATTTTGCTACATCCATCCTTGCTTTTTGGTGTTTTTTTTTCATATTAAAAAAAAAGGTTATAGACATTTCAAGCATATTTTGTGGGTTTTTTTTTTAATTATAGCATACACATTTTAAGAAAACACAAAACCTTTTGAATGAGATTGTAGTACAAGTTTATTCCAAACCTGAAGGTGCATTTCCTTTTGTTAAATATGCAAAACGATGTGAATCCTTTCATTAATATGTTGAAATGTATAGCGAATGATGTCAAAGAGAGAAGACCATGCTGATCACCATTATTAATGATGTGGATTTTACTTTTATTAAGTGATGATTTAAATTCTGACTAAAAATTGTTGTATAATTCATGTCAATATTTGCAGTTCAGTTTGATATTATAATATTTTCATCACAATAATTATTTGATGAAAAAACCTAAATCTTTGTGTTTAGCCATTACTCATTGCAGGTAAGAATAAAAAAAACGTATGACTATTGTCTTGTTATAATCCAAGTAATGTATCATATTTAATTAGAATCTTACTATGAAATTACTCTTGCTCTTATCCAAAACACGGTCTTCAAGATCTGAAAGAAAAATAAAAAGTAAATATAAAACTGAAAGAAAAATATAATAGAAAGTAAATATACAAATTATTTGAAGAGTTGACTAAATTGACTTAGGCCTATATGAGAAATGAATAACTGAAACCGCCAAAGTTTTCAAAGTTTATAGTTCAAAAGTTATATATATATGCTTATTTGATGGTTTCCCTATAATTTAATACACTATGTGCCAAATAATTCCCAGTAGAATTTACTTTTAATAATCAGAGAATAGCAATTTTAGCTTCAGCATAAAAATAAGCTAGCATTTATAGTTAAATAGAGGAGCATCTGTTAAATTAAACTAACATGATTAATAAAAATATAAGTCATTCAAATTTATATCAAATTTTACCTTCAATATTTGTTTTGCTTAGTAGTGAAATTTCAGACATATGTCTAATAGGAGAGGCAAATAAAGCTGATGAACAAAAGGCACCATTTTCCACTTGAACTTTGTGAGAAATTTTGTTAACAAATTTAATTTTTTGTCCAAAATGAGAACTTAAGTAAAGCCTTAGAAAACTTTTTAAAATCATTTGCTTTGTTACTTAAAATGTATTGCTTTCTAGCTGTACAACAGAATGCTAAATCCTCTGCTGAAGAACAGATAGAGGCAATATTTCAAAAAATTAAAATGATTTGACTTAGTATACATATGTTAGAGAAATATGTAGATCTATCTACTTGGTCTAGAATAAATTAAGAAGCAATAGATTTAGTATTATAGTGGAGTTGCAAATAAATAACAAGTAGATCTAGAGTCTAGTAACTAGACTAAATTTTAGCCTAGAGATATAGATATATCGATGTGTAGGCATAAATCACTTCATTGGATACATGGATAGGATAATGCTAAGAATTGGGACAAACTGTCATCCTGACATCATTCATATCATAAACATTGTTACATTCAGTCACTGACTCACTGTCAAGTCACACAATCATACATCATGCTCCACCTGTAGATCTAGGTAGATCTAGATGATGATTGCAATAATCATGAATGTCAATGTGAAAAAAGAATGTGCGGAATTAAAATCTAATACAGGTAGTCCCCATTAAATGACCCTATTTAATGTATATCGTTTGGCAAGTTTTGTCCTTAAATGTAACCCTAGATTTAGTTAGCTATAAATAAGTTTTAAATAGGTGAGTATTGTAGTAACTTTTTTTCTTTTGATACAGTACAGTATACACATCGCCGTTGCCTTCACTTTATCTTTAAGAATCGTTGAATGATGGAATGAGAAAGCCCCATACTACTAGCTTTATTAAACTTTCAATTCATCTTTGTACTTCTGTATGATTTTCATCTTTGTGTCTAGGTCAAAGGTTTTAATGGGTTTCTTAGCAGGAGTTGTACTTTTCCTTTTGTCAGCCATGTTGATATGTTTTGTAAAATTGTAAGTCTTCATGCATGCATTTCATGTGAGAAACAGCAATCATATTGACAAGATGAACGGTCTTAGCCCACCTTATGCACAGCAAACCACTATGCAGCTATTATTATGAATATGTGTAAGTGTACTGTAGTAGTGTAAGTACTGTAACTCAGTGTAAGTGTAAGTCTAACAGTAAGTGTAAATTAAAATTGGTAAAATAAAAGTTGTAGCCTAGATCTAATATTACTAATAATAGTAATAATAATAATTAATATATAAATAAAATGTAAATTATAATCTTAATCAAAGTTAATCTAGATCTAAATCTGGATGATGTGATTGTCTAGAATTCTAAACTACGGCTACGGTGTCGGTAGGATCACACTTATTCACAGTAATTTAATTAGTAATAGAAGTAATACTATTAGTTACTAATAGTAATACTACTAATACTTAATTATAATACTCATGAATACTGTAAATGTAATGACTGTATTATGAAATTGTAATGTATAAAAAGTGTATTAGACATAATTAGACACTAGACAGTATTAAAAATATAGTAAGCTGAGTAAGTGAGTCAGTAAGAACCGGTTCTGACGCATAGATTCTAAAACTAGACATCTATATCTACTTTTAGACTTAATAATAGATTTAAATAATATTGGATTCTATTACACGATAGACTAGATCTATAGATCTAGGTCTAGTAGTAGTAGATACTATTCTACTTTCTTTACAAATTACGATCATACATCGATGATCTTGCTTGTAATAAGTTTTAAAAACGTGATTTAGACTAACTCTTTTTTAAACTGAAACACAAAAAGTTGTTGATATTTTGCTATCATATATAGATCCAAGAATGTCATAGTGACAAAATCGATACATTTGCGAAAACCCGATGGACAAGTTGTGGAGAAACTAGACCTAATTCTAATAGACTCTATATATAACAGGGGAAATAAAGTATGGCATAGTGTCGAATAAAGGAACCTCCAACAAGGTGTTGGATTTATAATCAACAAAGATAATGATATAGCTCCAAGCTTACCACTGAAGCGAAAACCACTAGCTTAACCTGCGATATTTGTGGATGGGAGTGTCTCTCCAAAATAGGGCTCCACAGCCACATGAGGAAGTGCGCGAGATGAACCATAGTCGTTATACGACTGAAAGAGGCCAATTGATATAAGTTGTAAACCTGTTAACAACAGTATAATCGCCATTCTTAATAGATATAGAATATTTAACTTGCAAGTTTGCGCCCCAACATCCGATCACAATAATCATGAATAATGAGGTAGACCTACTAACGAACTTCTAATATGAATTAGAGGACTGCATCAAAGAATTTCGAAAAAGAAAAGGATTTTCTCCTTATTATGGGAGACTGGATTGCAAAGATAGGAAAGGGTGCATTTGAGCAATTGGCATGAACGGATAGTCGTTTTGGTATAGGAAGGAAGCAGCTATAGTTAACACCTTATCGCACACATATCATAAAGAACAACTTCGTTGCATGCACCAGATAACAAAACGCACAGGCAGATCGACCATATCCTGTTTCTTTTTATGTTCAAATATGTTCATCTCATCTGTCCCTTGACTTCCATCGTAATTGTGCTGTGACAGTTCACGCCACCAAATGGATTTACTCATTCAACTCATACCAGAATACCAAGAAGCCGGTCCATTCTTTCAAGTTGTCCAGCCAGATTTTCTTTGGAGAACCCTTTTTTTTTCCCTGATAAGTGTTAGTCTTTGATCTAGCTCTAAGAAATAAAGCGGCTTTTTTTTTTTTTTCATTACAAATTGAAGAGTAGGCCTATCTCTAGATCTAACTTACAAAACAACCACTGACCAGAGCCTGGTCGTGCGGCTTGCGCACTGGACTGTCGTTTGGATTTTTATCAATAGTCTAGGGTTCAAACCCTGCCCGCTCCCATTCCCCGTCATCTTGCGGGAGGTTTGGACTAGGAAGTAACTATCTTCAACTTTGAAGGAACATCCGAAACATGTAAAACATTTTACACAACATTCTCACTGGGATAACACCAACTCTGTCTTGGACATGAGTTCCAGGCACAGGTCTAATAAATCTACAGATCTAGATAATGTTACAAAATGTGATCACTGTACAGAAGACGAGGGCTACGGAAATCGACCTTGATGGCGGATTGTCAAATCACTTAAGCATCAGCAGAATGAATGTACTAGTAAACATCTATAGACTTTTTACTAGGGGTGTACCGGATAGTCGCTCCGGCTCCGGCTCCGGCCGAATATTCGGCACTTTTTCACTATCCGGCACTATTCGGCTCCGGTCGAATATCACTACCGGATAGTAAACCGGATAGTAAAAACTACAGCGTAGTACCTGTATTTCTTTTAATATTGTTAGGCGCCTCCGCGCGTTTAGTCTTTTCCAGATACGCCATACGGAGGTAACACTTAAATATCGAGACAACACATGCGAAAGACAAACAATATAAAGGTGTCGACACTGATAAACGATGTCCAACAAGAAGTTTAAATTAAATCTCTATGTTGATAAAAATATACAAATATTCACAAAGTGGACATGATTAAATAATGTCAGTTCTGAAATACATTAACTTTTTATTTGTTTCAAATAAAAGAATTTTTTTTTAAAACAATAAACAATGACTATTATATGGACCAAAGCTTGTTTAATACAAAGACAAGGCGTGTTAATCTAAATAGAAATAAAACTGTAGCCTACATTGTAAGATCGCATTACATACATAGCAGCGATGTCTGGCACATTTTAAAAGCTTGTTTTGACCTTTGAGTGTTCTAGTAAACATGTAATATTCATTAACTACGTCACGCTGATAATCTGTCTAGATGTGCGGGTATATCTGCAGAGGTAGAGATGAGCGACCCCCACCTCCTTTTGTTTGTTTAGTCCATAACATTGAGATCACAGATAGGCAGCTGACCACATTAAGCCAGATGTCAACGTGTTGACACTGTCAAGAGGTCTATCTTAAGAGGGAACTAAGTTTGTTTACTTGGAGAAGAATTTTTATTAGGGGGCGGGACTACAAGCCATCTCTCTATAAGGTTAATCTGGTTTGGGTTTGTTTATTATGAGATAGGTTGTCAATCAAAGGGTCAAAGGAACACAAGCCACACCTTTTATACTATTGGCCGGGTAATAAGTTTTACTTTGAGTTAAGTCTCAATTAGGAGGCTGGACTACAAGCCAAACAGACACTGACCAGTGGTATCTTTAAGGGAGGGCTCAAGAGACTCAACGCCCCGAACTTCTAATTTGTTTAATCCATGACAATGTATTGATAGACATTGACCATTCTTAAGCCAGAATGGATTAACGCAAATTGTTAAGACATATTGACATTGTCTATAGGTCAACAGATGATGACACTAAGTTTGTTTACTTGGAGAGAAATGTATGGGTGTATGTAGTTTTTTCCTAGTCTTAAAACCTTTAGAAAGAAAGCTAATTTAATTGCTTAATTCTATTGACTTAATATATAGGGCCTAAAGGAAAACCTTACAGTAAACTTTAACATAACAGAATTATGAATTGATCGCAGAAAATAAAATGATCTAAAGCACCATAATATATGCTGGAATGTTAAGATTACTCGACCTCTGTAACTAGTGTACGGATAATTTAGCCTATCTATTTGCTTGACTGACCATGCCAATGTGTTATCTTTTTTTTTTTGCCTGCGCACTAAACACTATTGCGTATACCCAAAGGAAAAAAAAAACGCAATCAACACAATCATCTATACACGCTACACTAGGACGACGTGTGTAGGTTCACTACGTCTATCTGACCAGGTTGTTACAATCAATCGAACACAAAAACCATTTATGTTTCTTTTTTGGTAGGTAGGGTGTGGAAGAGTTTTAGTCTATATTTTGGTTTCCTAATGCTCTTTGATATTAGGTAGATGTAAACATCAATAATGTAGGTGTAATGGATGTTCCTGTTGTTAATAAAATATCTGTTGCCGCAAACGAATTAATAAATATATGACCTACTACGCTTCAGATTCCAACTATTAACTAACAGCTATCAGTATTAAGTTCTTGAAGCCAGAACCAGAAACAGTCTTTGGACTGAAAAATACAAGTCTGATGACCGATTGTTGGTCGAAATTCTTGAACACATACATTCAACCACCATACAAGCCAGATGAGATATTTACATTAGTAACTAGATCTAGTAAAATATATACTAACATATTTTACAGTGACTCTCCAACACACAGCCTATATGGTTGGTGGCTTCGTACACACACACAGACACGCTCATGCTATTCATGATGATGCTACACGGATTAATTTCTGTTTATAAATACTATTAATCTTTAATAAATCAATCAGTAACAGAGTTTAATACAATAAGGTATATAAAAGGAAAAAAATAATACCAACAAATATAGGTATGTTATATAACAGTTTCGTAAAATGTTCAGCAATACAAGTTATTTACAAGATACTTAGGTATTCGGCTCCGGCTCCGGCCGAATATCAAATTTTATTATCCGGTCATATCCGGCTCCGGCCGGATATCAAAAAGTACTATCCGGTACACCCCTACTTTTTACTGAAGGTGCCAAACTTATCAGGTTGTCCGAGGCGTGGGACTGTTGACAGTTACACTCACTGTTGGCCTATCTCACCCTACACACACAACACATCTTTTGTTAACTCTTTCACCCTGTAGCTCAAATAGCGATGGATGCTGGCAAAAATGGCTACCAGTTGTTGTTTACAATAGAATTACCAAATATTTTTTGTACATCACAGATAATTAAAATTATGCATCAAATTAAAGTGCAGATTCTCACCAACGCAACTATATGTTATCCTTTTTGCAGTTAATGTAATTTTTATACATGATTTTAGATGTTCAATATGATTGGAAAAAAAAAACAGAGTAAAAAATGTATGTCTAGATTTGTTAGAAATATGAAATCTATAAATATAATATTATGTGCAGATTATATTTTGCAATCATTTTAAAGAAAATTCATTTTAGTAAACAAAAAAATAATTTTATATCTGTCTGTCTGTATATTTATATACCGGCACACATATATAAGAAGTAATGCAGTGTTTTTATATTTCCTTTTTTTTTTATTTTTTGAATTTTATAATTTATAGTGTATTGTTGATATACAACTTGAGTAAAACAAAATATAAATAATCTCATACATTACTAATTTAGGTTACAACCTCTTTTTCTATCAAAGCACTTAAAAGGTATTGCAACATTACATCTTAACCAGCCTTGGTATAAACAGCCAATAAAAAAACAATGTCAAAGAATTTCTTAATATTATGTGAATAATACTTTGAATGGAACCAAATAAAAAAAACACAACCAGACTTAACCAGCCTTGGTATAAACATATAGCGATAAAAGAAAAATGTTAGGAAAGTATTGGTGGCAATTAAAGCCAGAATTCTTATTTCTTACATTCTCTGTCCTTACTAACATATATTGTGTATTCATTGAATAGAACCTATATGTCCAAGTAGATTTATTGAAAGAAATGATGGTAAAATTAATTATATGGACATCCAATTAAATAGGATTATTCAGACTTAGCAGTTTAAATATAATGTCAATATCTTTTTGTTCTTGAAATAAATATATTATAGATTTCATTCACATTGTAATGATTATTACAAGATGACAATATCACAGATATTAAATCACATAAGCACATCTAATCATGTTATAATGACTAATGAGAATTAGAACACCAGTGTAGTTGTTTGTAACAAAAACAATAAAATAATTATATTACATAAGGCGTTTGCTTTCCTGAGTAAAATAGTTATAACAATATGTATCACCAGTAATTAGAAAAAAAGTTTAAAAAAAAAACTTAGCTTAGATTTTATTGGAAAGCAGAATAAAAAACAAACAAACAATGTTTATGGTTCAGGATGCCAGGAATTCCAGGAATTTACCACAATGAAAACCAATGATCTATAAGCATCACTTATTACATGACCAACTCAATATACACATGGATATGTTTAAAAATAAATAATATTCTTTTGTGAAAAAATCTTTTTAAATTATCAGAATAGAAGACATGATAAGTGTTTCAACTTACATGACCATTCTAAAATTATCCAATTTCCTCAATAGGAAATGATAATCAATATTATTATTAATGCTTTTGTTAATATTGTTTTATATATTAAAAAATAAAAAAATAATGAAGACAGTAACAGAAATGCAAATGAATAAGCATTATAAAATATATGTGTTTAAGTTTAATATCCAGATACATTAAATATAGTTGACATTACTGTGTGCTATGCTCTATGTTTTTATCTTGTGTTCTGTTATGGTGACCATTGTGGTGAAATCTTGAGTGTGATACCATTGTAGCATAACAACTTGATGTGGTATTCTGTTCTTATCATTCAATAAGCCATTGAAGAATTTTCATGACCATGTATCTTGTGGTTTACCATCATGCTATGTCACTGTCATGATTCTTGTTTGCTATTGCACTCAGCAGTGAGACATTATTATGAGCCAAGATTAACTCAGTTTATCAACAACTTCCTTAATGGTGGTATACAGGCTTACAATGCTGGCAAGTATTCCAAATATGATGATGGTATAATCTTTTATTTTTATACTAGAGCTGATGTTATTTCCACAAAGCTTAAGATGAAAAAGGCAGGGAAGTATATAAGCCAGAACTGAGCTTCCTATCGCTCCTGAAATAATATTGTACAATGTTACAAAGTGTCAACACTAATTTCACAAATATTTCATAGGTTACAGAAAATATCAAATAAAATAAATAGAATAGAATCACATTCAATGGCTCTAAAAGATTTAATATATATTTAAAAAAAAAACATACCCACAAAAGAACTGACGTAGGCAAAGAAATCTCTTAGTAGTACTGCAAGACCAGCAGCTATAAGTACAATAACTATTCTTAGAATATTTCTTTTCCAAGCTGGTATCTAAGAAGAACAAAATAAAAACATGTTAAACTAATTTGAATATTGAGAAACAATAGAAAAAGATTTTTAGTAACCTCCTTTGTTAGCATGTCACAAAAGGATTAAAGAGTAACTGCATTGATACAATGTCAACGCTTTACAATAGAACAGTGTTATTAAAAATTAGGAAACTAATCTTTAGTGATTTTTCTTCTTGAAGAGCAATATTTTTTTACATGTCTTCAAACAATCCTTAAAATTTAAAGATTATTACGACATAGTTAAAATCAAGATGATAGTCCACAGTGCATACCACATTATAAAACATTGTGAA
The DNA here is from genome assembly GCA_021533235.1 of Biomphalaria straminea. Lineage (NCBI taxonomy): Eukaryota > Metazoa > Mollusca > Gastropoda > Planorbidae > Biomphalaria > Biomphalaria straminea. The sequence goes on from JADKLZ010003886.1 coordinate 34,143,774, forward strand.
TGATTGTAAAACATTTATTTGTGAATCACCTTGTGCATGTGAATAAGCTCAGTTTAAAAAAAGAAAAACTCTTAACTGAAACACTACCAAAGATTAAATTGTTCAAAGTATAATCAACTTTGATTGCAAAAGCAAAAATATTATTTATTAGCTGAATTTGTTTAAGTGATTTTGCAAGCTAAAAGCTATAGTAAGCTTCTCTATGAACAGTGACAGGCAAAGTCATTTGTTCATTAGTTGTTGTTTTTTTCATCCATTGCAACAATGTAGATTATGTTAGATTTTTTTTTTAAATTTATTTTTAGAATGACAAGGAATTCATTACACACTATATTTATTATATTGGCTATAAATTTTGAACATAAAATAAAGTATTTTGTAAAGTATATTTGTGGGGAGGAAGGGGAAAGTTCACTTGGCAACAATTGGAATGACTAAATGAATGTCACAATTCATAAATGGATCTAACCTGAGTAGGAAGTGATATCAAATCTGCATTAATATTTTCTTTCTTTTGTATCAGCGCAACATGAGCATCATCCTTTTCTTTCTCTTCATCCACTATATTATCATCTTTTTTTCTTGCAGTACATTCGCAGCCTGATTTGGAAATGATAATTTACCAGTTAGGTCTGCCATTTTAAATATGTCATCAGACACTGATAACAGAAATAGAAAATTAAAGGCTTGATGGTAATGAATAACAATTTTGGTCGAATATTGACAATTTCATTATGAGCTTAGTTTCGTTCAAGATTTTTAAGCTTTCAAATGCATATCAGTTTGTTGCTCAAACATGAAGTAATATAAACCATAAGATAACTCTTTTGAGGGTGTTAGTGGCAGGAGTACATTGTTGTAAAATGTTAATCTTGTGTGTAGTACTCATAACCTAAAAAAAATAAATGTTAAAATCAGAAGCAAATGTTTAAACAAATGTATTCCTTATTTTGTAATTGTATTTAAATGCCTTGCTATCAAGTCATAGAAGGCAGAAGAGCCGCTGGTCGTCCACTCTTACGTTATACAGATGTATGCAAACGGGACATGAAGCTCTTTAAGATCGACACCAGCAACTGGGAAGAGGTGGCACAAGATAGATCCACTTGGAGAGAGAGCATAAAGAAGGGGTCTTTGATTGCAGATGCCATACACAACAGAAGCAGAAAGAAGGGTGAAAGTGCAACGGCGCCTGGTGACTACATATGCCCAACCTGCGATCGCAGCTGTGTATCAAGGATCGGCCTCTTTAGTCACACAAGAGCTTGCAAGGGGAAAAGATCGTCTCTAGAGACGTAAAATGCCACAGAATCAAGTCACATCAACAGATGAAACACTAAATGTAATAAACTGTTTTTATATTGTAATATAATGTTTCCTTACCTTTTCCTAATAAATAGGTTTCTGAAATTTCTATCACTGGATATATTTGAAGGGGGAATGTGAGAAGAACTCCAACACATAAAAATATATTGATGAGCATTCCTGTGGGCGATGATGTTGGAATGTTTTTATTTAATATTTGCTCAGTTGATTCCCCATAGCGAAGGTAGCCAATAATACCAAAAGTGGACAGAATAAAGGACAGAATGAGAATAGCGCTGTGGAGAAATGGAACAAAATTGTGATGATTGCCTTCCATGCTTGACTCAATAGGAACTATCTGAAGATAAAAATGAAAAAAAAAAATAGTAAGCATGTACATATTTACAAAGGGTCCAGGGTTAGAATCCTGGTTAAAACTGGAATTTAGGGTACCTCTGAGTCCACTCAGCTCTAATGGGTACTGACAATAGATTGAGAAAAGTAAAAGGCAGTTGGTCAATATGCTGGCCACATGACACCCTTGTTAACCATGGGTCACAGAAGCAGATGACCTTTGTATCCTCTGCCCTTTCATACCTTTGGGGGGGGTACATATACATATATATAAAACATATACCAGTAACATTTTTTTTAAATAAAGTCAGACACATACAAAAAAAATAATGAAAACTAATAGAGCATATTCAAACATCATTCAAAAAGTAATTAAAAGTAAAGGTAATGAATATTTAGAAAATGTAAATGCTATAATTTTTCTAAGCAGAGAGATTATAAAAGATATTAACTAGTCTCTTACAGTGCCTATTCCTTCATACGAAGATGTCACCAATCCAAAAAATATAGGTAAAGTTGACCATTTGTAGAGATGCCAATCAGAAGACAAGCTAAAACCTAGAAGTACATCATGATTACATATTGATATATTTTTTTTATTTAATTTTATTAGCATCTAATAATTTTTAAAAATACATGAATGGATGATAAGAATCTTTAATATCATTGAGGAAGTTTTTCTTACAATTGTGCATTACATAATAAATTATAAGAACAAACAAATTATATGGTAGCATTAAACATTAAATTATTTAAATGTGAGATTTACATCAGAAGTATAATTGTAGTCAAAGATTTAATTGCAAAGGGAAGAAAAGAGTTCTTGTGTCTATTTGGTTTTGTGATAGGTGTATGTATCTTCTTTATGATGGTAAAATCATGGTTGTTTTTTAATGCTTACAATCTTTATAGCTCTTTTAAGTGCAGTTTGTTTGATGCTACTAGCACTAAGTAGAATTTGTTAATGTTGTCATTGCCGGAAGTGGTAATGGATGTAAGCACTCCACTACCTATAAAATGCTTCCCAATGGCATGCGTCTCAAATAGCCTCTGACAACCAGTCCAACTCCCGGCCTTCACGTGTGGCTCAGATATTGAGTCCGGCGGAACTGTTCTTACTAACAGGAGAAGGGGCACAGGCGAGTAACTGGCGCCTTAACCAGTAAGCTTCGGGCAGGAGGGGCTCGTTAGCCATGGCTGGCTACCCACCTAGGAGAAGGAAAACTCTGATTTCAAACCTCTGCTGCCTTGCAGCTATACCCAACCAAGTGAAAGGCTTCGGGAGTCAACCCTGAGGAAAAATCAGGAGCTGGCGACCCTAAGGCAGTTTGCAGCACCCAGTGCTACACTCTGGCAGAACCTGCGACGCTGCTGACCCCAAACTGTATCGGCACTGCCGTTCCTTTGGATACATCAGCTGCGTGGAGAGGGGGGAACTGATGTGTGGGCGACATCGTTCCGACCACAGCTTATGCCCAGGCATTCATCTCATTTCCATGAGATGATCCATAGTCGCTTCGCGACTGACGGTGGCCATAGTGGCTATCTTTAATGTTCAGATTACCAATGCATGCACAAATGTTTTCTGGAAAATTAAAATAGAGATCCACAGAATAAAAAAAAATAATTTTTTTTTGTTGTTCACTGTTTTTTTTTTTACAAAGCTTATATCAACTCACTCTGTCTGTGTGTCTGTCTGGCACAAGTATATTTTGTACACTGTACACGTTATTTCTTCCACTTCTCATTCCAGATCAAGTTGAAACTTTGCACAATTATTCATTGTCAAAGTCAATACGTAAATCAGTAAAAAAAAAAAAAAAAAAAAACAATTAGTTAATTAATTGGTGAATATTGATTTTTTTTAAACTTTCAGCATTAAGAATTATGACAGTAATTTTGTGACTATTTCTCTTATATAACAATTTTTAAAGTATTTTTATATTTTGCTTTTTTTTAAAAACAAACCCAGAATCCCATTGCTGAAGTTTGATATAAATTAAACTGAATGTAATCATAGTAATTAACCAAATTCTATTTGAAGGAAGTGTAGACAGTAAATAAATTACTTGCAAATAATAGTTGTTATAAACTTCATTAACTTGGTGTGTGTATTTTAGTGTTTTCGTGAAAATTTTATGAAACTAAAAAAAAAAAATAAAATCCAATGACATATAGTTAAAAAATAGACATTCAAGAAACGAAAAGTACATTCAATTAATAATCACAGTTACAAAATTATAATGGCCTATATAGAAATCTGTTTTTGAAATAAATACCTCTGTAACCATAAAAGAGTTTTTTGTCTGACTAGTATTCTATTTGGTGACTTGTATTGCCCCTGTGATGGCAAACACAAAAAGTGAGATTCTTTGAATTTAAGTAAAAATAGAGGAAATCATACTCGAGATGGAAACATAACAAATCTCCTCCCAAGTTAGTTATCCATCTGTTTATAAATAGGTTTTAAGTCACAAAGTGAAAGTCTTATACTTCCAATTTTGTACTACTAACTTAAGAGCTTAGAAAATTTGAAAATTTTGGTATATCAACACTTTTGAACACCAGATAATGATCTAATGACCAAAAATAGCCATTTATAGCTTCTCCACCATAAATGAAAATCTCTAATAAGAAACAATAGCATCAAGAGGATATTTAGTACCACCTGCTTAATATATGTGAGCATAGAATTTAGTTACTCGGTATGTATAACATCAAGTTGGAATGCTAGCACATGAAATAGCTCAGAGAGCACATGACACTATCAGGCTTCAGATTTACAAAAGAAAAAATAGGATTGCACATTTAGCAGTTGAATGGTTTGCTGCCTCCTTGAAACAATGACCCTGCTACAAAGCAGATAAATGCATATGTAAATTCCAACTTACCATCAGAAATATATATCAAGGTCACTATGCCGCCCAGAAATATTGACAGATTGGCACATACACTAACAATGCCAAGATGCCTCATTTGTCGAATCAGAGCAAATCCCACAAACAAAGGTGCTGGCGAAAGCACAAGCCATCGAAGGTCAGGCGCTGTGGATCTACTGATAAATTCTGAAATGTTATAAATTGGCACGCTTGACGGTAGTGTTTCTATAGGCAGACTCGCATCAGGTTCTGCATGGTATGTACTTGCCACTGTGGAGTTTTCTTTAGGAAACAAGGAATAGATGGTGTTACCGATGAATATGAAATAGGCAATACAGAAACCAAACTGGGTGAAGAGAATGCAAATGTTGACTATAAAAAGTCCATAGGAACCAAAAGCAATCTTCCCTATGTCTCCATATGTTGTACTGCTGACCAACATCTGATGTAATGTCTTGATGTCTTCTGTCTCTTGGGATTTATGACGAAAATCCACTTCCTCTTCACTTTTAGAAGATGCATTAGACCCTGATCTTGTCTTTCCTTTGACATTTCTAATAGCTTGATATTTACACTTGACTATTAAATGACAACAGTGGTCAGTTATTACAGCTATCAATACTAAAAGGATTATGCCAGTCTGTGGATATACAATAAAGAATACAAAAAGAGATTAAATCATTGTTTGTTTAAGTTATTCATCTTGAAACAAACCAAATCTGTACACGTGTGTGTAAAATTGTGTACATAACAATAACCTTAACTCTAGTAGCAATCTATGAATCTACATCTTCCGTTTTGATGACCATTAAATAATGACCACAGGTAATGAATGCCCAAAACTTAAACTGTTTCTGTTCTTATGCAATAGTATCAGAGATTTAATAATTTAATTTCAGATTTTGGTTCAAACTTTTACATTCCATCTACTGAGGCTTACAGTGTACAGTACAGTATGCATTCAAAAAATTTAAAAAAAAATATATAAGATTACTTTGAGACTCTGCAGATAACTAGCCACACCTTTCCCAAATAAAGTTCTATTATTAAAGACTTTGTATGGATACACCCGAAATGAATGTAATTAACTATAACACTTTTTATTATTCTTTCTTTTTTTTTTGTTATCTCTTTCTTTTGTCCATCTCATATTTTATCTTTATTTAGTTTATAGTGTAGGTGTGTCACCTTTAGTAAGCCAAATAATCGTTTTTTTAAAACTATTTTAATATCACGTTTACAGGTCGTATCTCATTCCTAATAGCATCTTGCATAAGTAAGCCAAATAATCTTTTTTTTAAAACTATTTTAATATCACGTTTACAGGTCGTATCTCATTCTTAATAGCATCTTGCATGTCAAGTAGAAGAAATATTAATCTCTAGCTCTAACTGAGGCCCAACTTTGTGTAGCTAACCACTTCAGGTAGATGAGTAGAACATGTAAAATAAACAAATTCAAAACAATACTAAGTGGAGAATGACAGGTATGTCCTTACGTTTTTTTTTATCACAAAGTGCCAGGGCTACAATGAGGCTTAAGATGTGTCACCTGGTACAATAAGTCCAATGTGTTTCTCTTTATGCAATAAGTCCGAACTGTGTCCTATTACAAAGTCCAAAGTGAGTCAATTTGTACGAGAAGCCCGAGATGTCAACCAGTATAACAAGCACAATGTCTCGTTTTGTGCAATAAACCCAAGTTGTGTCCAGGTACAATAAGGTGTGTCCTACTTCAATAAGCCCAATGTGTGTCCAGATACAATAAGCCCAAGATGTCCTAAAACAATAACTCCAAGATGTGCCCACCAGATATAATAAGTCCAAGATGTGTCCAGGTACAATTAGCCCAAGGTGTGTCGTGGTACAATTTGCCCAAGATGTCGGACTTTAAGCAATAACTTCAAGATGTGTCCAAGTACAATAAACCCAAATGTTTCTCACCTACTGCAAAGTTCCAAGGTGCATAAAGTTATCATCTTACATGCCTTGGAAACTTGTACTCAGCTTATCCAGGACATTCTTGTGCCGCACTGACTTCGTTGCGCTTCTTTCTCTCGCAAAGGCCAACTTAAGCTCCTCCTGTTTCTTGAGTAC
>JADKLZ010003886.1:34153682-34168460 GCA_021533235.1 Biomphalaria straminea
TGTGTGCTTGTGTTTATTATTGTTATTATTATTAAGGGGATATATGCATCTGTATAGTGTAAGATGTTACCGCTACATTTAATAGATATAAGCATTATACTACTTCCTTTACAATTATTGAAATTAAATTGTACACACACACACACACACAACGACTTAAGTCCTATCCAAGCACAGTAATGTCGATTATTGTTAGGATATCAAATAGGTTAAAGTTTGAACACGCTAAGTCAAAGATAAAGGCCAGAGCAAATAGAAATAGTTCACTACTACGTATAACGGACTTCAAGTAGCACAACTGGTTCTTTCTAAAGTTATGCAATCAATTAACTTGCCTACTTTCTGATACTAGAAACGGTAATAATAACTAAATGGTTACGAATATTTTAGCAACGCCTTTCAAAAGCAATATTGAAATTTAAAAAAAAATACTTTCTGATATAAGAGACGCTAATAATATCTAAATAGTTAGGAATTTGATCTACCCGCACTTTCAAAAAGTTACCAGACAGCTTACAATCTGAGTGGATATAGAGTCTAGTGATAAAGGAAAATCTATTCTTTTTTTCAAATCATAACGTAGTAGGTCTAATTCTAGATCTAAAAGCTTTGGTAATTTAAATATTTCTGTTACCTGTTACCTATCCCTTAGTCTGGTGGACCGTTGGGGCACCAAGCAAGAGTTGTGGACCATCTTTCTCCATTCCTCTCTATCCTTTGCCCTGATTAAAACCTCGTTCAATGGTAGGCCTGTCCATTCTTTGATGTTGTCTTCCCACCGCTTTCTCTGTCTGCCTCTTTTTTTTTTCCTGGTACTGTTCCCTGGAGGAAGGTCTTTGCGAGTCCCGAGGATCTTGTTACATGGCCATACATTTTGAGCTTTCGTTTCTTCACAGTATTTAGCAGGTCATCATGGGGTCCGATCGCTGCCGTAACCCTGTCTTTGATCTCTTGATTTGTGATGCGGTCTTTAAATGTGATGCCTAGGATCCTTCTGTAGCATCTCATTTCCATTGCTAGGATCCTCCTCTCTAGCTCTGCAGTCAGCGTCCAAGACTCACAAGCATATAGAAATGTGGCCATGACCAGGGAGCGCATCAGTCTAATTTTGGTGCCGAGGGCTAAGCCTTTGTCTTTCCATATCAACTTGAGTTTAGAAAGGGCCGCTGTGGACTGTGCTATTCGGACCATTAGTTCGGGCTTTGTTCCCTCATCCGAGAAAATAGCTCCGAGGTATTTAAAGCTGCTAACGCTAGTTAGCTTTTCGCCTCCAATACTGATGGCCTTTGTAAAGCCCTGTTGACTATTGTTCATGATTTGGGTTTTTTCTGCATTTATTTGCATGCCATAAGCTGCTGAAGTCTTGTCAATGCGCATCACTAGGTCGGCTAGTTCGTCTTCTGTCCCTGCTAGGCCATCAATGTCATCTGCGAAGCGCAAGTTTGTAACTTTTCTTCCTCCAATGCTTACAGTACCTTCAAATCCTTCGAGAGCATCTTCCATTATTCTTTCAAGGAAGATATTGAAGAGTGTTGGTGAAAGGAGGCAGCCTTGTCTTACTCCAACTGTGGTTTTGAACCATTCCCCAATATTGTTGTTGAAGTACACCGCACTGGTGGCATCCTTGTATAGGTTCTGGATAACTTTGGTTATGTTTGTGTTAATGTTATATTTTTCCATTGTCGCCCAGAGTGCCCTGTGCCATACACGATCGAAAGCTTTCGATGTTTCTATTTAAAAGTAAAAAAAAAAATAATAAAATGCGGGGTACAAGATTCGAAACCCAAAGAAAAACCTTATTGAAGACAGGCGCAGAAGACGAAAAAGATACCATACCGAAATGGATCGCCTGCGGACAACGAAAAATGCAGGTCGCAACTGGGTTTCCGTATAATAGTCATGTGGAACACTGCAGTCATCTTGCCTATATATTAATTGAATTGATGAATGGTGTTTTCGTAGACATAAATAAATATATATGCGTCTATGGGTGTATTTCTATCAACACTGAACAGTGAAATACCTCTTACAAATTATTTTCATAAGTTATCTCCCTTGTTACAGCTGTGTACAACAACGCAAAGGAGGGTGTTTCACCGGGATTTGAGCCCGAGATGCCTTGATTTAGAAGCCAAGTGATTTGCTTAAACTAATTGATATTCACTGAAATATGATTCTTTTTTTTTATGTGTTAATGTGTAATAGACTCATTTAATAAGATTTAAAGTCTTGAGTATTATCTTATCTTTTATCTTATGAAATACAACGTTACTTCAAAAAAAAAGAAGATGATTAAGTCATATGTGTGTTCCTATAAAGGTCGATTTAGTCATGCATGTTAATCAATGACTTAAATTCTGCCAAATCATTGGTTTACCTGGCTGACTCAAGCAACCCATTCCATGCTCTAATAAATAGCACTAAAAAGAAGGAGCGTGTGTACAATTTGTCCTAGTATATATATGGAACAATAGGAATGTGCTTTTATCTTTCTGTCATGTATGTGTTTAAACAAGAAAAAAAATTAGTGCATGATATTGATGTGACATCAGAGAAAATAACAATTTAAAAATGGAACAACATTTTTGAAAGTGTGGTCAGGAAGCTAGTAATGTAGTTTTGCTATATCTTTATGCTAAAGTGTAAACATTCGATCATATCTCCAATCCTGCCTTTATATCAAACCATGCAATCCATCTCAAGATTTGAAATAGGGTATAGTAATAATTATTTTTCAAGAAGGCATATATGATATGGCCTGCAAAAGGGCATGCAGATGCAGTTATGCCAAGCAACATTAATTGGGCTTATCAGCACTGGCAGAGAGTTGGAAGTGTGCTGAATACAGTTATATGGGCAATTATTTCGAAGCCTTATAAGGGAAATAATAACAAATAAGAGAAACTTATAGAATAATGTTTTTAATAGGGAACTCAATATCTTTCAATGCACACAAAAATGAAAACTCACATTAACAAGTGTTATAATATCGTATCAATATTATTTTTAAATTTGAGTGTATAAAAGTGTTTGTGGGTTAACTTGTAAGCAAGGCCTTAATATACAATGTTAAAAATTGCATATAGCAAAATAAAGAGAAATAATCACTGTATTATATTGCTGTGTCCATAAATTGTAAATGTGTTTTTTTTTCTTTAATTTTTTTTTGTTTCACTATTCAGACATTTCAGCGGGTGATAGCAATATTTCTGCTATCTTATTTAGTTTAGGCTAAATTTTAATAATTTCTAAATAAGTAAATTGATTTAGTATAAATTAAATGAAAAATGTTAAGGCCTATCAGTTAATTTATTGAAAAAAAAAGTAAATTTTATAAATTATTACAATATTACATTATCTAAATACTTTAATTTGCACTAGATCTATACATATTATTACTAATAAAACATTTAGCCTACTTATTACGATTCGAATGTGTTAAAACACCTGGTTCATTCATCGTGTAATGAAGTATTATAATAGTAACGAATAGTAACTAGATCACAGATATAGATCTATATTTATATGTCGCCACTGTACTCCTGAATTGTTGCCACAAAAGCAAATATATTTGTATTTCTAAAAAAATCTAAATCTACAATCAAATTAACCTATATTATCATTACAATCTCAAGATCTAGATCGAATATCTAGATCTACATCTAGGTTGACAAGATCTAGATCTCTATATTTATATTAAACCCTATTGGTCAACAAGCAGACTATGCAGTCACTGATATAGAACTCTATCAATAGAATAACTCCTCAAATATATGATGTTTATCATGCCAATGTTTCGATTATTCAGAATATTAATGGCTATTGTATCATATCAACAAACATTTTAAATGTCTGGTTTTCATTGTAAAACTAATATTAAGAGCTAGATCTAGTGCAAACAAAATCTATAATATATAAATATTTGCTGTAAACATATAATTTACTTTAAAACGATATTTCATTACGATTTTGAAATAAAGTTTTTTTGTGATACCTGGCTTAAACGGAAAACGGAAACACCTTCAATGGACAACGTCTATTTACATATCAAAAACGTCACCAGCTAATACAACTTTGGCCTATTTTTTTATATTTATATATAGATCTAGATTGAGGTTTTACATTATTAACCTAGGACTGAAGAACTAACTAAATCTAGAGAAAACCGGAATCCTGGTAAGCCTCGGGTGGGTCGCGTCATGTCTTATGAAATGTCTTATTAGGCTATAGATCTAATACTGTAATAGTATTTAAAGTTTAGTTTTTTTCTAAGTTTGTCATTATTACTAAATTAGTCCAGTAAGTGAGTAAGTAGATCTATATTTTTGTTGTCTTGCCAGTTTGGTATTCAATTTTTTCCTGTCACTTGATCTAGACTAGTTCTGACTAGTATAATAGATCTAAGAATCTAACTTCTAAAAAGTATAGACAGTATACTGAGGACTGAGTATTATTGTTCTGTTGTCACAGATTAATAAACTACTGTAGACTTTACAATTTAACAATAAATAATATAACGAGACTTGTCTTCTTCAAGGTAGACATATAGTATTATAGAGAACTCCTTTATTTCCGCTCTATCTTTTACGTTCACTCAATAACATAAACAATAAACAATGACGTAATATATTTTATATTAGCACATCCTTCCTTTTAAAGTTCTTAATAGAGCCTACTGATATCTAGAAGGAATCTTAACAACTCGGCCACTTCTGGTTGTTTTGACTGGCACGACAAGTTCTCTAGACGTTGGTCTATAACTGTCTGTTTCGGTTGTTCTAACAGTTTGTTGTTCATTGTCTTCGTCAGTATCATAGTACCCAGAGATGTCTTCATCAAAACTCTTGTTTAAAAACCGTTGGTTTCTTCTGTAGGTTTTTCCATCATTGGTCTTTATGATATAAGATCTGGGTGATGGATGTTTCTTAATGACGACAGCTTTCTGCCATGTTTGTCCTAGACGCACTCTCACCTTCTCTCCGACAGAATAATCTTTAGGCAGTCTTGCTTTTGCATCGTATTTTACTTTGCTTTTCATCTGTCGTTCGTTGAGTAATTTCTCTGCATTTTCAGCTATCGATGGTTCAAATAGTTTGGGATCAGTTGGAATTATGTCCCTGAGTCTTCTACTCATCAGCAGTTGTGATGGTGAATACGGCAGTCCACTTATTGGAGTATTTCTATACTCTAGCATAGCGAGATATGGATCTTTCCCACTTTTGTATGCTTTGTTGAATATCTGCTTTACGATACCAACATACACCTCACTTTGACCATTTGATTGAGGGTACCTGGGACTTGATGTAGTTATCTTGAAATTCCATTCAGAAGCAAACTCTCTATATTGATAACTGTTGAATGGCATATTGTCGCTCACTATTTCCTCTGGTATGCCATGTCTAGCAAAAATACCTTTCATTGCCCTGATAACACATTCTGCTGTTTTGTTCTCCAGTCGTTTTATTTCAGGGTATTTTGAGAAATAGTCCACAACTAGCAAATAATCATTGTTTCGCCATTCAAACAAATCTGTCGCAACCTTTTTCCATGGTCTGTCTGGTACAGCATGAGGTAGCAATTTTTTCTTCACATTGTTTCTTTTGAATAGTTTAACATCAGCTTCAGTTTTGCGACGAATTTCTTTTATCTTCTGATTACTTCCTGGAAACTTTCCTGTTGCGCCATAATTTTTTTTAATCATGTCCTCATCTGGTCTCGATTTCTCTTGAGCACGTAATAGTTTATCATCTTCATGCAATTGAGAACCTGACTTTGGTCTATTAGTTGTTGTTAGTTGATTTCTCGGCATCAACTCTCGTGGAACTTCATTTTGTCGCTTGACATCATGTACTTCGACGTTTTTCTTTGCTTCGATTAGTCTTAAAGCAATAGATGTCTTCATACCAAGAACTGGGTTTATTTCTTTCTTGATCACATACAGATCATCTTTGACTTCCACATCGTCGACTTTAAATGTGACCGATGCAACTCCCTTCAGTTCTAGTGCTTCATCCCCTAATGCTCGTAGGGTAGTATCTGACTGTTTTAACTGACTTTCAGTTTCTAAAGTGTTCCACGTTGACTCTGATATCACATTGGCTTGTGCTGCTGTGTCAATCTTCATTTTGACTATCTTTCCCATAATATTGACATCAACCATCCAAACTCTGACATTGTTGTCAGTTCTAATTGCCTCAAACCATAACTCATTTGCTTGGCTTGCTTGACTTTCATCTTCCAGTAAATCAACAGCCTTGGAATATTTCGACCGACATTTTGTAGCGAAATGATTTTTCTTTTTACATTTTCGGCATGTCTGTCCGAATGCTGGGCAATTGTGTTTTCCATGCGATCTACCACAAGATCTGCAATCTTTTATGGTACGTGTTCCATGGTTCCTTGCCATACTCTCGTGTGAGTTTTTAACTGGCTTTCTTTCTTCTGTCCTCTTTACTTTATTAGCAGCATCTATTTGTAGTCCTTTCATATCCACTTTCATATCCATCATTTGGTTCTGTGTATGCTCGTCAGCACGAATGATGCTTGCTGCTTTTTCTAAAGTTAAGTCTACGTCTCTCAGAAGTCTCTCTCTCACTCGATCCGACTGTATGCCACATACTAATCGATCTCTGATGAGTTCCTCACGAAGGTTGTCAAACTTACATTCTTTAGCCAAATTCTTTAAATCTGTATAGTACTGTTCAAACGTTTCACCGTCCTTCTGACTTCTTGTGAAGAATTTAAATCTGTCATAAACAGTGTTGGACTTAGGCATAAAATGATTCTGAAACCTTTCAATGAGTTTGTCTACAGTCTCATCTTCACATACTTGAAAAGTATTGTAGATGTCTCGAGCGGGTTCACCGATCAGGTGTAGCAGTAAAGCTTTCTTCACTGGTTCAGGCTTCGTATCCTTTTCAGTGGCGACCATAAATAGTTCAAAACTTTGTCTCCATTTTTTCCATCTTTCAGACAGATTGCCGTCTAGTGACAACGGTTTAGGAGGATCGAATAATTCCATTATTCGTAGAGCATATAGATTCTAGATTCTATGTCTAGATGTCTAGATCTAAAACAATTATGTTCTGTTGTCACAGATTAATAAATTACTGTAGACTTTACAATTTAACAATAAATAATATAACGAGACTTGTCTTCTTCAAGGTAGACATATAGAGAACTCCTTTATTTCCGCTCTATCTTTTACGTTCACTCAATAACATAAACAATAAACAATGACGTAATATATTTTATATTAGCACAATTATAGTATAAGTATAGTCATGTACTAGAAGATCTATATTATAGTATCAGTATGTCTGTTGTTTTTTTTTTAGATTTATCAGATAATCAGTGAGTAATGGGTTGTAGATATTCTAAAAGATATGTGTTGGTTACCACTTGACAGGTATAAGTATAGATCAATACAGGGGCGGACTGGCTATATGGGCATTTGGGCAAATGCCCGGTGGGCCGGTACCCAAATGGGCCTTTAGGGCCAAATTGATGCCACTATGTATTAAATTGTTAAAGGTTTTAAAATATTCTCTTTTAAAGGAAAGGGCCTTCTATGTGTCGTGTTTAAAAAGTGTAATCTAATTAATTTTCTGAAATAATGCAATAGCCTACATCCGTAGACAGTGTTTTTCCTGGTACTGTTCCCTGGAGGAAGGTCTTTGCGAATCCCGAAGATCGTATAATATGGCCATAGATATTAAGCTTGCGTTTTTTTCACAGTAGTTAGCAGGTCATCATAGGGTCCGATCGCTGCAGTAACCCTGTCTCTAATCTCTTGGTTTGTGATGCAGTGTTTAAATGTGATGCCTAAGATCCTTCTGTAACATCTCAATTCCATTGAATTCCTCTCTAGCTCTGCAGTCAGCGTCCAAGACTCACAAGCATATAGACATGTAAGGCCTATACTTCCCATCAAAACTATGGATCTTTCTGTATGCATGTGTACCGTTAGCGATGCTCAAACTAAACAGAATGATTTTTTTGAAGGCCTTGAATTGGATCCCCATCATATAATATGCAATTTATGGACCTGATTGTGTAGATGCCCGGGTCGATTTTGACACCCAGTCCGCCCTTGGATCTATATACTATAGATCTCTAGAAATACTATATAGATCTAGATCTATATAGACAGAATATATATAGATCTAGATAGACCAACTTCACCAAGTCCAAGTCACCTGTCAGGACCTAAAAAGATTTATATCTGGAACTATATCTTTTCTATAAATAATGTCTGTTCTGTCTATGTAATAATTATATATTATACTTCTTATATATATAGTATATATATATATTATTATTATTATTATACTAGACTCTAGACTTAACTAGACTAGATCATCTAAATCTAAATTTAAAATCATTTATAATTTGTTACTAGAAAATCTAGATTCTAGTTACTAGATCTAGTAGTAGTATACATAATTATATTTATATAGTATTATAGTTATGATACTATATTAGTATATTTTAAAGCATTTACATCCTCAAGTTCTAAACTGATGGTGACACTGCATGCTAAAGTCAGTAAAGAAGAGTAGAGTACAAGTTACATGTCACTTTATTATTGTAGTCAATAGAGGAGCTAGACTAAGCTAGAGAATATAGATCTATATACTGAGTTGAGTTTTGTCAAATTCTTTGACTATAGTCACTATATTATAAGAACATAGACATAAGTGTAATTCAGAAGTCTGAGTAGTGAGTAATATAGTGCTGTGCTTTTTTTTTTTTATGCTTTCTGTTCTGGATAATGTCTGATTACTTTGATAATGATGTCTATAAATTCTATTTATAGTCTTTTATCTTGAGCTACCATGTATGAACCACTATGTGGCTTGCGCAATCCAATAATACAGCTTAGTAACTATTCTTGCTCAATATCCTTACAAGCCAATACCAGTAATGTAGATCTATATATTTAGTCTTTTAAAACAATTTATTTATACTTTATAGCTTGTAAGTAGTAATGTGAAAGAAAATCTCTATTAATAATTTTTTTTTTTTTTTTTGTGGTTTAATATTAAGTTTATTTTCTTTATTTATTCATGCATGGTTGACTACACAGATTTTTAAAGTTTGAAAATTACAATACATAATGATACTGAATGCTTTCTATGACATTGTATTTTAATTCCCTCGTTTGTACAAATCTTATTTATATAAATAAAACTTACATGGGACAAAAATATTATAAGAGTAAAAGAAAATAAGTAAACTGGTAATTACTTTTTAGAATCTCTAACCAATGTTTACATTTGAATCATTTTAGTTGTCTAGATTTTAGTTTAAAATGTAAAAAGATTTTGTACAATTTCTTTCAGCCCTAAAAAATGGGTAAATCTAGTAGTAGCAGCTCATCCAGTGGCTCATCAGACGATGAATGGCGTCATTTGCCTAAACATGAAAAGAAGTTGAGAAAGAAGTGGAAGAAACATCACAAAAGAGTAATATGAACTTTTTGAACTCATTTTATGTGTAGTTTTGATTGTCTGAGCAAATATTAACGGTTGATGCATGTGTTTGTATATTGCCTGGCCTTGGTGACCTGAGGGGGGGGGGGGGCATTGATGACGACCAGACGGGCTTTGGTAATAAATTGCTGATAGCACAGCTTGTCTGAGTGTTTATATTTGAATTCAGTAATGTGTTATAAACATATACTGTTTTTATAAAGGCACAAAGTTTATGAATACAATGATTTGTTATGAGTTGTTGTAAGTTGCTGACCAATGAGTTTTTTTCTGCATTGAGTGCTGTGTGGATAGTGGGTGAAAACAAGAAAGTATTCTTATGATTACAAAAGTATTACAAAATAAAATCAGTCTAATAGAAGTGCTACATGGGTATATCCTTAATCAGCTAATTCTAGTATGATATTTCTTACAAATTAAAAATTAGATTCATATATATTAGCAATCTATTATTGTCACTTTGGTTATGCACTGATATTATATACACATATTTAACTATTGTTTTGATTTTAGTTTCAAATATTTGGTATCTTTCTTTCAGGGTATGATACCACATGGAGTAATGCCAGTAAGTATTATTGTGTTCTTGACTCAAATAAGGATTGAAACAAACCAGAAATATATCTTGATTACAAAAATTATTTTAGAATTTTTTATTTATTTAGTTTTTA
Source organism: Biomphalaria straminea (assembly GCA_021533235.1). Lineage (NCBI taxonomy): Eukaryota > Metazoa > Mollusca > Gastropoda > Planorbidae > Biomphalaria > Biomphalaria straminea. The sequence goes on from JADKLZ010003886.1 coordinate 34,163,848, forward strand.
TGCAATAATCTCTAGTGTAGATAGTAATTTTTGTCATAATTATATATCATTTTTAAAATAACCTCAGTAATTTTCTGTGAATAATTAAATTTTAAGCACATTTTTATTTAATTGTTAAAATTATAGTTAAATATTTATTTATATATTTCAAACCTACTTACTTACATTTGCTAATCTCAGCCTTGGATGGGTGGACCTGCTTGGTGCCCACCTCGTGGCAAACATGGCAAACACGGGCATGGACATGGCGCATATCCAGCTGGAGGTCATGGTGCCTACCCACCAGGTGGTATGCATGGTGGGTACCCTGCACATGTGCCCCCTGCTGGTGGACATTACCCTCCTGCAGGCCAGTACCCAGGTAATCCTGCCTACCCCCCAGCCCAGCCAGGCTATCCAGGATATGGTGGAGTTCCACCACCAGGCCAGTACCCTGGAGGATATGTACCACCCCCTGCTCAGTACCCTGCTGGGGGAGCACCTTATGGACATGCTGGAGCTCCTTCAGGTCCTTTCCAAGGTAAGATGTTTAAATATTAAGTGGCAGAAATCTTTGAAATATTTATCATCTTCTTTTCTTTCTGAGTATTTAAATGATTAATTTTCTTTAGTGTTGCAATAGGCTCACAAAATAATACAGAATCTAAAATAGAATTGGTTTATATGTTGATTTACAAATGGGATGTGGCATGGCTATCATTTTTTTTTATTATTATCATGTTTCTTTGTTGTTTTTTTTTTTTTTTTTTGCAGTTAAATGTTTTAATTCCCCACCATTGCAAAATACCTTACCTGTTACCTATCCCTTAGTCTGGTGCACCGTTGGGGCACCAAGCAAGACTTGAAGACCATCTTTCTCCATTCCTCTCTATCCTTTGCCCTGTTTAAAATCTCATTCATTGGTAGGCCTGTCCATTCTTTGATGTTGTCTTCCCACCGCTTTCTGCCTCTTCTTCTTTTTCCTGGTACTGTTCCCTGGAGGAAGGTCTTTGCGAGTCCCGAAGATCTTGTTACATTGCAAAATACATTTGTTACAAAAGTTTTAGTGGTTAAGCTGTTTGTTCAATACATATGGACTAACCTTTAAACATAACAGTTGTATTATTTGTATCAATAGAGTTTTTAGTTAAATCTCTTTAGGCATTTTTTTTTTTCATGATTCTTCCAGGTTTTTTTTTTTTTTTTTTTTTTTATTATTATTGTGCAAAAAAAACAAAACTTTTATGTATCTCTAGCACCACCAGGCGGAGGCTATCCTCAAGGAGGCGGTTATCCCCAGGGAGGTGGCTATCCCCCACAGCGTAAGTAAAGATATTTTCAGTGTTGTTCATAATTTTTAAATGAATGCATGTTATTATTGTTATAAGTTAGTTAATTTACATTGATTTAAAAGCTTTTTTCTTTTTCGTGTTTCTCACAGCCTATCGTTAGGTGTTGATCTGAGGGCCATTCGCCAGTGAAAGGCAAAGGGATGTCTGGATGTAAAACATTTACTTCTATGCATTCAACTTTTCAAATTATTTACTGTAGAATTATATATTTTACATCTACCCCATGTTTTATTTTTTAAAAAATTGAATTTTTTTTTTACAAAACAATGTTTCAATTGTATGAGTCCAAATTTTGTATTAAGTTGCTATTTCTTAATATTCTGCTTCTATGTGTAAATGACAATTTTTATTATTATTATTTAATTTTTTTTTCATTTTTCAGAATAAACTGCTTTATGTATTATTGGATGTAACTTTTTTTTTCTCGTTGGTGTCTTGTCTGTTTATGTTTCCATATCAACTTTCACAGTATTTTTGTTTGTTTGTTACCTAAGAAATTATATCTTTTTAAATAAAAGCTTGTGAATTATCAGCCTCAAATGACCTTTTAAAACAACTTTTTGAGACTATTTTTTTTTTATTTACCATACTGTGATATATAAACTAGTGTTATCATCTAAAGCCTTGAACATTTTTGTATGAATGATGTTTCTTTTTATAGGGTAATCTATATTATTGTTATATTTAAATAATAAATCTTATTAAATTAGAATTCTCTTTTTTTTTTTTTTTTCTGGTTTTCAACTTGTTTTAGTCTTTAATAAATACATGTTTTGGAAATAGTATTAGAAAAACATTTTTCATTTCAAAATGTGACTTTACTGCCCAAATGACATGCTGGGAAAAAAAACTAGCTACTTTGAAAAAAAAAATGAACGATTAAAATCTGACTGCTTTTTTCACTCAAAACTTGACCATGACAATTTAATTAATGCTCTCATTGATGTTGTACTGATAGTTTTTCAGAATTTCAGGGATCATGAGTATTTAAATTAAGGGGTGATATCCAAAGACTACATAAGTAATATTTTTTGTTTGGCTAAAGTGTATTGTGCCTTATATAATAATATTTGATTATATGCACTTCTCAAATAAATCAATGCTAGCAACAGAATATGCATAATTTTGTCAGAAAACATAAGGCAAATTTCACACTCCTTACAATGGCAAGAACCATCATAAATAATAAGTTTAGAGAACTTTCCAATAGCATTAAGTACAGGTATTCTAAATGAAATTTAACAACAAATTGTGTCATTTAAAAAAAAGAAAAGAAAATTGATAGTATTAAGATGAAATATGTTTATTTCTTCCACAATCTAAGGTCTCCTAGTACTACTAGTCTATGTTTCATAATACACACCCACACATATTTCACATCACAAGATGGTTTTATTTTTAAGAGGTAAATGATCTGTGACATATATGTGTGCAAACTTAAGCTTATCAATCTTGGAAAACAAAAAGTATAACAGTAAATGGGCTTAAAATTTCAGCCTGATGTTTTACTTAACCTCAATGAAGTGTAAAATATATATATAAAAACATTTTAAAATATGATAAATGTTATCACAATTTGAATATATGCATCCCAATAGTAGGGTTTTACAAATCTGAAATTTTACATGTACTCTAGTTGGCTACATTATGCATGTTAATTTCCTAAACAAATCAAGACAAAACCAGGTATAGTTTCTTTTGATTGAAGAAATTAGAAAAAAAAATACATAAATTAAAAAAAACCCAAGCATTTTTTTGTTTGTTTAAAAGGATCAGGTACCGGTACCATACATAAAAACAAATGATCACAATAATTTGGAAGAAAACAAGTTTACAAAGACTGTTTGTGTGGAAACACAAACGTAAAATCGGCCCCCTAAGTGGTCCACCTAGGCAGGTTTCAATATTTTCAGAAAGAACATCTGAATGAAATTATATCAAAGACAAATAAGAATGCATATAGAAGGTTGACAGATCCTATGTAGTGCACCAGTAATCCTTAGGCATTAGGCCTCTTTTCTTTGCCTCTTTTTGGGTTGGTTACTTAGATAGTAAATACTCACAAGTTCATACAAAAATAAACGTGAAATAAAATTTGATTTATAACATTATTAATTGTCTTAAATTAGGTCTGTTTTATAATGCATACTAATTAGGTTTTTTTCTTTAAAAAACAGCTTGCATAAAAGATTTTAAAAAACTAGATTTTGAGCTTTTAGAAAAAAAAAAAGTAGCCGTTGCATCAGAACTTTGAATGATCTAGATTATTGTGATGTCCGATTTTCATTTTCTCTTCTACTTTCTGAGATCTAAACAGGACAGACAGGACACAAAAAACTAATAGTGTCTTTTCCCCTTTCTGGGGCCGCTAAAAAGGATAGCGAAAAAAAGAGTTGAAACGGTTAAATGCTTAAGTTTTCAAATACATAAAAAAAACAAGCATTTTTTGTTTGTTAAAAAGGATAAGGTACCATACACATAAAAAAAAATGATCACAATAATTTGGAAGAAAAAAATGGTAGCAAAAAAATTTTGAAACAGTTAAATGCTTAAGTTTTCAAAGAGAGAAAAAAAAATTATGGGTAAGTAACCAAAAACAAAGGGGAACCATTGGAATGGTAGTAATTTTGTAAGGAATGAGCTCCTTCAGTTGAAATACCATTTTTGTTTCTCATACAAAATGACAAATGTTCCATTCCTCTTGCTCAATGCTGCAGTTGTTAGTCTGTTGTATCAAATGTGAGTACTTAGCATTGGTATCATAGCAAGCAGCTGGATAGTAACTCAAGAATTAACACTAACCTAAAGCCTCTATCATTATGGAAATTCAGATGAACTATTTATTTCTGCAAATGAACATAATTTTATCCTAGTCGATAGAACCAAAATTTTAATTGTGACTTTTTTCTTCTGCTTTAACTTGGGACCTTACAATGCCTTTGTTATTCTGTTTTGTTAAAGAATTATTTATTATACTGTCACAACTCAAACAATATTAATTTCATAAGAAATGCTAAATGCTTTGGTTAGAAAAAAAAATCTATATAGTAATTAGTCTTTTAAGCCAATGTTTAACAAATTGATATATTAGTAGTAACATGTATAAGAAATGTGTACAGGTAGTTACCATAACAAAAAGTGAAAGTTATAGTAAAATATAATTTTGACAGATTCTGTCCAAATGAGTCACTTGGTGAAGAATAACAGTTCAGACAGCATCACATTTGTCTAAAACATATGAAATGCTAACATTGCATTAGTCTATAGATATGAAATGCTAAC
>JADKLZ010003886.1:34179516-34197932 GCA_021533235.1 Biomphalaria straminea
AACTGGGTAATGGGATTAAGGCTATTTTTAAGTCAGATGGCTCATCAGATTAAAAAGACTATTTAAAGTTGTGGAGGGTGGGAAATGGTGCAATGGATAGTGTTCTTACGCTAGAATAAGAAGAAAATGACTTTATAGTGAAAATTAAATATTTAAACATGTTTTTAGATATATTTTCTTTGATCTGTTCGAACCTTCCAACAACCCGATCGAGCTTACTAACTGGGGAAAAATCCGTTCGAGGAAAAGTATGCTTGGTGATACCTACCCTACACCTCTTTGACCTCGTATTTAATTTTAACTAAGCCTAGTGATACATTAAATCCAAATTATTTTTATAGAAAAAAGGACGAGGAATTCAGAGATACCATCAGTTTTTTCATAGGTCAGACCGTTACGGTGTTATAAAAATCCAAACGTGAAAATTGCTTTATCGGCCTTAATCCTTTCGAGGTTCGCACTTTCCTATAGAGATCGATCTAATTCAATTGTTTGAAAATTGACTTCGATCCTTTAAACTTTTAGTGAGTTTTTCTAGAATGCCGTTTCATAATAATTATTTAAATTAATACATACTTAACTAACATAGAGAATAGAGAGACTCGAGAGAGTCTAGAGTAGATCTAAAACCATAAAAAGATCTAGATTAGATCTAGATATCTAAAGGATACTACGCTAAATCTAAGGTCCTTACTTCTAGAATAGATCTACCAGCCAATCTACCACAACTAGATCTATCTGGTGAAAAACATTACATACGGAAATCAACTTACTCACTGAATCAGTCACTCTCAGTCAGTGTTTATTGATACATTTAATGTTTATCGCTCTTTTCGTTGATAAGTTACAAAAAGTATGCAACAATCACTGACCACTAAAACAACAGTAATGGGTTTGTTTACCGTGTTTTTTTCATTATTCGGATTTTAAAAATAAACAAAGGAGTATTACTATTACACACAATAAGCCATAGCGGAGCTAAAGGGGGGGGGAGGTCGGAGTTCACCCCCCAATGAAATTCCCCCTGCAGTGGGAGGGGTAAAGTGTGTGTGGGGTGGGGGAGGTATATATTGTGTTCTGCTAAGGGGGGTCGGAATTTAGTGACCGATTTTTTGCTTTGATTTTGTTTATTTTTGGGTGATACTAAAATGACTAAATAAACCATCACTAGCCCAGCGCAGCCACGGGGGGGGGGGGGGGGGCAGTTAAATCCCCCTCTTCTATGAAACAAAACAAAAAAAAAAATACAAACGACAATCACTAAATTTCAAGAGCATATAAGGAAGATTTTGATTTTAAACCCCCCTCCGAAATTTACGATAAAACCCCCTCTTCAATAAAAGACTATCCCTACATCAGTCACCAGATTCTATGAGCGTAGCCAAGAGCTGGTTTCGTGTCTAAAACCCCCCCTCCAGCGGGGTTGGCAGCTAAAAACCACCTCTTCAATAAAAAAAAAAAGCAAATTACACAATCAAAATTCTATAGGCGTAGATTCTATAGCCAAAAGGGTTTTGAGTTTAAATCCCCTTTCAGCGGGATTTGAAGATAAAAAAAATACATCTTTGATATAAAAAAAAAGCAAAACGCACTCAAAATGCTATGAGCGTAGCCAAAGGGGTTTGAGGTTGAAAACCTCTCTTCAATATTATCCTAAAACAAAATACAGCCACAACATGCTAGTACAGCGGTTCTCATTAAATTTATGCTCGGCGACCCTATTTCACAATCCACTCTGCCGCAGCCCGCACCCCTACACACACGCCTAAAGCAATAGAATAGACAAAAAACGATATGTTGGATGGTCTTAGGCGACCTCTGGTAAATCGTCAATCTACCCCAAGGGGATCGTGACCCACAGGTTGAGAGCCCCTGTTCTAGAACAGCCTGGTGCAACACTTTCATGGAGATCCTCAGAGCTTGTGGGAAGAGGCTTCAGACATTGCCAGTGACAGATTTTTGTGGAAGTATGTGCAGCTTGCCGCTTAATGGGCCGAACGGCGCGGGAGGATCTATTATAAGTAAGTAAGAATAGTAGATTAGGTTTAGGAAATAAAACTTTTTAATAGCAGGATAAAACACTGACCTGCACTGAGGATACCTCGGACATATTTTGTTTGCTTTTAACACTTTCTCTCCGTAATTATTTACAACATTCAGGTGGAATCAACGTTGGTATCGTCAGTTAGGAGATAAAGAGTTAATAGCCTACCGGAAATAGAGCATGGGGATGGGGGAGCTCACCTTGCTGTCAAAGGCGCGCGCGGGAACAAGTTTTCCACTAACTCCAGGAAGAACCTATTCTAGGGTACGAAAAAAACGTCTTCCGAAAGAATGAAAGGTCGGAATGTAATAAAGATTAATTATGTACACACACACACACACACACACATTATTTATATATATATATATATATATATATATATATATATATATATATTAGCGGGGGGAGAGGAATCCCCTCACCCCCCCCCCACCCCCACCCCCGAAAAATCCTGGCTAAGCCTATGCTATAAGCCTAAATCTTCCGCAGGTAGGAAGGGAAAAGTAGGTGATGAGTAGTGTTCTACCGGGAGTATCTATAGTGGCCGGACAGTCAAGAAAAATTAGGCCAAAATGAATTATTCTTTAGGTCGCATTGATTTTAAATTGAGGCCATGCTAACAGATATGAAGGAATGAAAATAGAAATCTGGTGCCTCTAGATCTAAAACTGGGAGTTTCGGACATATGGAGCTTGAATTCTATGGTTAGGCGATTCGTATACCTTTAAGCCTTATATTGCCTTACTATTAAGCTAAGGCGTCAGCTATTCTTTAGGAAAATATAGGAGTGAAATATTCCCTCCAATAATTTCAACAACTAATTTAAGTTGGAGCTAACAATAGTTATGCCTACATTATATTCCTTTGGATCATAAAGGCTATCGGCCGAGAGAGCGATATTCTTGACGCATGATCAGGAACACATTATGAGACCCAGGAGCCTATAGCTCTATTAATATAATAAGGCTTGTCTTCGCGTCCGAATGTCAGTGAGGAGTGCAGTATTTCCCGCACTCAATGGTAATTAGGATATGTAACAAATTACACTTGCTTGCTTCAGAGCAGACAGCTTGAACAGTAGGCCGATGGAGAACTTCCTATAGGGGCTAGTGAATTCCAAGGAGTTTTCAAATAATTAACTCTTACATTATATATAGGACATACAAAAAAAAAATCCAATTACAAAGAAAAAGGACATTAAATTCATTCACGGGTCATAAGTTAGGCATATATATCAGTAGTAGCCTTAAAATGTGGAAAATTTATAGGAAGTGCAAATGAAAAAAAGGAAGTGGGTCTATATTATACCCTGCAATAAAAATATACATATAATATATTAATTATAATTATAGCCTGGGAAGAAATCGTTAAACAGACGTGCGGGCATATATTTGATTTGACCTACATGTATAATTAATATATATTTGTAATGTTCATGCAGTTATATTTTTATAGGCATATTAAAACATTAATAGGAAATGAATAAAATTTCGGTTACGGTATAAGTATCTGTTTTGACAAAGCAAAGCATAATAGTCAAAGTCACGTGAAATTTATAACACACATACACGCTAACAGTCACACACCACACCTGTCACAAACGCGTGGGCCGTGTATAGGTCAAACGGCAATGGCGAGTGTTATCTTTCAAGTCACGAGGGTAAAAAAAAAAAAGGGGGGGGGCGATAGCTTGTGGGCCTATAGTATTATTATATGTATATAATATATTTATATGTATGTATGTATGTGACAGTGTGTGTGTGTGTGAGAGAGAGAGATTGTGTGTGTGTGTTTTGAATGTATGTGTGTATTTTTAGATGTCATTTAGATCTAGCCTAGAGTCTAGACTAGAGTAGAGGGTCTACATTCTACATATCCAAATCTAGATCTAGATAGACCTGTAGTTCACATTCGGTTATGAATAATAAAGATTATTATTATAAAGGCTTAATTAGCACTGCATCCAAGATATAAATTATACGTAATCCTAGTAATGTAGATCAACATGTAAGTTGTAATTTCCTTTTAGTTATTAGATCTAGATCTATATAGATCTAAATCAGGCAATTACTGTTACGTTAAAATAGCAAATTTCTAGGAATCTAGGTCGTCAGATCTCCACCAATGACGAACATTATACTGTTCCTTCTGAAAAGAATGTCAGCCAATAGAAATTACGCTTACTCCCACAACATTGTGAATCATGTGATGGCGATCGAAACAGTTGACTGGTATTGACTACTATGGCCTTATTTCAGCGAATATTCCCATCTAAGAAAAATTCAAGAAATCAAAATAATTCTAGGGGCAATGAGGGTATACAGTAAGTCATACTCATACATGTTTTAAATTTATTATCAAATAATGTTTTCTGTAGGCCATGTTCCATGCTCGTTTTGCTCTACTCCGACTCTAGCTAGACCTTTATAATGTATCATTGTATGGGGAAAAAAAAGGGGGGTACTCAAATCTCAGGGCAGGCACATTTGTTTCTCTAATCACATGATGATGAATGACGGTCATGTGCTCGATGTAAACAAAGCGACAGTGCGTATACATCTGAAATATATATACCATTCTGATAAATGATATTAATGGTGTTTTACCACGCTAGTATTGCTTCTAGATCTACTGAGTGTTTTATTTTCGTTTTTTTTTTTTTGCCTTTTCGCCTTTGGTAGTTTAAAGTAGTTAAAATCAAAAATAAAGGATTTGATTAAAGTGTACCAGAATTACTTGAATTAGAATTTCAATTTAGATCTACATTCTAGATTTCTAGTAGTACTAAGTAAGTAGTAGGTCCTAGGTCTATAAGACTATAAAAATATAAGTCTATACCAGTATACTGTCTATTAATATTATTAGTATAGAATTAGATATAGGTAGTCTATTCTATACTTATAGTATCACTTAGACTTATACTGAGCCGCTGAGTAATACTCTGCTTCTGAATATACTAGATTCTAGATCTAATACTCATACTATGGAGTCATACTGTTAGTTAGGCCTATACACTCGACTGTGACTATACACACTGTATAAAGTGTATTACTGTACAAAGTGTACATACTGTTAGTTACTGTGTAACATAGTCTCATACACATCACATAGTCATAGATACTCTAGTTCTAACTAGAAGTTCTAGATTTAGCTATTCTAGCTACAACATTCTAGATTTACTAGCGTCCTTTAGTCTTTTTAGATCAATGAATATATATTATAATATAGATCTGCATCTGGTCATATCTAAGTCTAAATAACATATTTTATATGACATGTTATAATTACTGCTAGATGCAAGTCTGCATTTTTAGACTAAGTCCTAAGTAATTTTGATCAATTTTAGGAGAAAAGGGCCACAGTGTGATTAAAGTTTATGTAATTTCTAGAAATCTTGTACAAACTTTTCCAAATAATGAAGGCCATAATCTAAGCACTATAAAGCAGTAGGCTGTAGTTAATTAAATTATAACAATGTTTGTGGATATAAATGTTTTATTCAAACATGGAGCTCCAGTTAACAAGGGACTTAATAACAGGTAATATTATATTGTGTAATAAACAGGTTTTTATTTGTTTAATTATTTAGCTATTAATGTTAAGTTTACCTGTTTCTGTGGCATTTAGTTGATCAGGGTGTTTAACTAGTTCAATGACCAGCTGCCATTATTTTCACTGTCTTATTTTTATGCCATTTACCCATGTGGAGCTAGGTGATCTGTGGGGGCTTGAGTCTTTTTTTTTTTTCATTCTGTGTTAACAAAGTCTTGGAGCCTCCCTTGGGAACAAGCTGAAACATAAGAACCAGCAGTCAAACGCATAACCACTCAATGAAGAAAACATTAAAATGGAAAATGTTATTGTATTGAATAATGTCACCTGTTTATATAGTTTGATATAATCTATATCAATATTATTTACAGTCTTACCGTCTTTCATTTTCTTGCCTCTCTTACTTCTCACACTTTATCTGTTACATAGGTCTTGATACATATATATTCTTACCAGTAATACTTATTCATGTTTGCAATACAGAAACTGATTTGTTTCACACATTTATCTAATTCCATCACTACTGGTATAGTCCATATTCTGTGGTATAGTCCATATTCTGTATGAATGAAATAAAAATGTGTCCTCTGCTGCATACAATGTTAAAATCCCTTGCTTTGCACTGAAAATTATTTTTATACATTTCCAACTGTTATTATTAGTTATGGTACCTGTACCTACAAATCTAAAGATAACCCAAGCTAAGGAGCTTAGAGCTACAACTGTTTAATTGATAACTTGTTTTCACCTAATGAATGTGTGTGTGTGTGTTATTGATCACATGCTTATCAAACTGTCATATGATTATCTTGTGCCTATTACAAACATGATACACTGTATGTTCTTTAACATTTGATACCTCTTTTGGTGACTTAATTTTATATAGAATGATAGGAATGAACTATTTTGTAGAAAGTGAAAGTAAACTTGATTTATGAAGCAAAGCAGAAAACAAATTTCTTGTATGCATGTGGTCGCACTGAATCTAATTAAATGAAAGAGAAAATGATTTGTTATTTCATGGATAAAACAGATACACACAATGTAATCAGTAACAGGTAGGATTGACATTTGATCATTGTTACATCTTATTATGTACTGAGACTCTTTTGCGATACACCAACATCAAAACTAAAAAATCATAGTTTATAAATACTTTAATCTTCATTAACATTGAATACAATAGTTTGTCTATATTCCTTCATTTTAGTTCTTCTCTCCTTTCAACACACATTTGCACCATTTTACATTTACACTACGATGCACACATAACAATCATGTGTTCATGTTACTATGAGAATCATATTCAGCTGATCTGATATAAACAATTTTAAATAAAATTAAAGAATTTGACCAAATGTTTTTTTTATCTAATATACAATTTTGTACTTGTATGTTGTTTTTTTTTTTAGAAAAACTGTCCCTCCTAAATTGGACAAGTCCAAGATTAGACTTGTCATATATGCAGATTCTGAAAGGGGAAGAATTCCTTACTTTGACTCTGATGCAATTACACTAGTGGATGAAAACACTACAAAGGTTAGCATTTAGAATCGTAGTGCTAGCCATTGATATTTACTTAGAAGAAGAAATAAAACACATAGCTGTGGCTTGATACTTCATATTTGTAAATAGCTTCTAAAATTAGCTTTTTCTGCTGAAACATTTTATTAAAGGCATTTTTGGTTTGTTGCTTGATATTGTTAATTAGGATTGCTAACGGTGGTCTAAGTGGTGTAGCCTTTTCACCATCATATTTTGTTTCTGTAGTTGTGGTGTATTTTTTCAATGCACATATTTTCTGGGTAAAGTAACTCAATAAAGAAGCTTTTTTGCTTTCGATTGAAACATGTATTGCAGACTTTTGGTCAATCAGCCTATTTATTGTAAAATAATGTACAATTGCAAGTTATAATTCATAATATCATTATTTGAATATCATGTTGGTCCATTAGTATATATATATTTTTTTGTGCAGCAAAATGTTATCAAGTCTGCACCAAAGACTGTTCGTGCCAAAGGACTTAATTATTGTGGACAAAAAGATGCACTTGTACCACAGCAAAAACAGCCACCAAAATATCATGTGAGTTTTTTTTTTTTTTTTTTTTTTTTTTTTTTTTTTTTTTTACTATTGAATACAAAATGTACATTTAAGTAAAAGCAGTATTTAAAATTTGACTTCTGGATAATAATAATAGATATAAATTATAAGTGCTAAATCAATTACTTACACAGAGAATATTTATTATTGAAATAATAGATCTAATCAGTATCTAAAACAGCATTGAATTGAAAAATAAAATATGAAAATATTTTGTTTTGTTTGTCTAAATGTGAAAAAACAAAAATAAACTTTTTTTTATACTGTTGTGCGGAAATTTCTGACATAAATTGTGCTATGAGACAACACATTTTATTAAAATTTCTAAATTTTATTTTTAACTGAAAAAAATATTTTCTTAAAATTTATTATTAAAGCCCAGAGTTCTTTGAAACAGGGGAACTAATCCATTTTGCAGAATTATTAAAAACAAAAATATTTTTTGTTTAGTGTACTTATTAGATAGATGAAGATCTCATTGAAGACAATTTAATTTTCGAGTCAGCTCCTCAAGCAGAAGAAGAAAATCTCCTCATGTATACTATCAATGAGCACATGAAACCTCTTTGGGAAAAAAATTGATGAGAAATAAATAATTTTTTTATTATTTTGTGACGTCACACAGAGAGGGGGTCTGAGAATTTGTGACAAGGGAGGGGGTGTAAAAAAAAAAAGGCTATTTTTTTGTGTGACGTTATTTACGAACGACCCTTTATGTGCACTTTGGGGCTAAGGTATAGTCTTGGTTTAAACATTGTCATTCATGTCAAGATAGCTTATATTATCTTGGAATGGAGTCGGTCACAATTATTCTGTGCAGTCTCACTTATGTTTTATGGGGTATATCAAGCACTGAAGTTAATCTGCACTTGAAGCATGGGAAGAAAAAAAAACTAATTGTTTTGTGCATATGTCTTTTAGTTCAGCAGGCTGGGAAGTGATGTTAAAGTCTTGGAAGAGATGATGTTTGGCACAGCTGCTATGGCTTTCAAAGGTTCCACTCTGAAGGTACATTTGCTGAGGTGAGTTATATTTTCTGTATAGAGGTTAAGGCTCTATGTAAGTGCTTATTTGAATTGTATTGGTCAAAGTATGCACCTGAAGAAGATGTGAAATATTGGGACACAAATTTAAATGCACTGAACTAGATGTGTAATAGTGAGGGCATCTGGGTTTTTCTTCTCCTAGATCTCTATTAAATTCTGTCCACCTTAGAGAATGCAATTGGAAAGACGTCTGTTATTTTGCCTCCTAGATCTCTGTATTAAATTCTGTTTATATAATTCTGTCCAGCATTGAACATTAATTGAAAAGACGATTTTTGATAATGGAACTTAACCTTTCAATATTAACCATTTTACATCACCATCTTGTTTTGTATTAGCATTAATCCACAGGCCATTCTTGAGTAAAATAAAGAAATGAAAATGAAACTATTTCAGTAATTTATCCATTGGCATCACACATGCAATAAAATTAGGTAATAATTAGATAATATATGTGTGTTTTCTTTCACTAAAACTTACATGTTGTCTATGAAAGAGCAAATAAAGAGAAAATAATTATTTTAAAAATGTTCTCTAATATGGCTGAAGTTGTTAGTGTGTGTGTGGGTGTACTAATTCCCCCTGGTCAATTTATTTTATTTCATGTCAAGTTGTGACCATGACAAGAATATTCTGTTCTTAGAATCTTTCCAAAAACTTTCAGTGTTTTACATTAAAAAAAATATGAAAAAAAATTTACATTCTATTAATTCAGATTTCATGCCTTTCAATAAATGTGCACATTATTTTTAGATGTATAGTAAAGATTCCCTTTTAAACATTCTGAGTCTTAAAAATCCCCCCCCCCCTTTTTTTTTATCAATAGAAGAAGATTAGTACACTTTTTTTGTGCAGCCTATGCTATATAAAGGTCAATTTAATTCTTCTAAGTCCTCCACCTCTGTTTCCCTAACAATAGTCAAGTATCCATTAGAGATGGGTGCATTTAAAGTTATTCAATCTTAGGTAAAAATATTGGTCTTTAGTAGGATTGAACCATGGACTTTCAGCTGTATGGCCAAAGGTACTACTTATGGTCACTATATCGCTATAATAATTGTATACTAGATCTATATTTAAAGAACAATTTTACCATTTTGAAAGTTATTGAAAGGATTAAGGTGTTTTAGGGTTTTTTACATATTTATTTGTGCATTTGTAATCTTTTTCCCTTACAGATGTCCTCCAAAGCTGATGATTTCAAAAGTGTTTATACCTGAAAAACCTTGTAGAGATAGTTTTGGGTAAATTTACAAAAAATAGTACATATTATTACCAGTAATTTAATTCTAAAATAATCTGCCTAGCTATCTTGCAGCTGTTTGAATTATGTTTAATTTTGCAACTACTTTAAATGTTTCATGCTTTCAATCCTTAGAGATGTTGAATCAGAAAGTAGCAGTTTACCTGGATCATCAGCTGATCATTCATCAGAAGAGTTTTTTTACAGCATTAATCCCAAAGAAAAACACAGTAAATATTCATGAAATCCTTAAATTTATGTAAATGCTAAGTTAACTTAGCTTGATATTTTATGCTAACCCAAACAAATGTAGTTATTTAAGTCTAATCTCTTGATAGCAAACATAATTTTACTTAGCAAGTTTATAGAGTTTTAATTTGTTTTTTAAAGTTTTTGTTTAACTAAATTAAGTATATTTTATATATTTGTGCCCCAATAAAACTGTCCAGACAGTTAAAACATGAGCTGTATTTTAAGTATGGTTCTGCTTATTTTTATTTAACTTGACACATTATCTCTTTAGTTCAAGACATGATCATGAAGTTTGATAACTTACTGTCATTGTTTACTTAATGTTAATGTTAAATGTCTTTTTTTTTTCATAGCAAAAAGCATTCCAGTTGATGTTCCTACCAAAGAAATCTCAGACAACAGCACAGATGATGATAGCGGCCGGGCATCATGTAAGTCATATCTTTGGACCATTATCTACAATTGAGACAGAATCTTTGAAAAAAAAACAGTGTTATAGTGCTTATTGAATTTAAAAATGTACTAAAACTTTTATAGCACAAAAAAAACTTGTGTTTTTGTGTAACTACAACTACACCAGCTTAATCTTCTCTTACTTTCCTTATGACTGTTTTGTCTCCTATGTGTATGAATATGTATAGGACGTAATTATCTTCTTTGAATGAATGTCTTTAATTTAGACGAAATTAAAAAAAAAATTTATAAGAAGGATATGATTGATTTTTTTGTTTCAGTTACATCCAGTGGAAGCATGAGAGCATCTTTTCCATCACCAGGAAACAACAGTATTAGTAGTTATAATAGTCTTCATCGACGCTGGATGAGGGCACAGACAACCATGCTAGATAGTTTCCATAGAAAGCAAATCCAGGAAGCTAATAATTTTGTAGAGGTATCATTGCAATTTTTTTCTTTTTGATTAGTTGTATTTTTGAGGTGTCAGAAAGTTTCAGAATTTTTTTTTTTTTTTATTTCGGTCAGAACCTTTGGATTCTAATGCCTGATAATTTTGATTTGATCTCAATAGTCTAATATACATGTATTCTTCCAAAACTGTTATAAAAAGTTGTTAGCAGTGATGATATATAATATTTTTTTTTTTTCATAGGGAGCTGTCAGGCGGCCAAATAAATGTAAACTGGCTATAGGAATCTTATTTGGCAGTTATGATGAGAAAGATGAAGAAAATCACAAGTAAGCTCTATGATGCAGAAAGTTATAGCTTCAACATATATATTTTGTTTCCTATTGGTTTTACAAATAATCCTCTCTTTCCTTGTGTGTTTGTCTATACAGCTTGTTCCAGAGTTTTTTCTTTTCCCACTTTGCCTTGATTGAGAGTCATGTGGAAAAACTACGCTCCATAGTGGAGAAAGCTTATTTCAATAAACGCAATTTTCTGCCCTCCATTGTGGAGGTAAGAAGTTAATAACTTTTAGTGTTAGTATCTAGATTACAAGATATTTAAGCCGTGTACATACTTAAAATGACTCTTAGGTTTAAACAATTTATAATTAAAATTAGTTAATTATTTAGTTGGTCTTATTTTTTAAAATTCTTATTTACATTTTTTTTCATGGGTGGAAATTAAAATGTAAAAAGTTGGAAGCACAAGTGTGCAACATGCATGGTGTAAACGTGTGTTGAATAGAAAAAATGCAGGAGAGGAATGATTTATTTTAAGTGAAAATTTGTGCACAATCAGATCCAATACCGATACTTGAGCTAAAATTTTTGCACAATCGGATCCAATTCTCATCAGAAATTTGTGCAAAATCAGATCCAATTCTCAAGCTAAAATTTTTGCACAATTAGATTTAATTCAATCTGATCTAATTTCAAGTTTAAATTTTTGCTTATATAATAATATGGCTGCTTATCTGAGTTGATAGAGCATCATGTTTATAATGCGACCTTCATCCCTAAAAAAGCCTTTTTTTCTTATTGTCTCTTTTCAATGACAACTAAAATATAAATGTTAAGTATATTGTTTAAACATAAGTTGAAATTAATTTTTATTATTATTTTTAAAATATATATATTTTTATATTACTTGTCTATTTTTCAGGCTTTGGATAGTTTTCGAGATGCTTTGTATGATCTCTACATGGCACCTCGTCTTCAGGAGCCAGTATGGCTGACCTTGATGCCTTCTACTACTTACAAAACCAAACTGTGTGAAAAATTCATGAAAGTATTTGTCAACCTGGTGGTGAAATATGACAATAAAAATTGCAAGTTGTAAGTTGTTGTTTTTTTTTGTTTTTTTATTCAATTAAATAGTCCTGTTTGTGTTATCACCTATTGTTAATGCTCAACTGTTCGCTCTGTTAATGTTAAACATTTTTTCCAATTTAGATTAAAGAGCTTAATGTGCCAATACATTTTTTCCCCAGTTTTATGAGCACACTTTTATCAGCTGTCTTGACCCAGCATTTGGCCTGGGTAGCCACTGTTACTCCTGCTGACTGCCTCCCATCCAACACTTATCTAGACAAGCATACTGCTAAATGGGTACATTCATTTCAGATACTTTAATATTCAGCTATGGATTTTTTATTTCTTTATTTTAGTTGGATAAAGGTTCATCTGTAGATAAATGTTAGAAGCTTACACACTTTGATACATAATATCTTTAACAAAAACTAATGCAAATAATGATTTGCAATGAAGCATTTATAAGAATTGATTTAATGTCTTTCTGCTAATTGAAACAGCTCTTTTGACTAGTAAGAAGAATTCAGTCATGTACTCTTCCTGCTTTTTTTTTAAAAAGTAATTTTGGAGAATAATTGATAGCATTTTTGTAGCACTTAGTTAAGTCATGCCCATTTAGTTAGGTTTTTGTCACTTTGTTTTATTAAATGAAAAAAATCTAAATAATCATGAATTTAAAATAATGAAAATGAACTTAATTACGTCAATTTAAAATGTTTAAACAAATTACTTAGATATTTTTTAAAATTTATATTGCTTTTATGGCTAGCATGTAATTGATGCAGCTAGGCTTAATTTATTAACATAAGTTTTAAAGAGTCTAAATTCTGTTAGTTTACTACTGGTTTTTTAAAGCTTTTTAGAGTTAGGTACACAAAAAAATAACAATTTTTGTTAACTATAAACCAAATTATTTTCAAAGCTGCTAATAATGCACTACTACAGTTTGACTCACAGACCTATATGTCTAGCAGAGTCTAGCTTAAATTAACAAAGGTTAAACTAAATATTTTAGCAACAGAATTTTCATGTATAAATTGGTCGCACTATGATATTTTTATATTTAAAAAAAAATTTTTTTTTGTTTGCTTTGTTCTCCAGGTTGATACATTAGCAAAAACGCATCCTTATAATCCTTTGTGGGCTCAGTTAGGGTAAGTAATAAGTCAACATTGGCCTATGATTAGAAATTGAGATAGAAATATTTTATTTCCAAGAAATTCATATAGATATACTTTATATTAAATAGTAACATAACTTTGTCCAAGAAATTCATCCTTTTCCTTCTGTGCATCACAGCAAGTTTCCTAGTTGGTAACTTGGTAGTTAAATAATTAGCATGTAACAACAACAACAAAAAAAAAATTTAAAATAATAAAGAAGGCAAAAAAAAAAAAAAAAACATTTATTTATTTATTTATTTTTTATTTTTTTTTGTCATCTAATTTTTCAAAACATGAAACTAGCTATAGCATGATTCGTGAAATACAGTGCAATCAACAGAAAATCATGTGTCTTTTAGTTTCAGAATGCCATTATTATGCAAGGTTAATGCCCTGCTGTCTTATGCTTTCAAATCTATTAGTTTCATTATTATTATAAGTTCTATGTCCCTTCCATCTTAAAGCTTTTTGATATAGTCTTTTAAATCTAAATCTCTTTCATTTATATCTAACTTTTGGTCCGTTTCTGCTATAGGAAAAGCCACATCACTTTTATTATCAGTGTATTTAAATTAGAGATATCCAAACCCTACAAATTTGAATGTAATCATTTCCATTTGTATCTGAACAATCTTTATGTTGACAACAAAATTACAGGAAATTAAGAAAATGTAAACAAATTGTAATAATAATCATCTGATATGACTGTAAACAAAATGTTTTATTAATTAATTATGATTCTTATATAAGCCCAAAAGAAAAAACAAAACTAAATATTTCAACAAATAAAAAAGTAAAGTCATCTGCATGCAACTGTTAGAGGCCATCAATGGTCAAGGGAAGGGGTACTATAAATTGTAAACATTTATACATGATATATTAGCAAAATTAAATGTGCATGGATTCTATAATTTTTTAAATGCTTCTTTATACAAAGCTTAAATAATTTCAACTTTTCTGTTATCAATCACATACAGAAGAAAAAAAAGGAAAATTTCCTATATTTGCCACATCTAACATATTCACTATATTCTAGATTTGATATAAACAGTTTTCTTTTCTTTTACAGAGATCTGTTTGGTGCCATAGGCTTCCCACTCAAAATTTCTAGAACTGTTGTGGTCGGTAAAAAAGCGGATGTTGTTAAGGACTTCCTTTACATTTTGAGTTACTTCATTCGTTGTAGTGAGATTCATGAAAATTCTGATCCGCAGTGCTTGGCCAAAATTGTGAACGATAATTATTTTGATGCATCGTTGTCACCCACAGCTAGTGAAAAGACTCTGTATTTGGAAGGTTCACATCTAGATGGCAACATTAGTCCATCTTTTTGCAGACAGACCAGTGCAAATAGCCTTGGTAAAAGTGCTGGTAGGCCAACAGGCATGCTTAACGATGTAATAGTTGAACATAGTGAAAGTGCTTTAGACATGAATGATAGTCCCACTCCCAAAAAACGTCCAGAATGTGGTTTCTCTAAAGTTGACTGGAGCTCGGAAGCTCAACAAGTGGATCAAATTCTGGATTATGAAAGTGATTCTCTCCCTTCTACTCCACTGATCATAGAGCACAGGCATAGCAAAAGTGTAGACATTTTCAAAGCTTATCCAGTGAAGCAAAGTGCTAGTGAAAACCAGCATAAAGCTCAAACTGTCTTGAATAATGATTCAAACAGCTCTGAATTGTATCCAATGGGTATGAGTGAGCTTCATAATTATCATCCCAATTCTATGCCCGCCTGTAGCTTATCATCTGCCAAGCCTCTTGAATCTCCAAAGCTAGAAAGAGTTGCCAATGTTGCAGCAGCTGCCACTCAAAGAAAACTTGACTTTTTTGATAACACAGGACAACACATTATAAGGTCAGAGTCTTTCTCTGAAGGAAAGGTCCGGTCTACTCTGGCCAAGAGGCTAGAAGGTACAGAACTTCAACTGACAATAGACAGTAAAGTCAAAAGCACACTAGGATCTGATGAGCATGCTGAGGAATCCTTTGGAAAGAAATCAGATGCAGACTCTGAAGGCAGGAAAGATGCAGTGGAGCATTGTCCGAGGACTAACTTTTCAAGACAAGCTAGTACAGACCAGAAACCTCCCTCCGGTAGACCTACTTCTTTAGTAAGGTGCAGGTAAGCCCTTGAGGGATTATCACTAATCTGAATGCATTATGTCATAATGAAATAGTTTATACATTAATACATCTGTAGATCTTTGATAATAAAAGGAACTATTAATATATATATAAAAGCTTTAAAAAAAGAACAGTAAATATTTTTTGAGAATTATGAAAGACAATTATAGGGTTACCCTATAGTTATCTTTCTCATAGTCTGTGTGCCAAACTGTTCTAGTTCATATTTAAAGAGAGGAATATGCAGGCTCTTGATCAACCATTCATAACTGAAAACCTCAGGGAATCATGAGCTTGACATATAGAGAATGACTGCAGCCACTTAAAACATTATGAAACACTTAATCCTTTTTTTTTTTTGAGACCCAAGCAATCACAAGTTCATTGGAATTTTACCTTGAAGAGGAAATATAAAGAGCATCTCTCAGCATTTTCTCATTTGATGAAGAATATATTATATAATAATATATTATTTACCAAACATAGAAAAAGATAACTCAGGATTGTAGTGATGAGCTATTTTGAAAGCATGGCCTGGAGGCATCCACCCAGTTAGCCATACCATACACAGTTTCTGCATTAGTGCCTATAAATCAAGTCAAAGGCATAATTTTTAAATATTTTTTTTTTCATTATTGGGAATCAACATATTTTGGCTTTTCAAAAGAGTATAGCCCATAGATGTTATAACATAATGAAGTATCATATTTTGATGAAAATAATTATATTTTATTCAGCTATTGATTGAAAAAGTAAATTTTAAAAAGCTCATAATCAGAAAGTATTTGTTTAGTATTTCTACTTGGTCTTAATATTTGTAATGCATTTTTCCTTTAGATCCTCAACACCCACAGAGTTAAGTAGACGAAGGCATTTGTCCTCCACTAGTAGTATTGACTATGATGCTTTTGATCCTATGATCCATTGTAAAGAAATCAAGTTACCTTTGTAAGTGTGACTATCTTTTTGTAGCCTTTTTTCTGTTCAGCTTTACGAAGTGGAAATGTAGATTGTATGTTTCCAGGTGCAATGCTGGATCAAGTGTAAACATTTTTTTTACAATTCCTCTATTTAGCCTGCAGATTTATCAGGTCAAAAAGCAAGAGTGGAACCTTGACACGGATATTGAAAGCTGCTTTGACAATTTTCTAAGAAATTTGACAGTTGATGTATTTCTTAGTAAAAAGCATTCCTTTTTTTAAATCTATCATTCATTGGCTATTAAAAGCAAAAAAATCGCTTTTACAAAGTTTAATCAATTGTATAAAGGAGGAATTGTCTTTTTTTAAAAAGTATTTTCTATATTGTACTTGATATAGCATAACTTTCTATTGTTTTGTTTTTTTGTTGTTGTTGTTATTTTAGATGTTTTATGTAAGAAAATTATTTCAAAAAGGTATCATGTTAAAAAAAAACAACACACTTATTAAACTTTTTTTTTTTGTCAGTTCACCATCAGATTCTGGTCAGTGGCACATCAAAGCTTTTGATCGTAATTTTGGCCACTCCTTACTGGCTAGCTACACTGACCATTACATGTCAGATTTTGTCCTTCATGGAACATCGGATACAGATTTCATTGGGCGTTTACAAAATGATCTTCAAATGACTGTGAAGGTTGGTTTTTTGAAGTCATGCTTTTTAACTTTCAACTAATATATAATTTCTAAATTTAAAAAAAAAAAAAATTAATATTAATAAAAAAAACTTCTGGCTTTACAGAATTTAATTTTTGGATTACCTTTTTCACAGCACTCAGTCTTAGATGAACCTATTGATGAAGCTGTTTGTGTCATTGCTAATACAGATACTTGGTAAGTTTGAAGAGACAACTTATATTTCCATGTTAAAATCCCTAAGTTTAGATCTCCAACAACAAACAAACAGTACAAACATGAGGTTTAAAATGTATGTACAAGTCTTAAATAATAAATGATGTCATTGTGTAAGTTCAATGGTAGAACATATTAACTAGAGGGGTATTCTTTTCATGTAGTTTGTTTTAATCATTATTAAAATAATACAGGACAGATTACAGAAATCAGCTGTAGGACTAAAAGTCTTGAGCCATGTAAATTGTTTTGTAAATTTTAGATAACATCCATTGTTCTTCTTACTTTATCAGGACTGTCGAAGTGGTGAGCAGTAAAATGTTAAACACTTCCCCTTCTGCATGTACAACCTGGACCTCTTCTCAACTTGTTGCAGATATGATTGAATCTGTTGTGGAGATCTCTAAGCTCAAAATGTCTTCTGAATTTGTATGTTGAAATTTAATATTTCATCTTATTCTTTTGACAAAAATTTAACAATACATTAAATCATCTCTAGTGGTGTAATTTTAAGATAACTATTGTATTTGCTTTTATTTATCTTCCCACTTTTATTGGGAATTTAAGTTACCATATTTTTGTGCATGTAACCCGCAATTTATACAAGTTTTTACAAATGAATGGCATCTGGTGGGGGGGGATATACATGGACAGACATCTGATGAGTAAAAACTTTAAGCACTGGTAGTTTATGTCAAGTCACGCTTTGCAAATGTGGGGTATGTAAGGGTGCGGGTTTTATGTTTTTGTTTTACCCTTTTTCTAATTTGTGCAGAGTATATGCGCTAAAATATTTGTGTTTGTTATATTCACTGTACTTAAAATATTTGTGT
>JADKLZ010003886.1:34203779-34229175 GCA_021533235.1 Biomphalaria straminea
GATATTCACATACAAGGGTTGTCACAATTCTCCATCAACAAACTATTTGACTGTGTCCAAATGAATTACTCATAGAACTCTCAAACACTGTGACATTTTCTGCCTTTTGTCTGGATACTTTACACATCTTTAATATGCAGTGACTTTGTTCACAAGCTCCTTGCATACAGGACAGCATAATTAAAAGATACACCTCTGTCAATAAATTTTATATCTTTTTAATTCTGTATCTATAACACCAACTATTGCATCATCTGCACATACTCCTCGGATTCGGTTTCACTCCTAGCCATGTCCTTGGGCATATGTACAAATCCGACTCTTCAATCTCAATTCTTATTTTCGGCCACCTCACAAGGTCATCTGCTGCTTTTTTAATAACATGTATATCCTGTTCGAGTGTCTACATCTTGAAGTTTGTTGCACACAATTTTATATGCTCTCAGAGTATCAAGTTGATTTGTTTAAAGGTCATTTAAAAGTTAAAATTCTCATGGAAAACAAATACTATCAAGATCGTTTCATATTTTAGCAAAGTCTCTTTATATTTCTGCGTAAGTCTACATCTTCATTGTCTCAAGATTCTGGCTAGGGTGCTTCTAAACAGATTACAACATCACATAGAAACTGGCCTACTTCCGGAAAGTCAATGCGGCTTCAGACAGGGTAGAGGCACGGTTGACATGATCTTTGCAGTCCGCCAGCTCCAAGAGAAATGTAGAGAACAAAACTCAAATCTCTATACTGCTTTCATAGACCTGACTAAAGCTTTTGACAATGTCTGCCGTGAAGGCCTTTGGCAAATCATGTCCAAATTCGGCTGCCCTGACCAATTTATAACAATGGTGCGTCAATTCCATGATAACATGCAAGCAAGAGTTCAAGACAACGGAGACTACTCCAAGCCTTTTCCTGTCTCAAATGGCGTGAAGCAGGGCTGTGTGCTGGCTCCAACACTCTTCAGCTTAATGTTTACCGCCATGCTGAAAGATGCCTTTTGCAGAGAAAGCTTTGGAGTTGACATACGGTATCGCACAGATGCAAGCTTATTTAATGCTCAGAGACTCAAGGCAAGGACCAAGGTAAACTTCGACTGCATCAGAGACCTGCTATTTGCAGATGACTGTGCCCTAAACGCTGCAAACGAAGAAGACCTTCAAAAGAGCCTGTCCCTCTTCGCTAATGCCTGCACAAATTTTGGACTCACCATTAATGTAAAAAAGACAGAAGTGCTGCACCAACCTCCTCCAAATAAAGCTGTTACAGAACCAGACATTCTCATAGATGGCCAGAAACTAGCAAATGTCAAAAAATTTGTCTATCTGGGAAGCACCATATCAGCAAGCGCCAACCTAGATGATGAGGTTGACTTCCGTATTGCTCGTGCCAGTGCTGCCTTCGGCAGACTTCAAGAGCAAGTGTGGCAAAGGAGAGGACTCAGTTTAACCACAAAACTGAAAGTCTACAGTGCTGTAGTTCTTCCGTCACTCCTATATGCATCAGAGTCATGGACCTTGTACTCCCGCCACACCAAAAAGCTAAACTCCTTCCACCTACGCTGTCTAAGGAGTATCCATAAGGTGCGTTGGTCTGACTACATACCAGACACAGAAATCTTAAAGCTGTCCAACATGCACAGTATTAATGCGACAGTAAAAAGGTCCCAACTACGATGGGCGGGTCATGTAGTCCGCATGCCAGAAAATCGCCTTCCCAAGAGACTTCTGTATGGAGAGTTATGTACAGGAAAGCGCTCCCAAGGCGGCCAATACAAGCGCTACAAAGACACCCTCAAGAGCTCTCTCAAGGAGTGCGGTATCGACATTCATGGCTGGGAAGCACTAGCTCAAGATCGCTCTGCATGGCGAGAAGCTGTGAGTCTCGGAGTCTCAAGTTTTGAAGCAAGAAGAGTGGCCAGTGCGATAGAGCGCCGAACCAACAGAAAGCAGAGAGAAAAAGCAGGCCCACCTGCAACTGACAAAACTCACCCATGCCACATATGCGGCCGGCTTTTCAAAGCGAAGATTGGACTATACAGCCATCTTCGAGTCCATAGGAATTGAGAAATGTGCTCATCTTCGAACACGAAGGAGGAGCTATATACATCTTCATTGTCTCAACATATTAGTCTTGACATTAGTGTTTCTTTGTTGGATAACATAGCTTGATTTCCAGGAATAAATTACTTTGTGTGTTGTTCATTCATAGACTCTGTAGTGTAAGCATGAGGTTTAATGATGGTTGTTGAATATCTTGTGCTTGAGGGGATACACATTTATAATTTCACTGCATTTCTTTTGCAAAGGATCCCAGCAATATTTGCTTTCTTAACTTTTTTTTCTGCTCCTCCTTTGTTCTTCTTTTTCTATTCTGATGCATATTACTCTAAATAATTTTTGGTCACTTTGTTACACTGCTCAAGATAATAAATGAGTAATTGCGAAGATTACAAGATCATGAAATAAATCAACCATACTAATAACAATTTGTATGTGACTCACAATCACTATACTATAAGACTGGGAGCATCGTCATTGGCCCCGTTGGCTTTATTATAGATTCATTCAAATATATTCACACCATCACCAATGTCATCTGAACTTTATTCTATAGGTCTATAGTCTATAGTTTATAAGAAATATTGATCTAGAATCTACATTATCTAGACTTGATCTACTCTACGTCTAGGTTTTATGTTGTTTGTTAATTGCTTTATCAGTGTATAAAACTATAATAATAAATTAATAATATTAATAAGGCAGACCCTATATATTTATAATTATAAGTAGACCTTCTATAGCTACTAACTTGGCGTGACTAAACTAGATCTATATAATATAATAATGACTATAACTGTCTAGATGTATAATTATATTTATAACTAATTTTGTTACAAAAAAAAAGCACTGTGAGTGTGAGTGTGACCTGTCAGCACTGAGTGACTGTGACTCTCTGTTGCGTGACTAAACTAGATCTATATAATATAATAATGACTATAACTAGTAGATGTATAATTATATTTATAACTAATTTTGTTACAAAAAAAAAAGCACTGTGAGTGTGACCTGTCGGCACTGAGTGAGTGTGACTGTGACTACTCAGTCTACTGTGAGTGGGACTCACTGTTGCGTTTAGATCTGATCTATAAATTATTAATAATGTAGATAGATCTATAGACTTACCTCGATTTAGAAGTTGTTTTTGATGGGCATGGCTTAGGTAACTGAGGTGGGCAAGGTTTATCCCCCATTATTGTTGCTATCTAGATTTTAGATCAAGATTATTGTAGAAGTGCAGATAGTCTAATTTTTAAAAGCATTCAATACCGTTACTGTCTTTAACAAGTTGCCAGGTAAATCTAAGAGGCAAAAACACTTTTCATCTTAAAAAAAATCAATACCAGAATGTCTAGGATTTTCATTTGTTTGTTACAATAATCTTAGATCTAGAATGACTAAATCTAGATCTACTTGCAATATAATTTTTTTTAACTTTTGAATTTTTTTTTCTTATCTAAATAAGTAAAATAAGAATAAAATGTAAAACCACAAAGTGTATAGGATCTAGAATCTAGACTTTTTTTTATTGTGTGCCAGCTGCCACACAGACAATAATTGGTATTGTGTACATTTGCACACTATAGCGCGTCAGTGTAGCACCGCTGGTGTTTACTTAAGAAATGGAGTTCCTAATATATGTCTTTTTTCTTAAACACTAGTTTTGTTATTTCTATAAACACAAATATTTTACAACTCTTTTCGCTGCTAATCCACCATGCGTTTGACAAATTCATCAAAGACATTTATCTCCATTCTAGATTTGATGGCAAACTTCTAAATATTACTGAGGACCAAAGCTAAAATCAGAACCACCCTTGTAAGAGATAGAATAGATCTATGCTTAGGACTACGCCGAGTATTCGAGGACTATATGCATCGGTAGTGGCACGCTCACAAGAGGAGCTTCCGTCACTCATGTTCCGCTTCTCTCAGGCCTGTAAACAGTAGGCCCTATATATATGGCCTAACCATTAGCACTAAGAAAACAAATGTTATGGGACCACCTGCTACAGCATCACCCTGCGTCCTCGTTGACGACAACAAGCTGTATGCCGTAAATGAATTCTGCTATCTTAAATTGGATCTACAATTCAATATGACATTGACATGTCTGTAGACGAGGAGATAAAAAAAAAACGCACAGGGAATATGCTGCAACGACCTTGTATTTGCTAGACTGAGACCAAAAGTTTGGGAAAACCAGAAGCTCACAAAAGCGACCAAAATGGAGGTCTACAAGGCACGCGTTATGAGCAAGCAGTATCGTGTGTCTTGGACTACTTATGCAAAGCAAGAGAGAAAACTAAACTCTTGCCACTTGCGCTGCCTCCGAAGGAACTTAATTGAAAAATCAAATGGCAAGAGAGATTCGAGTGTGCATATTGAGCGTAAGTATCTCTTTATTTTACAAAATCCTACTACAAGAGGTCTCATATAATATATAGGGTCAGGGGTTTACTGGGGAGTGGGGGTGGCCGCCATTTATATAAGTGTGTGTAGGCCTATATAGGCTATTAATCTACATTATTACATTCCAACCCTTTGTTCTTCTGGAAGACGTTTATTGTAGGCCTACCATACAATAGGTTCTTCCTTGAGTTAGTGGAAAGACTGTAGACACCCCGCCCTTGCTTGTTAGCGCCGTTAGTTCCTCCAGCCGAACACTATTCCCGGTAGGCGCCTGAGTAATGGAGCCCAGCGACTGGTAGAAATGTGTAACCCCTCTAGGCTACACTCATAGAATTTTGTGACTGTATATAGTTTAATTGCTTTAGATTTTATATCGAAAATGGAAGTTTTATCGTCAAAACCATCTGTTAGTGCAGGGGTTATCAACCAGTGGGTCGCGACCTCTTGGGGGTCTATTGACGATTTGCCAGGGGTCGCCAAAGACCATGGAAAAAAATGGATTTTTAAAAAATCTATTCTTCTATTGCTGTGTGTATGTGCAGGGGGGGGGGGCGGCAGAGTGAGGGACTGTAAAAAGGGGTCGCCGAGCTTAAAAGGTTGAGAACCGCTGTGTTAGTGGGTTTAAAACTACAAAATCTCAAAACTCCTTTAGCTAAGCCAATATATTTTGGTGACTATAGTTTGATTTAGAATAATATTGCAGAGAAAGGGGGGGTAACCTCAAAACTCTCTGTAGGGAGGTTTGAAACACAAAACCATCTGGTGGGATTTTAAACTTAGAGCCCTCTGGAGAGGGAGAGTTAAACTAAAAACCCCACGTTGGCTACGCTCATATAATTTTGTGACTATTGTTTGATTTAATTTTATATTGAAGAGTGGTCTTTTAGCTTCAAATCCCACTGGAGGGGGGTTTAAACCCGAAACCCTCAGGAGGAAATTTTAACTTTAAGCCCTCAGATAGGTTTTTTAAAACTCAAAACACCTCTTGGTTACGCACATAGAATTTGGAGACTGTTGTATGGTTTAGCCTTGTATTGAAGGGGGTGTTTTATCGTAATTAAAAATTCGGAGTGGGTTTTAAACTCAAAATCCCCCTTGTCTACGCTCATGGAAATAGGTGATCCGACTGTCATTTGCGTGCTTTTTGTTTCATAGAAGCAGGGTGTTTTAACCTAAAAAAAATTGAAAGGGGATTTTTAATAAAAAAAACAACAAAAAAAAAAACAACGCAAGTGATGGTTTAATATTAAAATTTCACCTAAGATCAACAAACAAAGTAAAGCAAAAAATCAGTCACAAAAATCCATCCCACTGCCTTTGTCTTTCCAGAATGTTTTGAGCTTTGCAAGTGCTGCTATGAACTATTTAATTCTGTCCAATAGTTCAGGCTTAGTTCTTTCGTCTGAAACGATATAGCTCCTAGATATTTAAAAACTACTAACGCTTGTCAGCTTTTCGCCTCCAATACTAATGTCCATTTTAAAGCACTGTTGGCTATATTGGTCATAATGTGTTGCTTTTTTTTTTTTTTTTTTTTTTGCATTGATTTGCATACCATATGCTGCTGTCTATGAGCATCGCCAAATCAGCAGGACCGACCTTAGGTAATTGGAGGCCTTAGGCGAAGTGAATTTTATGGCCCCAAATGACATTTAAAAATAAACAACTAAATAAAAATAATAAAACCACACAATTTAAACATATCTGTATCGACAGCGAAGTAAATCAATATGTATTCGACACGTTCTTTACTGCTTGTTGAAGATGATCATAAAAGCTTTGATCTTTCCAATTGAAGCTGATTCTACATCACTTGAAAATGCATTTTCCGTGATCGTGTTCATGATTTTTTCCCTTCTAATTACTAATTTACTAAAGCAACACACACGTTTGCCTTTTGGTGTACCAGACTCGAAATAACGTCTCGACATTTTCGATAAAATTTTCAATAAAAAGTTATATTTAACCCTGGTAGAAGCCTATAACAAGTACATCTAAACTTTCAGTAATAAACTTTGAGTCATGGTAAAAACTTAGAGCCAATCTAGCAGACATAGGCTAAAATTTTAAGAACTTTGCTATTATTGAGATCTGATCCATGTTTCGCAGTTTTTTTCCTCTAATTTTTTTTTGTAGTCCTATACGAGGCCACCATATGAGCCTATCAGAGGCCTATTTTGCCTATGCATAAGACCCTGCCCTTCCATGGGATATTTTAATTGAACATAAAGTGACATTCATTTAAAATGTTCCGTGGCGTGAGGAAGGGCGAGAGGTCACCGCTTTGGCCGCTGGAGCGCTTGGTATGCCAAAAGAAAACATTACCTAAACTTCATTCTTATTTGAGAGGAACAGAAGCGTTAGTCTGACTTTGCATTTTAATTTAAAGCATAGAGATATTGTAAGTACTTGGTTGAAACGTTCTCGGAACAATTCAATTAACGTTAATGATGTCTTGAAAGTGAAACTTTGAGGTTGCAAAATCACTTCTGTAAAAATACCATTGTCGCTATATTATGCGCAACTTTTATATTTCTTATCGGCGTCTGTTCCTATGCAAATATATATGGATAACGTACCGTGCACCAACGTTTCTCAAACTGTAAGGCATGCACTCACGGAGTGAGGCGTTAGATGGTTTGAGGGGGGGGGGGGGGGGGAAAGCTTTTTTTTTTTTGAAATGGTACAATTTTATATTCATATTGGAATATAACCAAGTAGATTCAAAAGGCACATTATTATGTTAAAATATAAATACAATATTTTAAGTTAGAGGCGTATTTTTATAGTTTCTGTAATCGATTCATGTGCGCCACTGAAGAGCTGCTATGAACCATTTTCTGGTGCTCTCATCAGGGGGAAGTATGATAGAATCCCCTTTTAAATTCAGAACATTCATATTTATTTCATCGCAGCATTTTTTTTTAATTTGCTGTTTTTTCCCCTAGATCTGTATCTCAAAGCAGTTTGAACTAAACGTTATTTGCTTCAATTGGATGATCGAGATGTAGATATCTACTGACTATAAATCTAAGTAAAATAAATATAAATATTAGTACGAAGAAGTGTACGTGCGCATGAAAATAAAATACTTAAAAATTCACGTAAAAAATCTGGCACGTTATTTTATATCTCTGGCCCATAGACTAGACGAGGTGTTCTCTATTTCCTTTTTGTGGCAAGGTCATTTATTACAGTAAATATGTAAGTTATAGAATTAACTTAGGATCTAGATAGATTAAAGTCTAGATTTGATTATAGATCTAGATCTAGTCACATTTCACCTTAGATTAGTGACACTAGTCTCAGTCTTAGGCTAAGACGTGTAAGCTATTGTAACGTTGCTATGTCACAGTATGTCGCCTATGTAAAGTAAATGTAATGTAGTTGATCATCAACTTGATTCAACTTAGTCTTGTCAGTCTTGATGGTGAACGTATTTTGTCGCTTAAAATATTATTTAAAAATGTAAAAAAAAACTTGAATAACAATAACATATAAAAAAATCACAGGAATATTAATTTTTATGTATCTTAAAATGTTGATATAAATTGAAAGCTAAATAATATTTAGAAAGGTTACCAACAAAAAAAATTCAAAGTGACAATGTTAAATGTTGACAAGTTTTATAACACAAAGTGGGACAAAAAAATAAGTAAAATACAAAGTTACAAAGGTAAAGAAGGGGTTAAAAAAGATCTAATTAACTAAAAAATTTATAACTTTTGAACTAAATATCCAATTAACCAATTTTCAAAATTCTTTTTGTGTTGTGTATGCCTCAAAATTATCCATCTAGCTATAGTGGTTTGATTGCATGGCATATAGATTGTACAGGAAGTCCTTATACTTTGAACACCACATAGAATTCACCTGCCTTGAACGGGTCGCTTTTTTTTGTTTATAACTCATTTGTTTTTATGTTTGGAGGTAAAAATAATGTTTCGGGACTGGGCATGTCCAATTTTAGATAAGTTCCAGTATTTTTGTTCCGTTTTTTCAAAGAATATGGAAGTTTTTAAGATTCTTGGTACCCATGTATGTAAAGCTGTTGTTTTAACCTCCCCCGGCAATTCATACCCATGAGCCTATTTGATCTTAGGTTGACGGGCATATCAAAATAAGCTTCCAAACATCTTTAGAAAGACATTCCAATCACATTTATACTGTTAGCTGTTAAATAAAATTTAAAAAGGGGGTGTCCAAACAAATAATAATGAAATCAGCTCATTCTCCGACTTTGAACACATCAAAATCGTAATAAGGAATATTATTGGGATTAATAAATCTATGATTTTTTTCAATGAATAAATATGACCTAGATCGAGATATCAAGAATATATAATTTATGAATGAAAGTAAAAGTGCGGGCTTACAATGAGGTAGTTCTGGATTCCCCCAGAGTCACGTGATAGTTGTGTTTACATCGCGCAGCGTGTTTAGTTACAGTTAGTTTATAGTGGGAATCTGAAGCGTTTAAAGTCAATATTTAGTAGTTTCAATTTATTCATTAGCTCTAAACTATAATTTGTTAATGACAGGAGAATCTAGAG
This sequence comes from Biomphalaria straminea, assembly GCA_021533235.1. Classification (NCBI taxonomy): domain Eukaryota; kingdom Metazoa; phylum Mollusca; class Gastropoda; family Planorbidae; genus Biomphalaria; species Biomphalaria straminea. The sequence goes on from JADKLZ010003886.1 coordinate 34,212,802, forward strand.
ATACATTTTTTAAATAGTTTCAACTAAAAAAAAAGTTAATCCTTTGATAGGAAGTACCGAAGCGTTGGCCTGTAATCTGCCATAGTGAGATCAAGATTTCTTGATCTTCAATGACTAATATACACACACTTACAGATCTTAGCACTCGGGTAACAAATCCTAGAAAAAAAGTAACACTTTCATCCCCCCTTCCTCTCTGTCTAAATGTAAACACGCTTGAGTAGAACACTAAAAGTTGAACAGCATGGCATACCAGTGTGTATTGGTCAGATAGCTCTAGGCCTAGTCTAGTGTGTAGTCAATATGTCGACTAGTTGTTATAAAAGATGAAAAGACGTCCATGTGTTTTTCCTTGTGCGTAATAGGCTTGAGTTGTTTAGCGTACAAATAACACATCTGATAGTCAAGGATAAATCTAGATCTACTCTTACAGTTACACAGGCCAAATGTGTCTTACCCCGCCCTTTCAATGTTAAATTTGGTTTCTTAGTAATAAAATGGATCTAGATCTATTTCGTCGACGCATTTTTGTAAACTTTAATGCTGCAACATTTTGTATATATTGTATCTCAGTAAATTTCTTAAAAATGATAGAACTTTTAATAAACATAATAATACATCATGATCCAACCCAACTTGCCAAATATAATTCTTAATATTATCGATGTGTATATAATGTATCAAGAATTTGAGGAATATGAAATACATAACGTACGTTACAAAATAGCTGAAGTTTATGAAAATAACAGTGTTTTAACTGATTAAAATATATGTGTATGTATGTGTGTTTGTGTAGTTTACACCAAACTTTTTTTTTTTTAAATCTTGCAGAAATCTTTGTAAAAATATCTTTTTCTGTATGTGAATGTATCATCGGCAATGTGTTGACGCTTATCATTACTATAAAGAAAATATCATTGATAATTTAAACCCATCCTTAAACAGTTCTTGGCCCTTTTTAAAACATTCGTCTAGTTATTTGAACATTCAGGAACTTCATTGATGTACTCTGCAAATTTAAAAATGTTTGTGAATGTAAAAGTTTGTAAAAATAGAGGAGCAACAGCATTGGAAATATAGGAATACAAGGGGATTCTCCTCTTGTTTGCCAGCCATCACGTGACTTTGGTTAAAGTAGGTCAGAAATCCAGAACTACCTCATTTTGAAGCCAGAGACCTGCCCATGATTATACCAGATGAGCTGGAGGTGAGGAGAGATAGCCTATACATTAAGCGTGTAGTGTCACAGCCTATCAAAAAGGCAATGGAGGGAGGGGGAGAGTTATGAAAAGAACTATAAGCATCTATGGGAGGGAGGGGATGTTAAGGTGTAACAAAATGACATCCAAATTGTGAAAAGAAGAATTAAGAGGGTCCTTGGTTGGGAATTAAAAGAAATATAGAGAGAAAATATAATGTTTATTAAATTATAATAATTTATAGATCTATTAACTATGTAAATTTATTTCTGTCTGTTTCTACACATAGATTATACAGGTATTTAAATAAATAAACTATAAACAATATATATATATATATATAATATATATATATATAGAGAGAGAGAGAGAGGGAGAGTATGAGGAAATATACTATAAATGCATATTGCAAAAGTGAATCTACTTCTTTTACTACAATCTAAATAATTTTTAAGTAACACAGACATAATTTATTAGCAATTACATAGTGGTGTTCAATGCCGGTGCACACTGTTAAACTGGAGAAGAAAGCCCATAAACTGCGTTCAAAATAGGTGAATGGAGTGACCTACTTTATTTTAAAATAAAATCTTGACTATTGGTAGTAATACAAAGGAACACATCTATTTTTATTGTCCTTTATTTGCAGAATAAGAATCTTGCTTTCAGTTTTTTTGTAAGTTAAACCTTCAGCAAATAAAAAAATATAATAAAAATTTGACCTAGTTCCCGAAATGGGTGTTCAAACTATAAGAACCTACTCTATATATATAAGTTAATATAAGCTAATAAAAAATATTTTATCACTGAATGCCCTTCTATATCATATATGTAGACTTTTTAAGTTTGTACTTATAACTTATTACTATTTAGTATTGAAAGTCTTTAAGTCAAGTAAGTTAGTTAAGTCTAGTGACTCTAGTCTTACTAATTTTTTTAGTCAATTACTGAATTAGTTGAGTAAGAGTTGTGTTTTAAGTTTAGTAGTGTCAGTATTACTCATTACTGAATTGCTCTGCCTCTGTCAACTTGGCTGTCTCAGCTATTTTAGATTATTATTTCTATGATGTTTGTAAATGTTTTAGATGGAAACATCTAACATCACAATTAGATTTATTTATTAGATTTGACATTGTCTTTCTTAACTAGATAACTAGATCTAGATTCAATCTTATCTAATTAAAAGAATTTGAGTCAAATTGTTCATAACAATCTTTACCTGAATTTTTGATCACCCAACAAATGGTTCCTCAGTATTAGTATTTAATATATCTAGTAGATCTACTCTAGTCTAGATTCTAGACTAGGACTAGATTGTCACTAGATCTAGACAATGTGAGTATAGTGCAAAGTTCTATGGTTAAATTCATTTTAATTTATCACTATGCTTAGATTAGTTACAATTAAGCACATAGTACACTTCTTTGACCTAATATTTAATTTTAACTATGTGTAGGGTGGGTATCGTCAAGCATACTATGTGCATGGTGGGTATCGTCAAGCGTACTATGTGTATGGTTGGTATCGTCAAGCGTAATTATCTCCAACACATCCCCCCTTATGTAAGTAAGGTCTTAGAAACCATAGTGTTATGTGTAGATCTAGTTGGCAGCACTCAGTCCTCTAACAGGCTCAGTTCAATTGATGTAACTGGCTTGACACCAGCTCTTGTTAGACACAACAGGCTTTAACCATTCATGATCGATAATTGTATACACCCTCCCTTAAATAAAAGCCTTTATTAACTAAGCAAATGTCAACTAAACATACAAATAGGCCTGTTACTAACCTTGTAAAATGTTATTTATTTATAATTAATTTTAGTTAATTTTATCTTCTAACCAGGGAGACTCCGGCACAAATTGAGCTTAGAAAGAAAGTATGGGCACCACCTTTTGATGCACGTTTTCCAAACCAGAATCAGACAAGGTTAATCTTTTAAGTTTTTTATACATTATAAAACACATATACAGATCTACTTATAGAAATGAATTAACAATGTCTTATGTGTAAAGTTTTATTAAATGCTGTATTAATTTACAAAATTATATTGCAGGAATTGCTGGCAAAACTATGTTGACTATTATCGCTGCCAGAAATTGAAAGGAGAAGATTATGCTCCATGTGAATATTTCAAGAAAGTTTTCACACAATTATGCCCTGGTTTTTGGGTAAACATTTTTTTTTTAAATTTCTTGTCAATTTGTGTATTATGTTTACAGTAAGTAAGTAATTAAGTCTAAGTAAAGTTTACAGTAATCTATTTTTTAAAAATCTAATCAGATGTGGAGATAGATAGATTGATGTATCAGATTATTAAAAAAAAAACCTGTTCAACTTGTTGCACCAGTGTATTTGTAAATCTTAACATCTTGCAGCTAACAAAAACTTTAAAATGTAGGGAAAAAAATATGTAGACACGTCTACCATATCACATTTTGGAATCACCCCACAAAATCACAGAAAAATCCTATTGTTTTTATGTTGGTCTCCAAAATCTAAATTCCATCCAAGAAGTTTGACTTTTAAGTGACCATTATTTCCTTTAGTTTCAAAGCTTCATGAAAATAGCACTTGCTGAAGTTTTTATTAATTTTTTTTTTTTTTTTAAAGATTATTCTGTTAAGTCTAAATGTATAGATTCCAGTTCCTAAGATATATGTGAAATATGTTAAGTATTTATATGCTACAATACATTTAAAACATACCAACATTGGATCATTTTTTTGATAAACTATACAATGTTAAGGATTGTAAATTGAACTCAACTGACAGCTATAAAGAATTTTAAAAAATTGAGCTTATAATATTAGCAATGTCTTTTCATAGCATGTCTCTTATTACTACTAGTTAAATTTCCCAATTTAAGAAACAAACTGAAAATCATAAAGGGAAATGCTTGTAATGCAGCCTCCATATTGAAATTATTAGTATTTATTTTTTTTTTTTTGCACTAGTAGTTGTAGTTTTTCTTAAAGTTTTTGAATATTATCTTTTTCAGGTTGAGCAGTGGGACGAGCAGAGAGCTAATGGTGCCTTTGCTGGTAAAATATAAAGGTTACAGGATGTAGAAACTTTTTTGTTAAAATAATAAATTATCCTTGTTTGTATGAATGAAATAAATATTACATACAAATTATCTTAAACTTGTTTTTTTTTTTTTTAAGCAGGTAAACACAATACAATTTGTTTTTAAGTATATTTTATTTAAAAAAAAAATGTCAACACATAGAGCTGTCTCTGCATTTGTTCACATATTAACTAAACTTCCAGATTGAAAACAACAAAAAGAAATTATCACAGAAGAGCTTCTAGACAATACAAATGACTTGATAGTGCTCTTAACTTTTCTTTTTGCTAGAATAAGTAATAAAACAAAATATCCATTAACTATACAATATATCTTTGAATATCTTATTTAAAGAGATTCTTAAATAATAATTTAGCAGATCTAAATAAAAAGTCTCTGGAAATCCAACACATAGCTACTTGAGATTCTCTTCACAAATAAAACAATTCAGAATTTTTGCATATTCTCTTGAAAGGATTGCATCCACACTTAGATCTCAAATGTTTATATTTCCATTTGCTTGTTTCAACTGTTGTAGTAAAGTCTCTAGGCTTGTCACCTTCTTGAGGTCTTTGTTACACTAGTTTTAGGTCTTAGGGCTTAAAAAAATATAACGTGTTAATATTGTAAATTTTACAGTTATATTGATACATTAAAAGTACTGGTATAAGCATACTTGGCAGTATTTTACCTTGATTGACAGGTTTATTAGAGAAGGCATTAGTACCTTGGCTAATCACTTTCTTATCATTCATAAGCTGAATATCTTGGTCTTCTGACTGGTTACTGAAATCATTTAAGAACATTGATTAGTGTCTATACTAACAATCCATATTAATTATGTCTGTATAGTACCAATCTATATAAATATATATATAATTCTCTTCATGGCTCAAGAGTTTGGACATCACGTAATGGAAAGATCACTCTTTTATTTTTTGCAAGTCGGATGGACTAGAGTTACTCTACATAATTAAAGAGGCGAAAAAAAAAAAGAGAGGGGGCGAACAGTATTCACCTGTCACTAAATAGCAGGGCCGGACTTAGCCATTGTGACCAATGAGCCTTGGCAAGAAAACAAGTAATCTACTCTGTATTCACCCTTCACTAAATAGCAGGGCCAGACTAAACCATTGTGGGGCCCAATGCGGAACGAGAATTGTTGACCTCAAGTAATTCTTCATTAGTTTGAGGCGTGAGAAGCTTCTTTCACTAGATTCCACAATTACGGATATTGCATAATGCCGTTTTATTTATCGCGCATATGATTAGCATTTTCCATATTGAATGCCACCCTAAAATGAAAGTTTTTATCTATATATTTCAGGAGAATTGTGTGAGTTTTCAAATGATTTTAATAATTTCCGCATATTTCCAAGATTTTTTCGTTTGCAATTTCAGATTTACAGGGGTTGCTGGTAAATCGACAGGAGGCCGCGGTAAATCTGTTATAAAATGTTTTAATTTAATAAAAGAGTGATCTTTCTATGACTTCTTGGTCACAATGGTTAAATCCGGCCCTACTATTTAGTGACGGGTGAATACAACTAGTTCTCCACCCCCCTCTTTTTTTTTCTTTTTCACTGCTAACTATGAAAGTAGGGGGTCCCACTGCAGTCGCATAGGTTGAATTTAGAGCTATAGAAAGCTGATGTCCCTTAGAAATTTATTAACATTCACTAGGTGTTTACAAAATAAAATGTAAAAAAAATTGAAAGTGTACAGAAATGTACCTTATGATAAAATGCTTTTCTTTTTGTACCACCTCCTTGTTGTCTGAAAAGAGCAATGTATGATGTGGGACTGGGGCACTGCAGTTGGGGACTATGCCTTTAGCTCCTCCACTGATGGCTTGAAGTGTTCCATTGTAGACAAGAAGATCATCAACTAAGAGCTGGTCAAGTTACAAATACAATTGTGAGTGCTAGTAAACTATAAGCAATTTTAGCTACATTACAAGTTTTTTTTTTACAGGTTAGCTATATATATATGGTGACATAAACCTGGTGGTGACAGATGGGGGTAATGCTGTGTGTGTTTTTAGCCTGAGCAAATCACCACAGGCCAGCGCTAGATCAGCGGTCAATTGTGACGAGTGACAGCACACAGAATTTTGGGAAGGTTTTGTGTTTTTACCAGAACTCAGGCAAGTCACTTGGAATGTAGTAATGTGATCAACCAGAATGGTCAAGCAAAGTTCCATCCGGTTTAAGAAGGCCTATAGGGAACCTGTATAACAGCAAAGGTGTCAAGTCATGTTATCTCACCACTTCACAAGTCCAGAGTTAGAACCAAAACAGTGTGAAGTAGGTTCGTAACAGAGAATTGAGTACAAGTCCAGGAAGAGGCGAAGTTTTTGTACAGTAAGTGTGACAATATTGGCTGTGATTTATTTGACATCAAAGTGTTAACATTACTATGGTGCCCTAGGCTGTCAAGTTCTTTGAATTGGTTGTGTCGTGAGGTGTGTAACACATCCATTTGAGACTCCTTGTTACATATAGTGATTTGAAATCACTTCACATAAGTCTGTGCCTTTTGCACGAGGTTACCCATGAGTTGAGTAGCTGACCATGGGACAGAAGTCGGTTGTTTCCCAGACTCCTAGGGATAAGGAGCATGATATTTTTTATTGAGGAATATGTAACTAAAAGTATTTGCGGACTCTGTGTAATTTTCATTTTTCATACTATGCTTGGACTTATATACGTACATATTGATGTGATGGCTGGAATTGCCTTTATTCTTACTTATTTATTGTGTAATAAAATTGATGTCTGCTACATCGGAGTCCATTGATTATTCTACATGTGTGATCTTAAAAGTTAGAACTCACTCTATAGATATTAAATGACTACGCACCAGCCAATCTAGTGCACACTCAAATACATTACTACAAAGCCAGAAGAGGCTTCATATAATATTACACCAGTCAAACAACATACGACATTCGCGTTGTAAAGTTACAATTAACATCTTTACAAGGTGCACTTTGCATAGAGCCTGGATAGTGAGAAACGTTACAATATATATAACTATATTAACTTACTGCAAAGTCCTTAACGCCCCTTGTAACAGTCTTGCTGTAATTCCATAACTTAATCATGGAAACTGATGTTGGTTGATCAAAAATCACATAAATTCTATTGATCTGAAATAAGATTTTAAGCGTATTAAAACTTCAGTTGTAATATTTATTTGTATGTGGATTTTTTTAAAAAAGGAAATGGTGTTCTTACAATTGAGGGCAAAATAGGAGCCAGCCACATATGTCTGCCATCATTAGTGTCATTAAAGCCATCAATTAGTTTGTCTGGTGTCCGTGCATCATTTGTGACATTGTCCAAAACATTCACACTGTCTGGATAGGCAGCAATGTCTGTGTAGACAAAGGACACACATTTAATCTGTTTTATTGATGGTAATGGTTAAGAAGGAGAAGGTATAATAATTTGACCAAGAATCATTATTATTATAATGATCCTATCAAAAACATAATATATATTATATATATATATATATATATAATAATAATAATAATAATAGGCTTGTCTTCGAATCCGAAGATTAGTGAGGAATACAGTGTTTCCCGTGGCTGTGCAGTCCCAGCTGTGACCTACATATTTTGCCACATCCAGGGCAAGCAAAACCATTGTCCGTAGGTGGTCGGTTTAGATTTTCTTTTCGTCGTCTGCGTTTGTCCTCGGCGGCAGATTTTCTTTTGGTCTCAAATGTGTATCCCGCGGCCTTTGTGAGTGACCTCCAGCTGTCTCGTTCCGACGCCGCATGCAGCCAGGTGCTCTCTTCTATGCCAGCCAAGGAAAGTTGACGCCTAAGCTGGTCTTTGAAGCGTTTCCGTGGGGCGCCTCTGTTACGTCGACCACCTTTTAGCTCACCAAAAAAGACTGCCTTTGGAATACGTTCGTCTCCCATACGGGATACGTGCCCTGCCCAGCGTAGCTGTCGGATCATAAGAAGTCCCTCTATACTGTCCATACCGGCGTTCGCAAGGACATCGCTGTTTGTAGTGCGGTCTTGCCATCGTATGTCCATGATGGAGCGCTAGCATCTTTGGTGAAAGCGCTCAAGGAGTCTTAGCTGTTTTCTATATAGTGTCCATGTCTCAGAGCCATATAGAAGGGTTGAGAGAACCACCGCCTGGTAGACATTTATTTTTGTAGGTAGGCGAAGCGATTTGTTCTTCCAAACTCTCGCCTGTAGGCGTCCAAATATATATATATCAGTATACCCGGTGTAAAATGTTTTTCTTTTGAAATTGAAAAGGTTGTGCACATTTCAATGTTGAAATTGCTTTCTTTCTAGTAGTCTTTGGCCTCCATCTTCACATTTATATCTCAACAAAATAAAAGTGTTAATGAAAATGATTTCATAATCACCTGCTATCTTACTCAAAATAAATAAATATCTACCTTTTTTTTTTTGAGTCTATATGTGCATATAATAAGCATACTTAGTATTTGAAACAAATAAGAATTATTTCAGAAAACCAAAAGTAACTATTGTACCCAGGAAAATGACAGTGACACTTGGACACAAAACATTTTTCTTATCAGGGCCTCCATGTATTTCATCCTATTTAATCCTATCTTCTCTCTATGACAATTCAAACTATGAATCAGTTGTCTATGTAAAAAAAAATCTACACTATTCACTCTTGATATATTAAGGTAGGTTACAAACAGGACCTACTGTAGTGTTATCCTGTGGGAATTATTGAAACTCTTGAACTTGATGACAATCAAGTGTCTGTCTCAAATCCCAATCGATTTGAGACAGACAACATGCTTCACCACATTTAAGAAGAACATTAAGACCTATTTGTTTAGAACTTTTTTAGATTAGTTTGTTATATTAAGTGTTTGTGTTTCTAATGTTTTTACAGCGCCTTGAGCCTACATTTTTGTTTGTTAACAGCGCTTTATAAATAAAATTATTATTATAAGTTTAAACTACATTTTGTGAGAGAGATACATAGGCCTTGCTAAGAACTGTACCACATACAATCCAACATGGCAACATCAAAAACCAAGATTCAGTCAAAGTGCATCTCTCTCTCTTAAGCAGTAAAACAGGTACACACAGAGATAGTTTACACAGAGATGGCTTCAGTTTGGATAGTAATTAAACCAATAAAACAATTCTAAATTTTCTGTTAAGTTCTTTTTTGAACACAATCTTTCAAATGAACATGGTACTTATGAAGAAAATATTTCTTCATTATCCTTGACTAAACTAATAATGATAATAAATTGACACTTAAGAAATATTTGATCAAAGCACAAAATTCTTCAGTTAAACTGGTGTTAATTAAATTGCTGCTAATTTGTAATATTAAGTTTTACATTATTAACAAACTCAAAGAATAAAATAAAGTACACTGAAGATTTATAAAGCTGTAAATTATTGAAATTGTTTTCAACATGACCAAAGCCCACTTACTAGTCTGGGTCAGCTATTCTTTTCAACATGGCCAAAGCCCACTTACTTGTCTGAGTCAGCTATTGTTTTCAACATGGCCAAAGCCCACTTACTAGTCTGGGTCAGCTATTCTTTTCAACATGGCCAAAGCCCACTTACTTGTCTGAGTCAGCTCTATCTTATGAAAAGCAGCATCATAAAACTCCAAACCATTGAGTCCAATGTAGTACTGATCTCCCCAGGTGTTAAACAGTTGGAACTGGAAAATGACTCAAGTAAGTTAAGGATTATTTTTATTAGTGAATTTTGTAAATAAAAAGCCAAAAGTCAATGTGAGTTATAACACAAGGGACATACAAATATACAGACTGGCCACCAAGATGACATTGATTATGTAAGTTCTCTCTTCAACCACAAGAAAACTTGTGACATTTCAAATACCTCAAAACACTCGATTTTGCATTAGAATATTAATAAGACAAAGCTATAAATGTTTTGCAATATTCTTTTTTCTTTGATTTAATCACCAAAAAAAAAAGTCACATTTTTCAAAGATCTATATTTTAGTTCAAATCTTATAGAAAAAAAAATGAGTGTACTTTTACATTCATATATACAGGTGTGTAGATAACATGAAAAAGGATACAACCCCTTGGCATTTGTAGAGCACTCTCAAAGTTTTGATCTGATATAGCACTGTTAACAAACAGAAAAAACAACAACTCAATAGAATGTAAAAAAAATTTAGGCACATCTCCTAAGGGTAACCTACTTTTGTAAATTCTAAAAAAAAAAAAACTCACTTTGACAAACTAGACAAGCTGTTAGCATAGGTTGTGTTTGAAAAGTTGATTTCTTGAGCGAAGTCAAAGTAACAGATGCCAGGTCCTTTCCTTAGCAAATAACCTTCTGGTGGAGACACGACTTTGTCATTGATAAAAACATGCATGATTTTGGCCTGGAGGTAAAAAACAACAGAATGTGTTTGACAAAAAAAGTAAGCTGGGGACATGTTGGATAGATGTTGGCCATGGAAACGTCAACAATTTTTCCAAAAGTGTATTTGAACTAGTTATCAAGATGATCAAGATAGATTGTTGATTATGCGCTCAGGACTGTCATCTTAATGATTTCAAACCCTGCCCACAATGAGGCCTAAGGCTAATTAGGCAGCCTCCTAAAGGTGGGGGCCTCACGCAGGATTCAAAACAAATTTTCAGAGAAGAAATAGTGAAACTTGTCAGAGTACACTATGTATGTACATAAATTGCATAATTTTATTTTTTCTGTTATTTTTTATTTTTCTATTTCATTTGGGGGTCATCAAATTCTTTGTCCAGCATGAGGTTTGTAAAAAAAAAAGAATTTAAATTGGAAATTAACCTTTTATTATAATAAAGATGATTTGTTATCAATGATAAATACAAAAGCAATAAAATATCCATGACTCCCTTCTTAGATTTATTTAACCAAAATTTTAACTCATTTTTCTTTATTCAAGTACCGTACAATGCACTTTTAACTTAATGATCTCTGTAGCGTTGAATTGTGTTTCTATCCATAATATTTTGTATGGAATATTTACCTAATTGCATGTTTTTATAATTTTTTCTTTTTAATTATAAAACAAACTTTTGTTCAGGATAAGGAAGATTACAACTATTGAAAACAAAAAAGTTTTTTTGTTGAATTATAAAAACTAAAAAAACCATAAGTAAGAGTGACCTACAAGGAAAGTTGCTAACTACTGACCCCTCTGTAAGTGTCCTCTGGACTTTTGTTGTAATTCCAGACCCGGACACCAGTGAGCAGTGTGGGCTGAGAGAAGGAAACTGTGACAGTGTGGCTCTGACCTTCATTGAATGGTATTAGCCACATGTGGGAATCTTGACAGGTCAAATTATGCCCATCTATTAGCCTGATTAGAAAAAAAAAAGTAATTTTACAACATTGGAGCTTTATTCTTTTATATTTTAATACAAATAATACTAATAGTAAAATAATTAATACAATTGTATGGAAAAAAATGATAGATCAGGAAAACAAAAGTATTCCAACATAATAACCTCAAGCTAAAGTCCTATACAGTAGAGATGACAAATATTTCAAATGATCAAGTTATATTGGTTCTACTTTTTACAGTAGTTGAGGTTTGATTTAGTGCAATGGCATTTAGTAGATTTTTCACACCTATGACAGGAGCTGGGAAGACAGACACATTACTGATATGAAACAGAAGAGGTAGGGTCACTGTAACATACAGAAAATGGGCAACTGTTCTTTCTAAGCTCCATACTTGTCAAACAAAGAGAAGTCTTATGTCTAGTCATATCTTACTTGTCTAAAGTACGGTCATCTTTCTCATTTCCAGGTAAATGACGCAAATCTCGAGGTGAGGCTGTGATCATATCCGTGGTGATGGGGAGAGCCTCCCCTTCACTCCCAACAAGTTCTAGTCCAGTCAGCCCTAGGTAGTGGTAGTCTCCCCAGGTTGCAGTAAACTGAAGCTGAAGTTCTGTGAACACCATCATACAAAGATTAGATCATTCAGTTTCAACCAATCATAGATTAGATCATTCAGTTACAACCAATCATAGATTTGATCATTCAGTTTCAACCAATCATAGATTATATCATTCAGTTACAACCAATCATAGATTAGATCATTCAGTTACAACCAATCATAGTCACATGCTGTCAGCATCTATACATTTTCAACAAAAAATGATTCTTTTTTTGTATTTATGAAACATAACAAAAAAAAAATTGTTTTTCAACTTCCTATGATCATAGAAATATGTCTTATTATGGACTAAATTAAATCAAAGTTTGATATGTATTAAGACAAATACAAGTGCTATCAAATAGGAGTAAAGAGCTTGAAACCATACAAATTAAAAGTAATTAATTTTAAATGGTAAGAAATCTGCTTCATTGCTTAAAAGTTGTTAATGTTTCACAAAGTTTAAACTCATATCATATTTACACTCACTTTTGGCTTTATACACCAAGACATCGCCAACATTCATAACAAAATTGCTAGCTGGTCTTGGTGAGCTCCCCTTGCTTGTCTCCTTATTTAACAGCCCAGCTGCACGTGTGAAAGGACGAGACTGGCAGAGCAGACAAAAACTTTACCAAACATATAGTGCAACATTGAAATTTATACAGAACAAAATATTTTGTAAAATAGTTGAATATTATTTTATTGGCCTATAAATATTTGCCCTGGATGTTGAAAAATATGTAGGTCACAGCTGGTGCTGTGTAGCCACGGGAAATATTGCATTCTTTAATAATCTTCGGACTCGAAGACAAGCCTTATTATTATTATTATAACTATTCTGGTGTTTCACTATAAATGTGCATTACTTTTGAAATGTAGAATATTACAATATCTGTACAAAAGAATGAAGAGTGGAAGAGTTTAGTATACTAAGACTGTTACTTACATCATCATCAGCATCAGCGGTAGAAGGTCTCTGCACTGGTATCTCATCATCTGCATCACTGAATGTTTCACCTTCAAAAGCATCATCATGTTTGGACACTGCTTCCAGTATAGCCTCATCAGTTGTGAACAGAATTGTCTGCAATGTCCAACATAACATTCTCAAGCAATACAATTATGACACTAATGTCTTAAAAACAACAACTTTTAACTATAAAGCAAACAAAGAAATACATATAAAACTACCACAACATAGATGTTGTAGTCTTTTGATTGACCTAAAATGATATATGCAAGTTATTTTTCCATTCAATTTTCATCTTTAAAGATTGATTTTGTTACTATCTTGACATATTAAATAAAGTCGTAGGTGACCTTAGTAAGATTATCTTGAGGAATATGGATTATGTTTTTAAAAATGCAGATTTTTTGTTGTGTTGGCATTATTTATCAGTCTCATGATGTAATTTTGTCGAGAGCTTTGTATTGTCTCCACAATCATATTGACATACACGGATTTGGAGTTGCTTATAAATATGTACAACACACTACTATGATAGCGGTACACTAAAGAAACAATGCAATCAATATATATTTTCCTTGAGTTTAGTGCCTTCAAACTCAGTTTGACCAAATAAATAATTCAATATATATTTTCAATCAATATATATTTTCCTTGAGTTTAGTGCCTTCAAACTCAGATTGACCAAATAAATATTCCAAAGTATAACATCTCATTAACCGTTGTCCACAGAAACAGATGACCTTTACATTATCTGCCCTATAGATCACAAGGTCTAAAAGGGAAACTTAACTGTTAACATAACATAGAGTGGTTAAAACAAAACAAAATAAAGACTGCCTAGTCATAATTCAATGTGAATGAGGAGTTGAAAGTCTCCAATGATCTCTTGAGAACCTCCTGGATAAAAACCTTCTGGTTGTGCAGGATGCATGTATGTCAACAAGAGAAAATGTGTTTTTTGTTGAAATAGACTTGCAAGTATGGGAAAATTGAGAATATAAGAAATAATTTTCCTCTTCCTCCCTGCAGTGGAGGCAGAGTGACTCAAAATTTGGCCAGAAATATGCAAAATATGAACACAATGGATAATGGCCAAATCTGCACTGTGCTATAATAGCTAGTCTACATGCCTATTACCAATAATTATTTATTTATACAATTAACAGTAATAAATATAAACTAAAGAAACTTTGATTAAAAGATAAAACTAGAATCCCCCCATCAAGTTAAAAACATGTATCTATTTCTCATACAAAACTTACATCTCCAAAGGCTTCAGTGCCTCCTTCAATGCCACCACAAGCTCTGGCTATTTCCCCTTTAAAAACTATAACACCATCCAGTGTGATGATCACATCTTTGGCTCCACGAAAAGAATGAATTCGAGATTTATTATAGTTCTGAAATATAAAGGCAGAAAATTTTGTATGTGTTAAGATATTTATATATGTTCACAACCAGTATAGAGGACAGCATAATTTATATCTATACATATAGACATATAAAAGGTATTTATTATTCATATTAATTTGGCTTAGCATTTAAATTTGTTTTTTAGTTGTGGTCTTAAGAATGTTAATTGTAAAAGGGACAGGAAAGTTTTGACAATATGTATCTAGTTAAGTCTATTTCATAAAATTTGGCACTATTTTTAACAAATTAATAATATTAAAATTGTCCAGGTACCAAAATACATAGATTTTTTATAGTTTATACCAGTGATGCTCAACCTCACTCGGACGGCGGGCCATTTCAATATCCGACACTCGTGTTGCGACCACATGAAGAAAAATAAAGGGGTGGGAAGGAGAATTAAATGATGAACCAATTTGTATTAGAAACCCTGAATCTAGTACTTACATTAATTCATGAGAAGTTTATCCTAAAATACTTAAAAATATCCGGTTGCATAGTTGAGAAGTCAAGTGGAAGAACTGAATCTAGAACACTAGATGTTCGTCAATGAGACGATATGATTACGCAGAATCGGTTTCGCACGAGTCATCACTGAAAAAGTTTGTCTTCACTAATAAGTGTTTGTAATTATTGTGATCAACCATAACACTTTGTTTTCGTAGATTTAGAAAAGTTTTTGCAAGAAACACGGAGTAGAAATCAATAGCCTTCATCACACCATCACTTGAAATTATCAAGCAAAGATGTCTAGTTTGTAAGTCTATCAGATTTAGTTGTAGCTATGTCTGGGCACTAGACACATTGATCGCATATGGATTTTAGAAACGACGAATATTGTTCAATCTGAACACAATCATCAGACAAGTTCCAGACGGAACATTTTGCCACATAGATTTTGTTGATAAATAAATCAACGAGACCACAGAGGCTTGGATCGCTTTGGTTTAAAAAACTATTGCTCATGCTGTCAACCATAGTTGTGGCACCACCAAAAGTCACCCCCACTAATTTCTTTAAGGGAAAAAAAATTATGTGATGGTTGAACCTTTTTTTGTCAGTGCTTTGCCACTGGCGATCCCATGCATGCTCCAAGTAGCTACTACTTCTCTGATTTCAAAAAATGTTGTTTTTATTGCAAATAAATACAAAGATTTTGAGAGGTAGACTGGTCAGCGAAAACTTGAAATAAACATAAAGACGACTCATCTTCTTCAATTCACCACTCCAGGTGTAATCTAACAATCGCGTCTCAAACCAAGAATGCAGACTTATTTATTTATTTATTTAATTTTATAACGCTGTTTAAATGTTATATTCTTTAAAGAGAGACACTCTTTCTTTATAAAACTAATTTGTTAGATTACTATCGATACTCTACATAGGGAAACATATTTTTTAAACTTTTTTTTTTTGGACAGTGGATTTCCTACACTTTGTGCCGACGTTTCGGCGGGCCGGATAGAACCACGTCGCGGGCCAGATGTGGCCAGCGGGCCATATTTTGGGCATCACTGGTTTATACAATTTAAAATATTGAATATGATATGAAAAATAACCTTTTCTAAGCTCGTAAGTTAAATCTAAAGAAATTCCCCCCTAATTTTTAGTATTTGTTTCTTATTTTATAATTAAAATAAAATAAATTTTTTTTATTAAACACCAGCTTTGAAATATTAGAAGATTATCGGAAATGGTAAACATCTGATTTTTAAACAGTCAAGCACTGTTACTGTAACTAAATCTAAGTGTCTGATATACAGAACCAAGGTGAGAC
>JADKLZ010003886.1:34229185-34266202 GCA_021533235.1 Biomphalaria straminea
ACTGTAACTAAATCTAAGTGTCTGATATACAGAACCAAGGTGAGACAATCTAATCTATGAGATCTTCAAGCTCTGTAAACATAATGTGTAACCTCAGTGTTTTTGCCTGTCATGGTGAAATCAAACAGCACATAGGGAGTCTATTCAAATATTGGGTTGCGGAAATAAGAACATATGAAGACAATGACTGTAGCTATTTGTCTTCTTAAAGATTAAAATTATGAAAAATTGTAAATAAAACAACATTTTACTGACCCAAATTCTCATTAGGGCTATTTTGCATGGCTTGGAGAATGTAAGGTAAATGGTATGGTCTTTTCCTGCAGTGAAGGGAGCCAGCCACATGTGGACATCATCTCTGGTGCGGTTGACATTGTCAATAAGGTTGGTCACAACCCGAGGATCTCGACTGTATTCAGGAAGAATGTTTATGTCACTGGGATTGGCTGAAATCTACAATCAGGGAAAACAGAACAAAATTGAATTCTTTTGAAACTAACAAAACATGTCTAATAAAACAATGGAGGATAATACTGGTTTGAAATGAAATATACCAGACAACAATTGAACTTTATTATATTATGTTAGTCTTTTGAAACTAACAAAACATGTCTAATAAAACAATGGAGGATAATACTGGTTTGAAATGAACTATACCAGACAACAATTGAACTTTATTATATTATGTTAAAAAACAACTATGCATCAAAAGCTGTCTTGAGATGTAACAATCCAAAAGGTGCATGAAAATTAAAATGTCTTAACATATCTTTATCACTTTAGCTTCAAAAGGGATTTTCTATGGTGGAAAAATATTGCCATGTAATTTACAGCACACTAATTATATATGTATTAATTGGCTAGTTGGTAACAAAATTATATTGCATACATATCAACTATTTTCCCGTTGACTGCACTAGTACCTTTGTAATGACAACTTGCTCCCCTTGACTAGAGAACACTTGGATGCCTGTCAATCCAACATAATGGTGGTCACCCCAGGTAGTTTTGATGTTGATCACCATCTCCTTGCCACTGGGCAACTCAGGGATGGTGAACTCTGAGTCACTGTTTACGTAAAGAAGATAAAACATTCATTGCTTGTTACATGTACCAGTTAATTTTACTAAAGTTAAGAAGTGAATTATGAGTGTTATGTAGCAGCCAACTTACTCATCTGACCAACTGTCGACTGGTAAAGGTATTCTAGGAGGTGCAGCTGGTATGACAGCTTCTGAACTTTTAGCTTCAGGTTTAAAGTATTCATCCAGTTCATCATCTAGTTACAACAGATTGAAACAGTATAAATCATAATTAGTTTTGCTTTCCAATATTAATAGAAACCCTGCTTACCTTACATATCATTAGAAACTAACTCCCATGTCAATACAAACTCTACTTATCTTCCACCCATATCAATAGAAACTCTGATTACCTCCCATGTCAATAGAAACTCTGCCACGATGAGACTTGTTGAAAAAAGACAGAGAGCCCCAGGATTCCTCCAGGTCGGCTTCTTTTCTGCGCCATTTGGCTCGAGTCTTTTCCACTTTCTTCATGGGAAACAGCACATCTTCTTCTGTAGAGAATATTCTTTCTATAGTGTTCTTAATAGCTTAAAACCACAATCTCCACTCAAACCCACAAATAGACCCCACATCCATAAGATTGTTCCTTAACAAGGTCCAGTGGTGAGACAAGTAAGACAAAATAAAGTTTCATTTTCAGAATCAGCAAACAATATGGGAGATGACGATGGAGAGTTACAGACAAGAGTCTCACATGGGCAGCATACTGACCAACTACCTATGTATAAGTCTGCAACAAATGTTAAGCACCAATAGTAGATCATCACTCCTCAAACAGGTCAATGTTTTTATTCATATGTTACAGAGATTTACTAATATACAACCAAGAAATGAAGCCTAAATTTTCATACAAATAAGAAAAAGATGTTATTACATCTAGGTGGCAATAAAAAGAAACTGAATCGAGACACACAGTGATATTTTTTGTTATTACGAGTGAGAATTTGACCAGTCACAAGGAATATCATGTGAAAATATTAAATATTAATTGAGGAGTTTCCATTTCTAAATTTCCTATAACACTATTGGCCTACCTTCTCGAGTTTTATTATCCTTATTTGCACTAGAGGAGAAGTAAAAATAAATACATTTGTTTTATTCATGAAGTCTATACATGTACATATCTTAATAGCAAAACACTATATCAGTAGCTAATCAAAATAGCTTAGCTAATAAATATACTTTGAATTGTATGCTAATTAAAAGAAAAAAAAACACTATAACTAACAGACTTACCCACTTTGTGAAAACCTTTCAAACTCTTCATCCAGTTCCTTCTGAATATCTGAATCCTCTTTTGTTTTGTCCCCTTTACCTGAGTGTCGGAGTCCTGCAGCTTTATCTCCAACATTGTCTGACATAGGAAAAAAATATTTGTTGTAATTCATACTAGATTAACATATTGACAAAGTAAAGTATTGGCCTCAATAAGTTTGGTGACAGCATCAAAATATAATTTTCCACTCACCAGCTCCCTTCAGCCATGTTGGGACTGCCTTTTTTCTTTTATTTTCACTAGGAACAAATAATCAAGACATTTATTACACTTTTTTCCTAAACTAAAAATAGAATGAACTAAGCTATTTAAAATTGGAATGTGCGTATCATTCTAATCTTTAAGTTCAAGATGCATATTTAAAAAAAAAAGACTAGGTCCCATAGCTAGGTCAGGACACCTGAGTCAATTGTCAAAAACATAGGCTAAGATTTTCATGATATCCTAGAAGCTGCAATGGCCTTTCTGCAGGAACAGTACCAGGAAAAAAGAATTAGAGGTCGACTAAAGAAGAGATGAGAAAAGAACATCAAGGGATGAATGATTTTGTCAATGAAAGAGAGTAATCCTGGCAAAAGTTAGAGCTCAATGGAGAAAGACCGTCAACAGAACATGTATGATTAGTTTTACACACTAATCAACAGCGGCATGTGATTTTGCAAATGGCTTTATGAATGACATCTGTTTGTAAAGCTGTTAGACATAGAAAAATGCCAACTTTTTTAAAATTTATAAAAAAAAACAAAAAAAGGATCCTATGTATCACATTTAAATACCGCAAACCAAGAGATAAGAGACACGATTACTGAAGTGATTGGACCCCCATGATGACCTGCTATAGTAAAAAAACAACAACACAAGCTAAAAACCATATTACAAAGTCTTTGGGACAAGCAAAGACCTTCTTTAAGGAATAGTATCAGGAAAAAGAAAAAGAGGCAGACAGAGAAATAGAAATGGACAGGCCTGCCATTAAAAGAGGTTCTAACTAAAGCAAAAGACAGAGCGGAATGGAGAAAGATGGTCAACAAATCTCGCATGGTGTCCCAATGGTCCAACAGACTAAGGGATAGATGGAGGTAAAAAATGTTAGCACAGAATTGTTGTCATATCTCTTTTCATTTAGCATCTTAATCGCTAGATGCTTTGGTGTTAAGCATTTATATAGGTTTAGGCCTCCACTCACCTTTGATTCATATTTTTGATTGAGTCCAAAAGGTCACTGTCTCTCTTGTCTGAGGCCTTATCAATTTGAGCCAAGTTGGACGGAGGTGAAGACAAGCTTGGGGAGATGTGAGGCTCTGATCGGGATGACTTGGGTGACATTTTAGTATGCAAGGTGGATGATCTCTCAAGAGATCTTGAGGATGAGCTATCTGACTTGTGTGTTGGGGGTAGTGGGGGTTTGGACTCGGAACTAAAAGAAATAAAATATCAATAGAGATGTAAACTTGCTGATTTACTTTTACAAAACAAAAAAAAAAAAGTAAATCAAATGTTAGAATTATTAACATAAAAAAAAAATAAAATTAATAAATAAAGTTAATAAAAATTACTAAATATTAAAAGCAAAAGTTATGGAAACAAATGATTCAAAAATGTTATATATGTTTCAATTTATGATCAAAATTATATTTAAACAGATTCTTGATTTTTGTATGTTTAAATATTCTTATGAAATTTTGACTAAAAAAAAAGTTTAGGAACACCAACTTTTGAACTACACGAATAAAATGAAATGAACAATTTTACTTTCTAAATACAAAATATATAAAATATGGAAGCAACTAGTTTTTATGAATGACTGATGTGATTTTGCTTTACTTATGACTAAACTTTAATCTGACTATAAGACATGCTTAGGCTTAATTCTAAAAATTAAATAACTCATAAAAGCAACTGACAAAAAAACTAACAAAAAAAAAAGGTCGCCAACACAAGCTGTTTTAAAATACTTTAATAAAATGAATTAAAAGTACAATTATAAAATGTTTTAAAATCAAAAGTGGGAATTACAGTTAAGTCCCTGAATTTTTCAGAGAATGTTCATATATTGGTGTTAAGAATGAGATTTGCTCTACCTGTCATTATTGGACTTTGAGTTACTGTCATTGTCATTGGACCTGCCATTTAAATTGGCAGCCACTCTTTTACTTTTCTTTGGCGTTTGACCTCTGGACTTCTCAGGCATCTTGACATTGTCTAGAGAATAATTCAGAGAATTATCTACTTGGAAAAATAATCAGGAACATCTTTATATCTCTATAAAAATTCAGACATAATTTAGCCGTGAAGTTCTTTAACAACTCAGCCCTCACTAAGTAATCTACATTCATTTAAAATAACTTGTGCTTACATTGTGCCTTAAACAAATTGTATAGCCATCAAAAATTAGTATAAAACAATGACTAAAAATAAGGTGAAAAAAAAAAGTTCCCTGAGTTGTAATTAGCTATAGTACACACTGCCTGGATCAACAACTATTGTTTATAAAAATTATAGGATTACACAAAAAACTATTATCAAGCTTACAAAAACGAATTACATAAAATGTCTTGAATATGGTCAAAAAATTTTGAAAGAAGAACAAAATAATGCCTGTTTATAAAATAACCATGTGATCAAATGTCATCTATGAACCTCCCTAAGACTGTATCAAATAAAACATACTCCAATATAGTCCTTACTATTCAGTTAAATAAAACAGAAATAGAAACTAGATAATCCTGTTTACAAAGTTGGTCTGACTTAGTAAACCATTTGAGTAATTGAAAAGACAAAAATTGCAGGCACTGAATAGCACCAGACCAGCTGTTGTAAAGCCATGTTTACTTTCTAGTACCTTAAGCCAGTGCTATAAAAGGAATGCTGAGAACTATTTGTCTAGCACAAGACCAGTGAACAGCTTCAATACATTTATTGATTTCAGCAACTTTCACTGGCAGCAAGCTATTTATAGACAGGACTTGGAAAGGTGACACTTTAACCAGAGCTGTGCATATCATTAAAACATTAACTGTGGTTTTTAGAAAGTAGACCAAAATAGAGATACAACAGACTCAGGTATCAACAATTTACTTCAGGACAAGATTTAAACAAAAAAAAAACCTTATCATGTATTAGTCTCAATGGAAACAAGCCTTAATAATTAAAAATACCTAAAACACATATTCCAATACAACAGAATGCATATATTTTCCAAGTTTTGTAAAAAAAAAAATAGCCTTTTCCAAGCAATAAATATTATAAAAATGTTAAATTAAGAGGATTCACTGAGAGACTCACATCAGAGAAGTCTATTTATTCATTGGCTACATCTCAATAAATACTAAGACTCACTGAACTTAAGATTGAATACAACTTTCAAAAGACAACCTTCACTAATGAAAAAGTTTCATTTATAAAGCTGTTGACTTTGTTTCAAATGTAAACATAACTCAAACCAAATGTAAAAAAAAAAGTAGATAATATAAAAGTTCCCCAAACAGAGCCTCCTACCCATGAGGCAGATGATGTGAAGCCAAGTTTTTCCAATGAAAACAAACATTAAGAGAGTGTGACATCACCTTTACTTTTCCCTCTTAATGTCAGGTGCCAATTAGACTTTGATGACATCAGAGATTTTTATAAAAAAAAAAGGTTTACTGCAGTCTAAAAGTACAAGTTTAAAAGTTAAGTCCCCAGAAGATTACTCGGTAAATAATAGTAAGAAATTGAATTAAGTTATTCAAGCGAACAGTTCATCAAAGCTTATTACAATGCTTATTAAAAATTTAAGAGAATAAAAAAAGAATTTAAAAAATATCTAAATCTGATATGCTTACTCCGAAAGCTGAACAGGCTGCTGCAGAGTGAAAAATTTAGTCCCTAATTAAGGTCTGTGCTCCCACAGAGACAAAAAAAAATTACTCCCGTGTCCAAATTAGCAAGCTAAATAATATGGAGAAGCACTATAAACTAAGCAAATTCCTGCATTTAAGCAAAAGAAATACAGTCTTCTACAATCAGCAGAACACAATTCATCAACAGGTCTAATAGAGTCAAAGAGGGAATAAATGCTAATACTGAAGTGTGAGAGACAATACTGAAGTGTGAGAGACAATACTGAAGTGTGAGAGACAAGTTGTCAAATTATCTTTGACTTGTAGCAGGCCTCAGTGTTAGAGATTTGAAATAAAAACAGAACCACAATGGAGAATGTTTTTTTCTAGAGAACATTATTAGTCAAAATTGTTAACTTTTCATTAAAGTAATATCTATAATTTATAAGATAAAATAAAAGCTTCCAATAGGAAAAGATGACTCATAATTTAATTTTTAAGCTATTGATATAATGTGAAAGAAATCCCCTCAATCCAACACAGAGGAAACAACTTTGCATTAGATCATGAAGAGCAACCTTTTTAATAAGAGACAGCAACACTTGTTTCTCGACAACAATAATAAGAGCTGTGGCAAAGAACAAAACAGCAGCCCATTGAAATAGATATCCTTCAGAGACGCTGGAGATGGATAGGTCACACCCTGCGCAAGCCGGCATCCAACATAACAAGGCAAGCCCTAACCTGGAACCCCCAAGGAAAGAGGAATAGAGGACGGCCCAGGAACACATGGCGCCGCGATCTGGAAACAGAAGCCAAGCAGATGGGCAAGACAAGGGGACAGTTGGAGAGACTCGCCCAGAACCGAGATGCCTGGAGAAAGCTGGTTGGTGGCCTATGCCCCAGTAGGGACCACAGGCTGAGATGAGATGAGAATAATAAGAGTGTCACTAGTGCAAAACATAATGTAAGAATTTCAGAAAATCCTTTGGTCCTTGTGGAAGTTCTCAACAATCAGCAATAAATTAATCGATAGTTGCTTTGCAATTCAATTTTCTGACAAAAGAAAAGTCATCCAGAAGAGTATTATCCCTCATGTAAGAAATAAAAAACATCAAACAGTCTTAAGATATCTCAGTTATTCTCTGGTGGGACAAAGGAATGGCTTATAGTTTTAGAGCAGCATATTCTTGTATCATTGTCCTTATAATGTTCATTGTTGCAGGTAGGTATAATGACTTCCCAATCAAAATTACTTTTTTTTGTTTTTGAGTAATGAGATAGAAAACTTGATATAAGTCAAAAGAAAACTTGATAATAAGTCATCAAATTGACTCAGGAATTATTGTGAGACAAATTGTTTTTTTTTTCAGTTTCTTTCATTTATTTATATAAAAAAAAGAGGTTTAACGAGAAAATTCTGAATCTTGAATTTCTAAAGTTTGTTTGACTTTATACTGTCTGGCACTAATGTTTTGAGAAAACACACTGTCATGATTCTTTGTCATCAACAACAATGTTATCGGAATTAATTTGTCTGCATTCATTGTCATACTTTCGTATCAGGCCTGAATATGTTGAGCATAAAAAACTAAAAAAATGATCAGCTTCCTAGCCCCCTCCCCTCCCATCAGCCCTGATTGCTTGAGTAATGCATAATGAAAAAGTGATTACTTAAAGTCCTCTGTTGTAAAAATTATCATCAGATTCTCTCTAACCAAAGCAGCCTATATGTGGCATATCCAAAAAAAAGGCATGACAACTGATCATTTTCTTATTAGCTTCATTCACATCATTGTGTTAGTCTTCCACCATGTATCTTGCAGATACTAAAATTTCAAGTCTTAGCTTGTTCTCTTTTAAAAAAAAATAAAATAAAAAATGAGAAACATTTTTTTTTAATGAAGAAACAAATAAAATTTAAGAGTGAAGAAAAATCACATTAAAGACTAAGTTAAGAGGTATATTTTCAGGTAGGGGTATTCTATTGAAGACCTATATCTGGGTTAAAGTTACAAACAAAATATAAACAAGGATTCTCCATTACAACATGGTTGTGGGCTATATGGAAACAAAATCTGAGGTTTATTCTTTTTATATTATACTAGACAGATATTACCTGCTGTCCGCGGGTCTTAATTTGCGTAATGCTGATGTAGTCAATGATATTGTGCATTAGAAACAAAGAAAATAATAATGTTTAAAGTAAAGCGAATGCGCGAATTCACGTTAAAAAGAAATCATTAATGGAGCTATAAATAGAAACTTGACCTTATTTTACGCGATAATAGGATAATAGTTGCAATCATGTAAAAATGCTTTAGTTAGAAAACAAATTTCAATGTTAATTTGATTAAAATATGAAATGAATGGACTATAATTAGTATGTTCAAGTGTTAAAGCTTTAAACTATCTTTGCGAAGAGAAGTTCTATCATCTTTAGTTCTAGACCTAGATCTAGATCTAGGAATAGAGAGATTTGTAACCTTTCGGTAATGTCTAATGCAACTATGTTCAACAGGATTTTTATATTCGCAGATACAAAGAACGAATTTATGTAAAAATCCTTTTGAAACACAAATTCGAAGGTTAATTTTGTTAAATAATTAAATCATTAGACTATATTTTGTATTTTCATGCGTCAAAGTTAAAATCTATAAGTGCAAAGTGTATTTCTTAAAATTAGATCTAGAATAATCTAGATCTAAATCCTTTTGATCTTTTTCTCATGTCAACATTTGTAAACAAAGCCTAGTTCATAAAATAGTATAGCTGTAATAGACTTGGGAAACTTTATTTTTTTTTAGGGTTTTAAGTTTGTTTTAGGGCTACAATTCATACATTCAGGTCTAAGTTAGTACCCAAGGAACATTTCTGTCAAGTTTTGTCAAGATCGGTGAAATGGTTTTGATTTCTATACGGGGACATACATACATACATACATACGCCTTTGTTTTCCTTTTATATATTAGATTAGCCACAAAGCCTTTTTACCAATAATTTTCTAAGTATCATATTCCTAGAACAAGTAAAAAAAAACGAATTACTTTTTAAACCTTCAAAATTATATAAAAAAAAAATAAAGGATATTAAGCTTACGTACTCTGGTAAGGTTTAAGGCAATGACTATATGCAGTAAAAAGCCACAAGTCAAATCTGAATGTGACACTTTTTTTGAATACATACATAAATTATAGATATTACTTCAAAAGAGAAGATAATTATGTATTTAACATCTAATATGATAGACAACCAATTTTCAGAAATCAATAGTTTACAGCTACTCTCAAATGTATGATAACTTTTGTTAAGATTCATAGAATCCCTTCCCTTGGGTGAAATCAAATAGGAGATAGCAACAACCAACAGCAGAACTATATGATCTTTTACTGGATTACAGAAGTGATTAAAGAAACAAGACATGCAGGTTAGTAAAAAAAAAAATGTGAATAATAAAAACTAGCAAATGAAATACTTGCCTTGTTTTTTAGGAGGTTCTATTTCTGGACTGGAAAATCCAGAACTGGCAGAGCCTCTCCTTGGTAAAACTGTAGCTCGTAACAATGTCCGAGTCTCACTGCGAATGACCCCTTCATCCCCTTTCTCGTCAATTGGGCCACTGGCTTTAGTTGAGCCAGAGGAGGAAGCAGATGACTGAGAGGATCTAGATATACTGCGAAATGCATGATGGCTCCCTGATGGAGTAAGCCCATAACTGTCCATCTTGGTAGGCGATTCTGAAGCAGGGGAGGTAAGTCTGGGACTGTTTTTTGATAGAAATATTGAGTTCCCTCCTGATTTACTCAGATCAAGAGAAAGCCCGGATTTGGAAAGAGATTTGTTCGCTTCTGATTGGTTGATTGAAAATACAATGTGCTTGCTGTAATCAAAGACTTGATTACCACATCCTTTATCAACCTCCCCATCAAATAAAAGTTTTCCTTTGAAATAGAGACGTATATGTCGTGCTCCAATGTCCAAATTCTGAGGAAGAATTTTAATCCAAAGTAATAACAATACAAAATTAAACATTATTATTTTAACAATGAATTTCATTTGAAACTAATATTAAATATTAGCCTGATAAATTTAAGCAAACTTAAATAGCAGGGATATAAACATGTATAAGAATCAAATATCAATGGACTAATGAAATAATTTTTATACATTTTATACATAGTATATATATATAAACTGTAAAATGTAACATAATTATTTCACTTCACCATAACAAACACCAGAAACATTATACATAGTGTTACGATCGTTCACTCTCTACTATCCAGGCTCCCTTCAAACTCAATACAGCGAACTTCAAAGAACTTCACAACTCACAGGGCTCAAAAGTATCAGTGACATTTTAATTCAAATACATCACAAGTGGCAATCACATCAACACTAAAAACATAGCCTTGCTCCGGACTTGACACACCGTGCTGGTTCTGACTTCGTCTCGTACTGGTCACATAGCGAGGTAACGTGAAGTGCCTCGATTCTAACACACTCGCTCTTATATAGTCTCTACTGGCCTTCTCGAACTTTCTTGACCAGTCCAGTTCATCACTTTCACCGTGACTTGCGTGCGTAATCGTCGAGCCAAACTGGCGTGTATTGTCACTGGTCACAGTTGACCTCTTGTACTGTGCTAAACTGGGGCGATTTGGGTAGGCTAAAACACACACACATAGCACTACCAACATCTGTGTCATCAGGTTTACAGCAATAGGTAGGTATACCCCTTTAAACAAATTCAAAGTGATGATATAGTTGATACGTTCTTGTGATGTCATATGAATGTGTTCCCAACATTGATATAGTGTTGTTTTCTGAATATCTAAATTCAGTTCTTTCTAGCTTAATAAACTATTATATTGAGCACCTCAGAATTTTTATAAAATACTTATTACATGCATTCGTGAAGCGTGGTCGAGAGGCTAAGTGCGGCTTGAGCTTGGCTTGCTTGGCTACCTAGAAGGGGGCTCGAGGTTCGACACCCGACTCGGGCAGAGTTGTGTTTACTGAGCGCCCAAAGGCAGCACGGGAAACCAACTCCTAGATACCCCCTCCCCCACACTGGTCCACAAATGAATTTGGACCAAAGCGCTCTGAGCATGCTATAAGCATGAAAGTAGCGCTATACAAAAGCTATAATAATAATAATAATAATAATTCTTTCTTTCATCCTCTGATATTGCATTAGAAAATGTTTTAAGTCTATCAAAGGCTCTTTTCCTACACAAACTTTTTGTTTTTATTCCCTGCTGAGTTAAAGACCTTTTAGCTACCAAAAGAGAAGCTAAGTAGTCAAGTATATTACCAATATTTTATTTCATACATGAGTATTTAAAATCAGAGGCCTTGTTTCTTCTACTTCTAGCTGCTTACATTAATTCTATTGTTCCAGTTCCAAACTTTGACTGAGCCAAGCTGAAAATCTTTGCCTGGGTTTGGGTTAATTAAAAGGATGGAGAACTCAATAGGGTGACCATCAAAAGGGCAGCTCCACATATTTCTTTCTTTGGTTGTCTGCAGAAAGTAAATGAAATACAAGAGAAAAGCATCAGTGCTCAAATAGCAATAGAATTTCACTGCCATGTGTCATCTAGCAAACTTATTGATTTACTGGTTAATTGATTTAAAATGTGCAGTATCTTAAAATACTTCCTTTGTCTTACAATGAAAAAACTGACAAAAGTTTTTGATGGTAAAAAAAAAAGAATTAATAGATTTTAAATGTATAAGTAAGCAAATAAGATTTTTAAAGTGAACAGACTTTAGTATTTCCCATAGGAATAGTTCACAAGAAATCTTTAGTAGTTCCTTCTAAAAACATAGATAAATGATATTCAAAATTGTTACATATCAGTTTAATATTTAATTTTCTTAGATCTTTTTGTAGAACTTTGGTGAACTATGTATGTTGTGCACTTGAAGAAGAAAAACTGGGAAAGGGGGGGGGGGAAGCTTTTAAAAGGATATGTTAAGAGTGCATATAATTTCAATCAAATTTATTTTCTCAATAAAGTTTATGCAAATGTATTATTATATTTTCAAATTAATTTTTGTTTAAAAGTATATTTGGTATTTGATATATTTGATTTGAACAATTTTTTTAAAATATCTGTTGTAAAAATCAAAGATTTTATAAAACAAAAAAAATTCAAAAAAAAAATTTGGTCTTAGATCTAGATGTTTTGAGCTTTGAATTTAATAATCACCTTGGATTTTCCATTGAACAGGACCTCAATTTTATTGTAATTATCTTTCACTCCATGAACAGAGACATCAGAGGGCTTGATGGGAATCAGACATTTAGACTCATCAAAAAACTGCAACTCTGTAAGACCCACCAGTGAAGAATGACCCCAGTTGGACAAGATTTCTATGTTTACTTCCATACGTTCAGTCACAGGACCTTTAGAAGACTTAATCAAATCAAGAAAAAAAAAATACATTGAATATTAAGATTTGATATTTTTCTAACTTTAAGATAATCAGGCATGTCAAAGTTTGTACAGCTTGAGTCATTTGACTATAGGTGAACATTATGTTCTAAAATGTATAATTTTCTGAATCAAAGGTGATGTCTCGTACTTATGACAGTGTTGTGGCAGAGGCATAGTTAGGGTGGGGGGAGGGAGGGGGAGAATTTGAAAATCCTCCTGGGCCCACATTTATACATTTGTCATTAAATATTATGCAAAATACAGGGGCTCCCAAATGATGTCCAATTCCTAGATACATCATTGTGTTGTAGGTTTAAATCATTCATGGTTTACTTTATAGTTAGGTGTCAAAGTCATAAGTCAAAATTTTTAATGCTAATCCTTTTTTGTTTACTCAAGCTTCCATGTCACTAAGTACAATGAATGCAAAATATCCATTTTCTAGCTTGGAAATGATGAGCACTTAAATAGAATTTTGAGCTATGAAATCTGCCTTTTTTTTTTAATTTGTTCTAAAAAAAAAGGAGCATAGATTTGCTTACTTAAATATAAAAGAACAGATTGCCTACCCATGAAGAAGTAATACAGTGTGAGTTGACTAAGTGATCTTCTGTGTCTATGTGACTTAAAGTATGTAAGAGATGGCGTTGTTGCCTGAGGACAAGATGAAACAGGAAATATTAGCATATATAAATATATTATGTTGAGATAAAGTTTTTTTTAACTATTGTTAAATGTGTACAATCTTAACTCAGAGACTTACATGAATAATTTAGTAATTTATGGAAGATTAAAATTTGTATCTGAATTTATCTTTCTTCATTCAAATTTCTGGATAAACATTTGAATATCTTTTTTTAATAGATGACTCAGAATAATCTGTGTGAATATCTGTTTGGAAGTCAATAAGCTTCCACATATGTAAATGTAATCATTCTACTTCTATTTGGTATTGAAATTGTACAGAAATGGAACTAACGCCTACATCAAAAAGTATTTGAAACTTTTCATAGATATTTTTTAAGCTTTTTTGATTGCATTTAACAGTCAGGATTATGAGAATAAAGTCTAAAGAAAGATTAGACATTATGTTGTGACTCACAGAGAGACAAATCATTTAAGTGAAGCAGTGATTTCATTAAAGACCACTAAAATGTGTTTGATGCTTTAAGAATTGATATTTCATTGTTTTGTCAGGTACTAGAGATATGACTGGTAGACTTAGAGAAAATGAAAATTAATTTGTTGAATGTGTAATATTGTGTAGATATTCTATTTGATGTGACTTACTTTGGATTCATCTGTAGAACTTTCTTAATAACACAATCAATATTTGGTTCTGATTTATCGGAAGTAGAGGCACTTTGGTTTTGAATGGACAACTTATCTTTATCAAGAGATGAACTGGTAGTGGGTAGCACAGAGATGCTTGATGATTTCTGTGGATGTTTCTGTTCAGTTCAATCAAAACAATAACAATCAACATTTAATCTTAAGGAATGTACCTATTAGGAATCAAGTTGCTCACCTTGGGCTGTGGCAGTGGCCTGCTTTTGGATTTCTCCACCATTTTGTTTTCCTCCTGAAGCGCCCTCACCACAGCAGCTGCTTCGTCATGTGGATCTATTTTAGTCTCTGTACTCTTACGACTAGCTGACAATGGACGGTTGGATTTACTTGCATCTAAATAATTTAATATATGTATTAAACCCACCTTTTTCCATTAAATAATGCTTTTTTTTAGCGTATATATAAATAATTTGATATCCATGCACCACAAGATGCAATGAAGACATCAGTTACCTGATTTTATTGATAATTCTCTGGGTGTCAAAGAATTCTGCCCAGATGTAAATGAGGACAACTGTGATGACTTTGGAAATGAAACTGAAGGAGAGATGTCGGACTCAGTCTTTTTCCTGGCTGCAGTTAAATTTGTTGAAGTTTTGCCTACAATAAAATGTAAATAACTGAAAGAAAACAAATACTCTAGTTGTTTCCTAGCCAAATAATCATGACAAAATTTCTTCTTAAACAATGAAAATTTGAACATTATTTTCTAAAAGTGCTCTAAGATTTCTATTTGCATGCAAGATGATACTGATAGAGTCTGAAAAGTGGTCTTACATAATGATTAATTGTTTTAAAAAAATCAAATAAATTAATGAGGTTAAAATTTATGGTTACGAGGACCATGAAAAATTTTTGTTTATTTATTCAATCTATTTCTAAATCTAGTTTTTGTTTACTAACTGTTTATTTTGAACATTCCAGTAATGATTTGGCATATTCAATATTCAACTGCAAGAATAAAAACAGGTCAAAGCCCTTTTCTATTAATTAGTTCATGCTCAACATTTTACTGTTTAGTGGGCCATTTTCATATATTAGCATTGCGATTTTATAACATTAGAAAGAACGAACAATGCTTCAACTGAATTGTAAAAAGTGAATTACTTTTATTTTGTATGGGCTGAAACTCTAAGACTAATGTATCTCCAGGTTTAAAGAGTTTTGAAGGCTTCATAACCCCATCATTGACTTTTCTGTTGTCATAGTTATCATCATCACTGTAGATCAGTTCTTCAATCTCTTCATCTATTGGTGAGATTCTTTCACCATCAGAATCATTCTGTAAGAAACAAACAAACAAATATTAATGAATCAGATAATATGAATTAACAACAAAAAAAAAACACCAATTCTGTAAAGTTTTATTATTGTAAATTCTCTGTATAACATTTTTGTTTTGTTTCTGGATATTTTCATTTACACAAAGTAATTTGTTGTTATTAACAAGATTTTTGTATCTTTAAAAATTGTAAGGAGAACAATGAAATTCACTTTTAAACATTTTAACAAGAAAATAAACAAAAGATTAAACAAATATTTGTTACAAACATATAAAATAAATATTTTATTTATTTGTTATTCAAAAGTTTTTTAAACAATTAAATTTAATGACAATATAGGTAGAAATAAACCTCCTAATTGATACTGTTGAAGATCTTCAGTAACATCTTCATAATGTTAAAAGACATTATAAATATTTAAAGATATCATTATCATTAATTTCAGAATTAGAAAGTAGTTATGTTATCACTTGTGCAATCTAAGTTTACACTTAGTACCAGAAGCTACAGTAAAGTACAGCACAAAGT
Source organism: Biomphalaria straminea (assembly GCA_021533235.1). Taxonomy (NCBI): domain Eukaryota; kingdom Metazoa; phylum Mollusca; class Gastropoda; family Planorbidae; genus Biomphalaria; species Biomphalaria straminea. Next base: position 34,244,978 of record JADKLZ010003886.1, read on the forward strand.
AAGAAATAAAAGACTGAATGGAAAACTTTGGTCACAAAAATTTTGAAGCCATAAACAATTTAAATATCTATTAGTGCAGTATTTCCCAAACTGTGTTCTGCGGATCCTAGTGTTCTACAAGGCCTGAAAAGGTGTTCCATAAACTACTGGAATTATAAATTATTATAGAAAGCCACAACGTGAATTAATCTCTCTAAAAAAAGAAGCAAAGTGTTCTGCTAAATACTCAGAATGTGTGAAGTGTTCTGCTAAATACTCAGAATGTGCTAAGTGTTCAGCTAAATGCTCAGAATGTGGGAAGTGTTTTGTTCAGGAAATACTTTGGGAAACACTATCTTAGTGCAATCATTGCTTTTTAAGACCCATGCATATGTTGCATGTTTAGTCATTATTAAAAAATAAAATACATTCTACTGCAAAGGGTCATGCTTTGAGAAACTCTGGGAAGATTAAATAGGTAATAAGTCTAAATATTTATTTTACATCTTTCTTTTGTCGCAACCTGTATAAATGAATGTGTGATTTTTTGTTCCAGGTGTAATAATTTCTTGACAAGCTGGGACAAAAGAATGTTTGTGTGATTGAATGTAGCTTAAAATAAAACAAAACTGAAGGATATAACAAGCAGGCATTTAAAACAATTCAATCAATTAATAACTTAATTTAAGAAATCATCATTAACCAACTACTAACAAGTAAAAGCACAGGACCAAACTAAAAGCATGTTACAAATATGAGAAGATATTTAAAGGTGTTGAGAATGACATGCAGTTGACATTTAAAGATAGGTAAGAATGACATGCAGTTGACATTTAAAGATGGTGAGAAGGACATGCAATTGACATTTAAAGATAATGAGAATAATTTGCTGTTGCCATTTAAAAAGGTTGATAATTGTTTTGGGTACCCAAGTGTAACTATAGAACTGAGGTAAATACAACAAGGAAATTTAACAGCATGCCCTAACCTTAAAACATTTCTCCACTGGATCATCATCCTAAAGGATATTATTAACATATAATGAAAAAAAGTTATGTGATGAAGTAATTATCTTTGCAACTAATCCCTGTTCCCGTCCCCTCACAATACATTCCCTGTTAGTTATAGTTGTTTCTTTTGTTAAAAATCCCCTCATCGAAACTAGAGAATAAAAAGAAGTTACTCATTATGGCTATTTATTATCTAAATAACAATTTTTTTTCTACACTCTTCTGTTCATGAACTCCCAACACATTAAAATCTACTTAAATATAGAAACACTTACAGAGTCTGAATCCATGGCGATACTTTGTCTTATAGTCTGATTTTTCTGTAAACTTTCTCGCAACTTCTGTGAAGAAGAAAAACAATCATTTTTGTTACACTCTTTATCAAGAGGATTTTTCTTTACATTGGCAAAAACATAGTTTAAAAATAAAAAGAAACAAAAATAAACTGTAAACCTTAACATCCTCCATCTTGATAACTACAGTGTTTTCAATTTCACTCTCTTCTTTCTTAGCTGCCACCACTCTCTTCAAGAAACTGGTTTTCTGTTTCCTGGGTGTCGTCAACGATGAGGAATTGTTTACACCGCTGTCATCATCATTCAAGTCTAGCGATGACATTTTGCTTTCAAACTGTCATGGATTATTACAAGGAAGATGAAACTTCTTATATACTAACAGGTATCTTTAGAGCTATGATATGTATATTTATAACAAATATAATCTATATATATATTCCTCTAAGTCTGAGGTCAAACAACAACATGCAAGCAAGCAAGCAACAACAAGCAAGCAAATAGGGAAGATCCCATGGCGTACGCACCACGGTGTGAATGGACCCAATCCGCACTATTTCATTCACAAAATAGCATAGACATAAATAAATATAGACCGGAAAAAGGAAGTAACTTCCTGTAACTTGAAAACACATGTATATATATCTACTATTGAATTATGATTTCTAAATTATGAAAAAAAAAATAAAAATTGCATGATCCTCAGTCTTAGAGATTAAACACAATTTATAGACATAAAATAATGTACACACTATTGTAATGCACACATTTTTATTTCATAAAACTCTCTTTTGAATTTGTGTAGCGAATGGAAGGGAGGTTAAAAAAGTGGAAGCCGGAAGAGATTATATACACAGATAGATACTACTCTCAGGTTTGACTTTAGCGCGGGAAATCTGTTATATCATGTTATAAAATGGTTCAATTTAATAATTTATACACCTAAAAATTAGCACGGGTCCAAAGAAAGTTCGGGACCCACTGTGGTCGCATATGTTGTTGTATTTTTTTATTCATGAATTCACTTATAATAACAAGTAAATGGGAAGATCCCATGGCTCGATTATAGAACTTCTCTTCGCAGAGATAGTTTTATGCTTTAGCACATGAACGAACTAATTGTAGTCCATTTAATCAAATTAACATTCAAATTTGTTTTTCTAAAGCATTGTTACATGAGTGCAGCTATATTCTTAAAATTGCGTAAATTAAGATCAATTAGCCATTTTCATAGTATTTTTCATTCATGAATTCATGCCTTCACTTTACTTATATCAAGCAATTGGGAAGATCCCATGGCGCAGCATGTTGTGAATGGGAAATAATATATCCAAATCCGCACTATTTTCATTCACAAAATAGCATAGCATTTATTTTTTTTTACTTTAAAAAGATTTTAATAATGTCCGGAAATTTCCAGGACTTTTTCGACCGGGGGCATAGCATTTAATACCATTTCAGGAGATTTCCAGGGGGCTCCTGGTAAATCAAGAGGCCGTGGGAAATCTGTTATGCTTTATAAAATGGTTCAATTTAATAATTTATACACCTAAAAATTAGCACGGGTCCAAAGAAAGTTCGGGACCCACTGTGGTCGCATATGTTGTAGTATTTTTTATTCATGAATTAACTTATAACAAGTAAATGGGAAGATCCCATGGCGCAGCATGGTGTGAATGGAAATGGTGTATCCAAATGTTGCAGTGCCTAAGGCCTGCCCTGGAAAATAGTGGCGTATGCTATGCCGCCGGTCGACTAGTTATAAATAATAAGGTATTTGAAAACTTAATATATTTTATTATTTTGTACTGACACCGAAAGGGTTATTGTTATTTATAAATAGCATAAAGTGTGATCAAACCTCATCATCTTCAAAATCCTCTTGGTAATGTCCAGTGAGAATCTCTAAGCAATAGAATAAATAGAAAACTTTGTAAATAATTCATTTATAGGAGCACTAAATGTGTTGTGAAATTTTCATTAGCAAAGATGGCTGCCACAGATTTTCACACAAGATAACTTAAATAAGGAGAAAAAATGCATAAAAAATATAACTAACTGACCTGGCGGCTTGATTTTGTGTCTCTGGCCATCAGCTGAAGTAAATTCAACTGAAGAGATATTCCAATGACGACGTCTCTCTTGAACTTGTCCAGCAGAATCAGTTTGTTTGGATCTAGTTACCTGATCTATAAGAATATATTGAGTATAAATATTTAAAATTCAAAACTACATTTTGATTATAATTATAATAGTATTCTGATGGACCACCCTCTTTTTGTTTTGTTTTTTTCACAATTTTCACACTTTTAATTATAATGACACTGCCTAACTTTTCTTAAGCATCCTTCAATTGATCTACCCCTCCCCACACACTTTTTAACCTTCGGTTAGTTATACCTTTTTTTTAATATCCTTCAATGAATTTCAAGCCTAAAGTAAAAAAAAAGCATTTTTTCAAAGGCCTCAATATGGACACCTTATTTTTGAAGCTATTTCTATTTATGTTTATATAGAGAGACTGTGGCCTTTAGGGGAAATACTGAAAATACAAAAGTTTAATAGAAAGCTTGTACTTTTACACGAATTATGGTGTTCAAGCTGTAAATCTGCCAAAACCAAAACTTATTGAGCATCTAAGAGGTAAAAGGAAAATGCGTAAGGAATTTCATACGACAGTTGCGATCTCTTAATACATAAAACAGCATTCAGTCAGCCAGTGGTATTTTTGCCCTAGTAATTTAAATTTAGAAGGTTAAATAGAAATAATTAGTTAAGCAAAACTAAATGCTAACATCATAATTAGATTAGTTCAATGAGTAACAAAAACAACCACACAAATATGTGGCAAAAAAAGAAAAACATTGCTAGATTTCCCATGACACACTTTATGCATCCCGAAAGCATTTTTAAGGCTAAAAATGAAATTCCAAAAAAAAATGTGTTCATGTTATGCAAAAAAAAAAAAAACCTGTTTAATACACAATTCTTAAATAAAAAATGTGTATACTTTTGAACAACACATTTCGATTTGTTTGATTTGAACATGTAAGAAAACCACAAAAACTTAATAGATTTTTTATGCTAGCACTGAAGTTAATGAATCATGGTCATTGATAGATAGTTCAGTGTGTCACTGTTTAAAATGTGTTTAATTTAGCAATTTTTTTTTTCATCTGCTGATCTCATATTTTTACCCTAACATATATATATTAAATAAAAAACATGGAGTCAAACTAGAATTTTGATTTAAGCAAACTAACCAGCTGCATTAGTAGTTTTCCTTCTCTGTAGTTGTCTGTTGGCATCAAATTTGTTCTTCGTATCTTTTCCAGCAGAGAAAGAAGAGTTTAAGTACACTGTGAAACCTTTCTCTTTCTTTTCCAGTTCTATTTCTTTCCTATCTTTCTGACGCAACTTTTTAAAAAGCCTAGGGATTTCACAAAAGCATGTTTCTAAAACATTGCAACTTTTTCCCCTCTAATCCTCTTTATTTTAAATACAATAGTTTATAAAAGAAAAATGAGAGTTGCTATTATTTAAAAAACATATTTTTATAGCCTAGCCTTCCTAAAAAACTTTTTTTTTTTGTGAACTAATATTAAAACTACAATAACTTCTACATAAAAAGCACCTGTTTCTTTCTTGTAATAAATGCAAATAGTGTTCATACTGGGGAGGAACCTCTTCTTTTGCAACTGGTATCTGTTTAAGTATATTCAAATATTGTTTATGGTTGTATTTTATGGAGTAAATATCTTTATTGAATAATACAGTGAAGTATTGTACTAGTTTAGAAAAACATACAAAATACTTTAAAAAAAAACAAAGCTTATCAGTCAAGTTATTAAATTTGTAATAGATCGAGACTAACGATAATATATCTGTGCAATTAGAATTTTTTTTAACTATTTTTTTTTGTTTAAAGCTATTTCATGCTTTTAGCTTTCTCAATGCACTATGATCATATCATTTGTCTAGACCAGTTCAGTTTGGGGAAGGGCATCTGGGTGAATGCTACTGTGATCCCTTTTTAAACACATAAAAAAACAACTTGCTCACTCATGGCTCAAGTCTCCTTAAGGGGACTAATCCAACTTATAAATAATTATAATATAATTATATAAATAATTAATTACCAATAGTTAATTAACTAATTGGCTTTTAAAATGTTCTTAGATTTTTTTTTTATTGATTCTTGTTTTGTCTGGTACAAGAAATAATTGTGCCAAATTTCAAATTGATCTGAGATTGGGTGTGGGAGAAATAGCATTTAATTTGCAAACGTTTTACCAGACAGTGAGTTGATATAAGCTTTATAAAAATGTGATCAAACTCAATTATTATTTCACAACAACAGTTGTTATAACTTAGGCACTTTCAAAAGACTAATCAACAATAAAGAATATGGGTTTACACTTAGAGGCATTTGGAAATCTTGATCACCATCTGTCCACTTTCTTCTACCTTTTGAGTCTGAAAACAAAAGGAAAGTGTAACAGTATAAAATTCTTTATTCAATGTTTAGTATTTATATTTCTTTTAAAAAAATGAGACTTGTAAACTTTTTTTTCTAGAATTCAAAACTAGTTAATAAATAACCGTTACCATCACCTAACCAATTATTTCAATGAACCATAAGCGCAACACACATGATTTGTCAACCATCTTACCCCATTTCTCTCTGTCTTTTGCTTTAAGTAGAATCTCTTACAGTGACATCTTTTTCCTGGTACTGAGGACCCAGAGGACCTTGAGAGTTTTAGTTTTTTTGACAGGTCATCCTACTAAGAGTTGCCTCATTTATGAATCAGTCTTTGTAGGTGATACCTAGGATCTTTCTATATCTATAGTTTCTTAAATCAATTGCTAGGATTCTCATCTCTAGTTCTGCTGTTAGCATCCAAGATTTGCAAGCATACAAGAATGTGTTTTAGTGCTGACGGCTTTACCTTTATCTTTCTAAATGGTTCTGAGCTTTGAAAGTGCTACTCTGGACTGTGCAATCCTAACCAGTAGTTCATGTTTGGTTCCTTAGTCTAAAACGATAGTTTCAAGGTATTTAAAACTATCGACATATGTCAGCTTTTCGCCTCCAATACTGGTGTTCATTTTACAGCCCTGTTGGGTACAGGTCACAATGTGTGTTTTTATAGATTTGCATAAGACTTGTCTATGAGCATCACCAAGTCAACTATCTCTTTTTCTTTTAGGCCAACGCTTACATTACCATTGTAAGAGCATCTTCCATTATCCTTTCAAGTAAGATATTTAAAAGTGTTGTTGAAAGTATGCAACCTTGTCTTACTCCAACTGTGGTATTAAACCAGCCTCCATTATTTTTTTTTTTTAAGAATGCTGCACAAGTGGCCTGCTAGTAAAGGTTCTGGATGATTTTTATTGTTTTTTTTGTTGTTGTTATTTTTTAAACTGTACTTTTCCATTTATGAATATATCCTGGTAGTAAATAACCCGCAGCCTGTGTACCTTAGATTTCTTTCTTTACATTCTAGATCTAATTTTGCACAATTTTAATGACTATTAGTATTATAGCTTTTATTCATTGTTACACCAATCTCAGATTTTCATGATAGTTATAGATCTAGATCTAATGACTAATACTACTAGATCTAATAGTTACTAAGTCTAAGTTGTCTAAGTATTATTATTTTTAATGTATCATTCTAGATCTGTATCTAAAATAATAAATTGAAGATTCTCGATCTAGATAGAATCTAGACATAGATCTACATTTTTTTTAAATTTATATTCAAGATTTATGGACAATGACACTTGACACTGACTAGATTCTACTTCTAGATTCTAGATGATCTATATTAATTTGACTAAATTCCCTGATGTTATTGATGTATACTAATGACACTGACTGAGTATGATATGGCACCTAGACTATTCAGCTAGTGACTAGATTTTAAGACTAATAGGAGTAAAACTAGTCAGAGTCAGAGTAGACTAGTCTAATCAAAATCTAATGTTGAGTGACATTGACAGTCTCAGTACTGACACCCTGTGACTCTAGGTAAACTAGGTTCTAGACTCTATCTAGATCTTGAGTCTGCATGACATCTCAATAAATGAATAATAATCATAATCAATCAATCATAATGAAAATCATCAAATGAATATAAATGAATTAAATAAATGATAAAATTGAAATTCTCGTCCATTCGAGACTCCACTGACCACTCCGATCGAGTAAACCTGGAGAAAGCTTTAGACTTAGACTTTAGGCAGTTTAACTTTAGGTTAGCATTTTGAAATGCAACTTAATTGCAAGCCACGCAAAATGTACTCACGATCCATTTTGTTCAAATTTCGAGATAACCATCCAACATTCTTTTAAATTCGTTAGATCTCTAGATCTAGATCTAGATGTAAATACTGAAGAGCAAACCTGTGTTGTTAGGTCTTCGTAATCAGACATTCCTTCCAAACATTTCGTACACAAGTTGTTGCGCATGTACACAAAAGAAAATTAAAAAGTTTGATCTAAATCTACACTGACATAGATCTATTAGATCTACTAGATCTATAGATCTAGATCTAGATTTTTTTAAAGCCATTAATTTACTCTAGACTAATTCTAATGAAAAAAAATCTAAATTTGCTTACTGATATTTTTTTAAACATGATCTAGTGTAGATTTTAGATCTAAATAGATCTATTTATCTAGATTACAATTTGCGCGTTATTTCTAGTCTAGAATCTAGATCTGAAAACTTTTACTTTGTTTGTCTCTGTATCAGTGTACTGAGAATGTGAATCTCAATATAAAAGATGGAACTATTTCCGAGTTTCATCTAATCAAATCCTGAACATTACTAAATGCAAAATATATACACAATAACACATCTACACTAGATCTAGGTAGTATACTTAGTCTATACCATTAGTCGATGATTAGATGTATAGGTCTAGTGACTAGTTTACTATAAATCCTAGGGAGTAGATCTATAAATAATTCTACATTATACTCAGTTATACTGTAACTATACTTAGAATCTAGAAAGAGTCTAGACTCTAGATCATGATAGTAACTATTACTACACTACTAGATCTATATAATATAATAATATTACTAATAATAGTATTTAATACTAATAATAGTAATATTAGTATATACTGAGGTATACTCTATACTCATTATACTGTAGTGTAGTGTTAACTTATATTAAATACTAATAATTATAATAATATAATATATACTATTTACAACTATTTAAAGGGAAACTCCAATGGTTTTGACAATTTTTGATATAATATGCGTTTTGATTCACAGATAATGAATATATTATTTTATTATTATTCTTTTTTTTTTATTTGAAATAATAACTTAGTAATTGATGTTTTTCTGACGTTATTTTTCTGCGCATCCAAAACAGTCAGACTTTCACCGGGTTTCTATGTGACGTCACACTAACCTATTAATTTAATCTATTGACTGATTTTATAGCGTGAGACCATAGATACAAATTCTCATTAAAAAAATAAATCGCCGTCTATACGGTTAGATCTAGGATCTTGTAAGCAAAGAACAAAATGCGTATTAAAGGGAGATTTACATGCTTGACTAACCACGGCAGTGTATATTTTCTCGCCTGACCACTTAACACACAACAAACATTATCGCTTGGTTGTCTTGTCATGACCGAGTACACGTAGTCTAGACTAGCCTTACACTGACCAGTTTGTTCGAATCAGTCAGACACATGATATATTTACTTTTTGGGATAGGGAGAGGTTTAGATGAAAATGTTTTTTTTTCTCAAGTTGGTTATCCTAATGCTTTTACATCTCTCTCTATATATATAAAACTATTGCATAGCTCTGCACTATACCGTCACTAAGCCTAAGAGCCTGACAGCTACTGTAAGAAAGAAGTGATATGATTGGTTAAATCTAGTTTCCCTTTCAGTATTGTTGATGGAAGTGACGTATGTCTAAGATAAAAACAGAATTTCAAAGAACCCCGTTTTTTAGGAGGCGTGGCAAATTTACTGTTCAATTTATTAAATATAAAATTTTCTAAGGATTTAAATAAAAAATGATATAATGTTTACTATTACAACTTTTTATGCAGAATTTAAATATGTCAATAACTAAAATTTGAAAAACTATGAGAGTTTCCCTTTAAAGTATTTGCTAGATTCTAGATTATAATTTATATAGTATTATTAATTACTATAATAAAGAATCTTGATTAGATCTGTATTCTGTAATATATTGTATTATTATATATAAAATATACACTCACACTGTAATACACTCATTACACTGTCACTATATTATAATACACTTAATACAGTTAAAATACAGTATACTTGACTTAGATATATAAATATATATATATATATATATATATATAAATAAATATATATATATATATATACTTGAGAGTCTATTAGTCTATAGTCTATTGATATATCTTGATTCTAGATATCTCTAGATATCTTTATTTATTATATTAGTAAAGTAAAAAAGTAAAGTGTCCCCTTCAGACCTTGCGATCTATGGGGCAGATGATGTTAAGGTCATCTGTTTCTTAGGCCAACGTTTATTTAATGAGCAGGGTGTTATGTGGCCAGCACAACGACCAACCGCCTTTACTTTCCCCAACTAAAGTCAGGTACCCATTAGAGTTGGGTGAACTCAGAGGCGCCCTAAAAATCCCAGTCTTCACCGGGATTCGAACCCAGGACCTCAGGTTCAGAAGCCAAGCGCTTAACTATTCGACCACCGCGCCCCATATTTATCATATTATTTTATAATTATTAAATATTATTGGTAATCCTGTAGATGAGCGCCCAATGCTTACAAAATAAAAATACTGATAATTAGCCACAATAAAATTTAATTCATGTAATCTTTGGCAATTATTTCTCTGAATAAAAATGTCATGGCAATTGGTGTTTCCTAGTCTAGAAGTATCACATATGGACATGTGAAGCTACATGTAGAAGAGCTTCTAGATCTATATATATATTATAATATAAAATTTGCAACACTTAAGTCCAATACACTTTTTTTGTAGGTTGAGACACATCTGTGGTATTAGATTGGCCTGATAGGCACAAACAAATTACAATTAGAATCACCATTTCATCTTGTCATCTTAGGCAGCATGTGTTATTGTCATCTTTGATATATATTGAAATAACTTTGTCTACTTGCCAAGCTCAGACTGTGTATCTTTGTATGTTACTGTGAAACGTCATCATAATTACAATGTCTTTTTACGACTTGTGTAAAGACTCAGTTTTGAGGTAAGTATTTTGTTAAATTTGATTTGTAAGGTATCTATAATAAATTCTATATAGATCTGATTTGATGGTTTACGAATGGAATTGTTAAGAAGTCAGTAAATCTGAAATGGGGAATCTAAGGATCTAATTTAAGTTTTAGTTCAATTATTTGATGTAGGCTGGATGTTCCAAATAAAAAAACAGCACACTATTTTTCCTTGGCACAGTCTGCAAAAGAGCTGACAGCTCAGCAGTAAAAAGCTGGTTAGAAGAAGAAGTAGTTCAATTATGTTGTTGAATAAAAGTACATTGGTACATTGTATATGTTCATTTTCTTGTCTTTAAAAAGCATGATACAGAGCTTTTGTTTTGTAAGTGTGTTTGTGTTAAAACATTTTTTCAAGTAAAGAACAATATAATTTTTTGTCCATTAGATTTGGGATTTATGTTTGTTGTGTAATTAATGTTTGGTCACTCAAGTTATAATGTGTGTGGGATTGAATATTGTCCTAATACAAAATGAAACAATGATAGAAAATGGTTTATTACATTTATCATATCATTCTATACTTTTTATACACCTCACCTTAAATTTATGAGGGTTGGTGGGCTAAGGCATATCAATATCATGTTCTCAGGTATAAATCTAAACTATTAAAGTTTGTTTAACATGCTTCAGATGTTCTTTCAGAGTTGAAGATCATTACCTATTAGCCCAACCTTCCCGCAGGTTAGAACCAGGAACCTTTGAAACAACTGTCCTAAGCACATATCACACAACTAGACTGCCATCCATAGTTCATGATATATGTATTAATAAAATAGTCAAAATGTATGTATCATAGTAATAATATAATGAATAAAATATTTGTATAAAAAGTTTTGTTCTATAAATTATTATCAGAACTTCTCAAACCAAAACGTTGCATACTGGTAAGAGCATCTGAGGAAATATGTCTGCCAAACTACTTAGCTTTTCTGGGAATTTGAGACATTATTCTGCATGGTGAAGTTTCTTGACCAGGCTCTAACACAGGATTAGACTTTCTATTTTTTTTTTTTTCATCATTGGAGTAGATGATTCATTAAAGGTGTCTTGGAGCCAATGTAAAGAACAAACTGTTAGCAACCCAACAAAAGTCTGGCTTTTCTTAGGATTCAAAAGTCAAGTCTTTCAATAAGGAAACAACTTATCCCATGTGTTTATTATGTTTGTAAGACTTGATGAGATATACTTGTGATATATGCAGATTCAGAGGTGCCCTAATTATAGTTTAAACACTGTAATAAACAAGTATTAAAATGTTGATATACCTTTATAGAGTTTAATTATTTTTAAAAACTCAAACTTGAAATAATAAATGTATGTACAGTAGATATATAAAGCAGATACAGGATACAGTAATAATAGACAATAAAATGAGTAGCTATTTACTTTTAAACTAGTGTCTTCTAAGTCTAACTTTCTAGCTCTCTCTCTCTTCCCAAGCTACCACTCCTCCTCTTATATATTTCTTTAGAATAAAGAACCATGACCTTGTTGTTTTTTAATTTAATCTGTATTAATTTTATTTCCCTGCTGTAGCCTTGAACTAAGTTTTAATCAGTGTCTCTCTGGCATTTAAGCGTAGTACTGCATGACCTAATTTGAGCTAGGTAAAACTGTCCTCATTTTGTGAACAATGAGGTGTCACCAGGGGCGTGGCACAGACAAAAAAAGTTGATAAATTGTTGGCATGAGCTTTAAAGATCTGTATATTATTTTTTCATTATTACAATTTTATCTTTACAGTGCAAAGGATCTTTTCAAATATCGTGTCAAGCGTGACAGCACTATCCCTTCTAAAGGTGGACAAAAAGATTTTGAGCCTAATGGCTCCTGGCTTCAGGCCAAATCATTGGAGACTTTCATGCAAGAGAGATTGGCTATTCTCAGTGAACCTAGGGTTGAAAAACTGTGAGTATATTAGATCATTCATCTGTTTATTAATCATTTATACACATATGTAAATAAATAAGTATTGTGACTTAAGCAATGCTGTTAAGTTATGTCTTTTTTTATAATAGATAACTAATAACATTATAAATTTGGATAAAATCTTGATAATATATTTTTTTTATTTGTATATTCTTAACCAATTATAATATACATTTAATTTGATAATTATCAAAATATATGTATTTCAAGTGAGAATGTGAATTTATTTTATTACAGAAAAAGTTTAGTCCAAGGTGAATGGGATAGTTCCAAATGTCTTGTAAATATTAGCAAACCTGTAAGTAACATTCTTTTTTAAATGAAACTACTTAGTTCTATAAAATTATTGTAAAATCATAATAAAATTGTATTTTTCATTTTTGTATTATTTGGTACTTATTATTTCCACATTTTAATTTAATTTTTTTTTTAGTTGTGAACTTTTCTCTCTATGATAAATGTAAAAATACAAGCAATGATGGATTATCCAATATTTCAAACTTTGCTCACAAAGGAAAAACTAGGTGAAATGATATGTGACAAATCACCAAGAAACATTAAACAAAAATTGTAATCAAACCATAAATGCAGTTGAAGGATGATCCCAGTTGCTACAACAGATTCTGAAACTGACTATAGTATTAAAACTTTAAATCTGAAGTCAAAATATGGCAGTAATGATGCATTACACATTTCATTGACAGCTATCTAAATATAGAGCTCTAATAATTACTGATTAGTCAGATTTCATAACCACTATGAATGCTGGTGAGGTATATAGATTTTTTTCCCCTGGTTATATACCTATAGAAATAAGTGCCTCATATTGTTGCTGAAACTCTTAATTTTAGCTAAGTTTTTTTTTTTTGAGTGCTTCAAGCGATCTCTGCTGTGATGATCCATTAGAAATAAATAAAAAAGGGCTATACTCTTCATCTTAAATTAGTTATTGGTCTGTTAGAAGTGGTGGTACCTAAGCTTTATCACATGATTATGCTTAGGGTATAATTATCTGCTTCTTTGAAAGAATGTCTGTATTTATAAGATAAGAGAGGAATGGAGAAAGACAGTCCACAGATTTTGTGTGGTGCCAAAATGGTCCAACTGACTTAAGGGATAGGTGAAGGTTATTAGATACTTATTTGGGTGGGTGTAGCTAATTGTCAGATTTTTACATATTTTGTTCTGGTAATCCTTTCATTGTATCAAAGGGAAAATTCTGGGCTCATATGGGTTTCACAGATGAAAAAAGAAATTGGTTATTTCCAGAGGAAGCTTTATTTCTTATGGAGGCTGTGAGTATTACACTAATTACTTTGATCATTAAAATCCATTTGATTAAACTTTGGATATTTTGTAAACATCAATTGATTGCAGTTATGTTTTATATTTAAAAACAAATTGAATTATGACTCTAATAAATAAATTCTCATTTCTACTTTATTCTTCTATTGTATATTAAAATAAAATAACATGCACAAATTTACAAATAATATATCTTAATAGAAAAGATGAACTATCTAGTTTTTAATTTTTTTGTGTAAATTCTAGTGTACCGGCTTAATTTATTTCTTTTAAATATTAGCAAACATTGAAAAAAACAAAACAAAGTTCCCCTTTCAAACCTTGTGTTCTATAGGGCAGATGATGTAAAGGTCATCTGATTCTGTGGCCTACGGTTAACTAAACATTGAATAGCTTTTCATTAAATACTGTTAGAAATTTTAAAAATATTAGGGGATGTTCCTGAAGTATTAAATAGAGAGGAAGCATGTGTTCAGCTTTAAGCCTTATTTATTTATCTGGTATATATATATATATTACTTAGTAAGTTCTAGCCTGAAGGAGGGGTGTGTTGTCAAGTTCCGCTGTGTACAATTAAAAGAGTTTATTTAATTTGTAGAATGCTCTGGAAGTCTATCATGATGGTGTACCACTCAGTGTTCAGGAAGCATACTCAAAGTGTTTAGGCGCTGATGTTAGTGTTGAAGAGTATCAAGTTTATTCCTATCTTCAAAGACTGGGATATGTTGTAATCAGACATGAAGAGAAGTAAGGAACACATTTCTTAAGTATCACCATGTATAATAAAGACAATAACAAGTCTGAAAAACACAATACAAGGCAGAAAAAGATCCTCATAAAATAGTACAATAGTTCAACGAACGTTGTCAACACATTCTCACATTTCACAATCATAAAATGTTTCTATAGTATGACCACACCAAAGAAACAGCTTCTTTTTCAATTTGAATTCCTTTTTTAAGAATTTTTTTAAATTATATAACAAGTTTTCAAAATAACTAGTTTTACATTTCTAACTCAGGTACTTTAAAAAAAATTTGTCTTTTAGGCTGAGCAACACCTTTAGACAGGTACTAAAAGTATTGTTAAGAATAAATTATTTTAACATCAGTAGATTGTAACTATTTTAATGCATTTCAAAGTTTTTTACTATTGATGCTAAAGATTTATTTTTATTAGTTACTTGGTAAAGAAAAAGGGATTCATTAACTCCAAATTATTGATGGTATAGCAGGGTCTAACTCAAGTGAGATTTTTTTCCCCCCTGAAAACGTTTTCAATCTTTTAATTTGATTTTATTTTCAACAAATGATAATTTGAAATAATATATTATGGAAAATGAATTATATTTTTGTACTTTTTTTTATTCATTCAGCCCATCAATAACTGCATATGAGAGAAAAATAAACTTAGATAAATATCTTAAAAAACGACATCGATTGGACAGGAAGAACAAAAGTCAGCAAAAAAAGAGAGCAAGTAAAACATCTACAGCAGTGGAATGTCAGTCATCTGAAACATCTGCTCCTGTTACTATTGTGGACCTCAATACCATCGACACAAACATTATTTCCAGCTCCAATGGCATATCTCCTTTGCTTTTGAATGATCCCACAACCCTCTGTGAAAATGAAGACAAAAAGATAGTGTTGAGTCCTGAATCAACTAAATGTTCCAGCAATGGAGATTGTCCTAGTTCTTTAGAGATCAGGAATGAAGCCAGTCATGATATATTAGATAGGAATGTGGATGAAAGAGTCAATGGTACTGAGCATTCCTGTAGTGAAAAGACAGTAGATAGTTTAAAGGCAGCAAAAGATGGAAACTCTATTGTTCAAAGTCATGACTCTGACTTGACATCAGAAAACTGCACCACCTTAATTACACCTGTTGTAAGCAATGACAAAATGCCCCACCCCGAAAAACGAAACATTTCTCAGGTTGATTCAATTAATGATGATAGTCAGTCTAAAAGACCTCGCTTTGATGATGAGGAAACCTCACATTCTAGCAGTACGGAAGAAAAAAATGATCAAGATCAATGCTTACAGTTTCTTTCTACTGACAGTGTTGGTGTAGCTTGTCGCAAGTTTTACTCAGATACGTGGGTTGACTGCCGTGAGAAACTTAAGACAGAGAAAGTGCTGAAATGTTGTTCAACTGATGAAACAGATGATGAGGAAATGCATTGTTCAAAGACTGTTGTACAGACTGAGGATGTTGAAAATGTATCCAACTCTTCAGTTCTTCCAGACATAGCTAATACAGAAATATTGCACTTAGCACTTCCTGACCATAAATTTCTACCTCCGAATGTAGAAATCAATGTTGACAGTGGGGAATCAACCTTTGATGTCAGTCAGTATAAAATTAAAGTAAGATATTTTTTTTTTTTTGACAAAATTACATTTGAATTTTTTTATTGAACTTGTTTTTTTTTCATCTGTTATGCACAATATGTAAAAAGTGCATGAATGATTTAAAAATTTATTAATTCTAGAAATGTTTTTTTTTAAATGTAAATATATTTAAATGTCAAAAAGAATAGATTGATTATTTTAAATACACCTTATTCAATATTTGTAAAAATGTATTTCACAATGTTTAATAATTATATCTCTTTTCATTCAGTCTCAAAAAAATAAAAGCAAAAAGAAACTAAAAGAAGAAGAAAGGGATGCACGCAAAAAAAATCTCCAATTCTCTTTTCCCCAATGGATACCAGGCCACTCAGGTGACGCAGGATCCAGTTCCAAAGCTACATTCTCAAACTGGGCCACTTATAAGAAAAAAATGAAACAAGCTGCTAAAGATTACAAGGCCAGTAACCCAGTAGCTCATTATTGGGAAGGGGAGGTCACTCCATTGGTTCATCCTAGTGATGCCACATCATATGGTGAGATTATTCATTTTTCTTTGACAATTTAATTTGTCAAAAAACAAAAAATCACATTTGAAAGAATGATTCATGTTTCTATTATTTGTTATTTTCCACAGAGGCAGTCCTTAATCGCCTCAGTATAATTGAAAGTGCTGACAACGAAACATTGACTCCTGAGTGAGTTACATACATACATTGCTCTTTGAGTTCTTAGTATTGTTTCATGCATATGCCCTCTTGCTACATGTTTTGAAATATTTTTATTTGTTTCACAGTCCAGACTGCATGCTCAGCATAAAAATCTCCTACGATGTCCACCAGCCTGACAGTAAATTTAAGAAGAGCATGCCAGGTGTTCCTCATCACAGAGTCTGTGTCAGCAAGTAAGTCACTCATACTCAGTTACAACAGAGCTCCTTATTAGCTTGTCCTTATTTTTTTCTAAATCACTCTAGTATGGTGTAACTTTCATGCTTTTAGCAAGCTCAAGTGTGATATGATCCAATCTTTTTATTGAGCCAGTGGGGCATATATGGGAAAAGCTTTTTATGCTGTCGGGATTCAAACCTGAGCCCCCTTGGTAGGTATCCAAAAGGTTTTTACCTCTCAGCCACACATTGCACTGGAAGAGTTGTTTTCCTTTGTTTGAATCATTGGAGGCTAACTAGTTGATGCAATAGATCTTATTTAACAATTTCAGTAAACTAGTTTAGAAGGATAGATTATTTTTACTTAGCTTAATCAACTTACTCTGTCTGGTCAAAAGTTTGTACATGTTACTTCTCCCACATCCAATCTCAGATTAAGCTGAAATTTTGCACTATTATTTCATTTACCAACAACGCAAGAGTCAATTTTTTTTTTAAAGTTTACCCATTAGTAAATTAACTATTGGTAATCAATTATTTTGTTTGATATCTTGAACATTTTTTTTAAACATTTAAAAAAGGGTAAACATTCACCAAGATACCTCCCTTCTTCCATCCCCTTTCACAACTGGTCCATAAAAGTGATAAAATCATAGCGCATTGAGAAAGCAAAAAGCTAAACAACAATTGGTAAAAATATTTCTAATCACACAGATTTATTGTCTCACACAGATAGTTACATAACTGATCCAAACTAATGGATAAAGCTTTGATTGTTTTTTTTTAAAGTATTTATTATGTTTTTATTGTTAGTTGATTGTTATATAATTAGTTTTAGAATGTTTGACATTGTTCAGATGTTTCATAAAGAACACTATTCATATCCTTTTAGTTATACATTGTGAATGTATTTTAAGTCTTTATATTAACCCTTTTTCATTCTCTTACTAAATATTTTGTCTACCATACAAGTCATCTCATCATCATCTCAGCCTGTGGTCCCTACTGGAGCATAGGCCACCAACCAGCTTTCTCCAGGCATCTCGGTTCTGGGCGAGTCTCTCCAACTGTCCCCATGTCTTGCCCATCTGCTTGGCTTCTGTTTCCAGATCGCGGCGCCATGTGTTCCTGGGCCGTCCTCTATTCCTCTTTCCTTGGGGGTTCCAGGTTAGGGATTGCCTTGTTATGTTGGATGCCGGCTTGCGCAGGGTGTGACCTATCCATCTCCAGCATCTCTGAAGGATAGAGATATTTAAAAATATCTTCTACTTACATGTTCAGAAAAATGAAAATCAAGGTTTTTGTCCTATTAGAAATTTTGTACTGGGACTCACCATGTAAAGATGCACTCTACATCTACATTTTCTGATTTTTATGCAAAATTCATCAAACCTATTTATTACTGTATATTCATTAGATACTATGCATGTGAAAAAAAAAAAAAAAAAACATCACAAAAATGAACAATAAATGATACAAAACACAGAAAATTGTCGATAAATTTTTTTTCATTAATTTAGTTTTTCTTTGAAAACCATAAGAAAGAAACTGTGAGGTAGCAAGGGAACATGGAATATCTGTTTGTCTGGTTTGGGTATAAACAAATATTAAAACTCAAACTGGGTTTTTGGACAAAAATTTTGGAATTTCTTATTTAATTTTTGATTTTTTTTTTATTACAGTAGACTAAGCATTGTGTTTATAGAGTCATTTGTTGTTTGTATTTCACAGAAGTTCCACTGAACCACCAGGACTAGCAGAATTCCAGGAGCTGTGGTCACGTTTCAAAGATAATGTCCCCATTCACTGGGCCGTGGTGGACCATGGGGAGATCTCATTTTATGTCTTTGACAACACACACAAGCTGCAAGTTTGGAAATAGACAAATAAACTATGGATACACTTGGGCGTGTTTGAAATGCTTTTATTAGGACATAACTCATTGCACCTACACAGTTGTTTATATATCTTTATATATAATTCTCTTCATACCAAAGTTCAAAAGTTCAATCGAGCAAGCAAGTAAAAAGGGAAAATCCCATGGCGCAGCATGGTGTGAATGGAAAATGGTGTATCCAAATCCGCACTATTTTCATTCACAAAATAGCATAGGCATAAATAAATATAGATTGGAAAAAGGAAGTAACTTCATGTACCTTGAAACCTGTATATCTATTGAATTATAAAAAATTTAAAAATTGCATGATCTTCAGTCTTAGAGATAAAACACAATTTATAGACATAAAATAAAGTAACCACAATTGCAATGCACAAATTTATGTATATGCAAAATAGCATAATTCTCTTCCGGATATTTTTTTTTTATACTTTACTTTTACTTTACAAAAGATTTTAATTCTTTCCAGAGATTTCCAGGAATTTTTGGTAGGCCTATATTTAATAACATTTTCAGGGGCTCCTGGTAAATAGAGAGACCGCAGGAAATCTGTTATATGTTATAATGCGGTCGCATATGTTGCAGTGCCTAAGGCCTGCCCTGCAAAATAGTGGCGTATGCTATGCCACTGGACGACTAGTATATATATAATCATCAATTTGAATAATGATACAAAGTACACACATGTTAATTGATGTTAAAGTTTTCAGACCTTGTGGTCTAAAGGGCAGATGATGTAAAGGGCATCTGTTTCTGTGGCCTACAGTTTATGAGGGTGTCATGTGGCAACACAATGACCAACCACTTTTACTTTTCCCCAACCAATGTCACGTTCGCATTAGAGCTGGGCGAACTCAAGGCGCCCAAAGGTGGTCCTTCAATTTGGAATCATGCGATTTACCGCTCAGCCAGCGCATCTCCTTAATAGATGTCATTACATTTTCATCTCATCAACCTGACAGAAATGAGATTAAAGTTGTCTGTTTATGATGATTATCCCCCTCCCCTCTCATTCAAGTCATCTTAGTGACAGAGATTTTTGGATTGTTTCTCCTCATAGTTCAACCCACCAAGATAAAATAGTAGTTGCCCTTGACATTTTGTATACTGTTAATATATGAACACTCATTAGTTAATAACATGTGATATGACTCATTCACTGAAAATTGAGTTGCAGTGTTTGACCAAGCTCTATTGAGTTGCCAAACAAAACCCAGCAACACAGAGGCAGTTCTAAATCGCCTAGGTATAATCGCAAATGTTAATTCTATATTAACTTAATTAACAATCAAAATGAAATTTTCACCATAAATGATAAAAAGTTGTGTGCTTTGACTAGAAAAGAAATTTATTACACAATGTATCCACAATTCAAAGACGATCTTGTTTTACCCTTAAATGATAGAAGTTGTGTACTTTGACTAGACAAGAGATTGATTACACAATATATCCACAATTCAAAGGCAATCATGTTTTGGCGAGCTTAAAGAAGGGCATCATAAAATTGGTGCCCCAGGAAGTGCTACAAAGATCAAATCGGGAGCCATTTTGCCCTTACTGGCATAGAGGAAAACAGGGGCCAGTAGTTGGCCCCTGAAAAAACTGACGGAGAGTTCTCATGAGGGTCTCTAGACACACATTTGAGACCCAAAGAAGAGCCCTTGCCAAAGACAGATGCAGACAACAAAAACTATTACCAGGTCGGACAATGGCTTTTTCTACAATATATGTGGCAAATGTGCAGGTCGCAAAAGGGCTTGAGTGGTCATGTGAAATACTGGAATAATTGTTAATTGCAGACTCTTTTATTGCCAGAAGGATCAGTTCATTAAGAGAAGTTATTTACATGAACTGAATTGAGCACTATAGATAACCAAAGACTCAGACTAAAATCATTGGTACGTCTTATAGCTTTCCAAGAAACCAGAACATAGACAATTTAAATTTAAGAATAGCAGTAGAATCACCATACTCTGTAACAATGTTCTTGTTCTATATAATTGTTAGCCAGCTAGCTCAAAATCTTGGAAACTAGTTGTCCAGTAAATTGTCTTTACTATGTAAACAGTTAGTGGAGGTACTTAGTTGATTAGCTGTTTGTTTCTTCTATATAGTCAGTCCTTCAATATAGATAGTTAGTAGAGGTACTTAGTTGATTAGCTGTTTGTTTCTTCTTTATATTCAGTTAGTCCTTCAATATAGAGAGTTAGTAGAGGTACTTAGTTGATTAGCTGTTTGTTTCTTCTTTATA